>CM060937.1:412728071-413328071 GCA_030765085.1 Allium cepa
TCTATTTATAATATATATAATTGTATATATTGTAAATTAATAAACTTTGATTTGGAATTTAATAAATGAATCAATTTTCTAATTTTAGTTTATATTTGGTAAATTGGAAATTTTGATATAAATTTAACATTTAGTTTTTCAAAGAAATTTGATAAATATATATATGGTTTGTAAATATAAAAGGTAAATCTTTTTTGTTTTAAAATTTATTTAATTAACTTAAATATGAATTTGAATTAGATTACCATAAAAACTTTGTTGTATTTTCTTTTTAAAATATTGCTTGAATTTATATATAAGAATTTAAAATACAAATTACAAATGATCTTAATATATTGAGTAACAGAAGTAAATTATAATCTCTTTTATAAATTAATTAATATTGTTTCATTTCTTATTTTCAAATAATAATGATAATACTTAGTTCTTACTAACATAAATGGATTTTTAGAAATTGGATTTATTATTTAATAGGAGTTATATATGTATGTATGTATATATAACTTGATTTTTAAATTGGAGTTTTATAATTTAATTCAAATTTGAAATTAATATTTTGAAATTTAAAAGAATAAATTCTTAGAATATAAGGATAAGCGTTTGTTTATAATTTGTTTTGTTATGTTTTCTAAAATTAAAAAGGAAAAAATTCATTTATATATACATAAGTAAGATAAATTTAGATTTAAAAGTTTTTATTAACATTTTAAATTAAAATTATAATACTCTTAAGACATGTGTAATCTCTTAAAACAACTAAATGACATGTGTTAAGGCCTAAACTAAGTTAAGTGACAAATATTAAACTAAGGAACAAGTGCCTCATTAGTTTTCTTTTATTTTAAATTAATTCAAAATTAACTTATATTAACACATCTCATCTCAAATTTATTCTTTTCTATTCTTTTTTTTTTCAAACTTGAGTAATCTTTAGCAAAAAATCTGCAAAACTTATTCTTCAAAACAGAAAACAAAATTTGTAAATTTCCCCTCTAAACCAAAAGCTATATGAAAACCCTCTTCAAACTGAAATGCCTGAAATCAATTTTCAAATTTCCAAAACCTGCATGCAACTTCATCAAGCCTGCATTTTTTCTTTTTCTAGTAAGCATGTAGCTGTAAAATCACTTGCAACATCTAAAATCTGCATGCAACTACATAGCTCAATCCATGCCTGCATCATTTCTTGGAGGCATGCAAATTGTTAAATCAGGCAAACTAAAGTTTTTAAAAAAAGCAAACATGCAACTGTAAATCTAGAAGCAAGCATTTGCAGTAATACAAGACTAAAGTTTTTTTTTTAAAAAAGGGAAAAACAAGAAGCAAACTGAAGTTTAAATGCATAAGCTAAACATAGAAGCAACTTGATGTTTTCAGTTCAAAGCATTCGAGTTCAAGCACCTTTCAGATTCAAGTTTTCTTTTAGTAAACAAGGCTCTGCTCATCAAATTTTCAAGGTGAGTAACATTTTTACTAAATAAAATTAAGTATTAAATTAGTTGCTTGTTTTATTTCGGGAGATAAGTGTGTTTGCATGTTATATTTCAAGATTCGTTATTGATAGATGTATGAATATATGCCTGCTGATTGAAAATATGATCTTGCCTGTTTCTAGAATTCCAGGATTAAATCCTGACCAAATTCATGATCTCATACTCAAAACTTTGTTATAGTTTAAGATTTAAACAAGTATGTATGTAACATAAGTAAAAGTTTTAATTTTATTAAATATGAAAGACAAAATGAAAACTGCACTGTCTCTGGAAAATATAAAGTACAACAGAAGAAATTCTTACATAAGTAGAATTAAATCATCTAGATTCTTTAATTTAAGAATATAAACAAGTTACATGATCAAAGACATGAATTTTAAAACTAAAATTATAATTTTTAGTTTGAATTTGATTAAGTATTTCTGGTTTAACCAGAAATCTTATTTTGGGTTTGAACTATTGATCTGAGTGGTCGGGGTGGCCAGCGCTTTCTCTGGTGATGGAGTAATGATCGAGGAATCAAGGAAAAATACTGGATGATGGATTAAAGCTGTGAGGTGATGGGGATTTTGAATTGAAGATTATAACCCTAGTTTTGTTCATTTGGAAAAAATTGATCACCGCAAACCCTATAGGTGATCGAGTGCTTCCAGATTGGTATGGGTGATTGATGGAGTGTGGGGGAGTTCGTGGCCGGAGACGTAACTTCTCAAATGATCGGATTTTGGAATTTGAAGTGGATTACAGTATCGACATTTTCCAGTTTTTGAGCTCGAATGCTCTTTTTCGATTTAGGGGTTCTGCAGTGTATTTGATGAACGGAATGACATTGGGTGATGATCAGGGACTCTCGCAAGTGGTCGCGAAGGGGTCGGAGTTGATGGCATGACGGTGCAGGTGCACGGCGATCTTGGTGTATCATTTGATTGTTTTAGGGAAGAAGGGGTACTCGTTTATGTATCGAGTTTATTCGTGTGCTGCTCGAAGCTTTACGTTGTTTGACTCGAAGTCAGGGATGTATGGGCTCGGGTATTTTTTAGTTGTTACAGGTTTATGCATTAAACCTGTCAGTATTTTAGTTAATAAAAATTGCAAGATGTTACTCGGATTACTCGAGTTCGTTTTGGGTTTTGCTTGGGCTAGGTTAGGGTAGACACGAGTGATGTATGTATAGCTCGGGTTAGTTTGTTCAAGTTAGAAATCCTGTTATGATTTCTAAATTTAAACTGAATTTTAAAATATCAAGCAAGATTTAAAATATGTTTTAAATCTAATTTCAAATCATGAATTCAAGTTTAATTTGAATATTAAGATGGAAATGAATAAGTTATTAAATTCGATTTGTTTTAAAATACTTTAAAGGGTTTATTGTTTAGAAATGTTTTAAAGAAATTTGAATTTAAAATTGGAAATTGAAATATAAAAGGATGTTTTAAACAAAGTTTAAATCTGATTCAAATCTGAATTTGAATCTTTGGTTTAAAATAAATTTAAGTTTTTATAAATTTAAGTATTTTAACAATTTTGAATGATAAAAATTTAAATGTTTGAATTTAAGAAGAAATTGTTTTAAACTTTTGTAAAATTTCTTTTATAAGAAAGTATTATTTATCATGTAATTTTAAAGGTTTTAAATTGATTTTAAAACTTGTTGAAGTTAAATTATAATTTAGTGATTTGTTATGCATTTAATTATTAGGGTAATTAAATGAATAATTAATTTATTTAATAAATTAATGAAATGAATAATTACTCAAAGTGATTAAGGGTTTAATCTTAAAGGTTTAAGATTAATTATTCTTAGAATAATTAACTTGTAATTTATGGAGCATTAATTAAATAAGAAATTGATTTTTAATTAATGATTAATAATTAATTAATCAAGTAATAAAGATTAATTATGTTATAGTTTACACTTAATTAATTAAATAATTAGGGGTTAATTAATGGGTTAATTAATGATTAATTAATTTGTAATTAATAATGATTGAAACAAGTTAATTATTTTAGAAAGATAATTAATGAATTGTTAATAAATAATGAAGGTCATTAACTAAGGATTATTTAATAATTAATTAATGTGATTTATTTTTAATAATTAATTAGATTAATTAATTCAAAAATAATCATTTGTGTAAATTGTTAAGTATAATTACTTTTGGAAGTAATTAAGGAATTGATTACTTATTGTAATTAATTGAGTTTAATTTGATTAGATTAAGTTAATTAATTCGGTTTAATTAATATAGAATAATCATTTGATGATTTGTGAAGTATAATTACTTAATGTAATTAAATGAAGAGAAATTACTTAGAGAAGTAATTAATGGGTAATTACTGTATGTAATAAATTGAAGGTGATTTGTTGATGAAAGTAATTTGAGTATAATTACTTTGTGAATTAATCAAGGGATTAATTTGAGATAATTAATTAATGAGTAATTAATTCATTTGGTGAAGTAATTAAGGGTCGTTAATTACTGAATGGAGTTAATCAAGGTTGATTAACAATTATGGTTTAATAAAGACTAATTACCTAATGTAATTAAATTAAAAAGAAAATGTAATTAGAGATAATTAATTATTATTAATGATGTAATTAAAAATGGTTTTAATTAAAATAATTAATTAATGAAGGGATTAATTAATGTAACTAATTAAGAAGTAACGTAATTAATTATAGTTAATTAATTAAGAAAGTAATTAAAGATCAATTACTATATTGGATTAAGTATAATTAATTTGAGAAATTAATTAGTAGATAATTACTTGAATGTAATTAAAGGTTAATTAATCAGGGATGATTAATTAAAATGAATAATTGGTTGATGATTAATTAATTGATTGATAATTAATTAATGATGATGTAAGCAAGATTTATATTGATGAAGTAATTAATTTAATGTACTTTAAATTAATTAGAAATGATGTAATGAATTTAATTCATTTTAAATTAATTATATTTGGTGTGATTATTAATCATTGCTTATATGAATGAATGATGTTGTTTGCCTTGAATGGTTTGAATCTCAGATATGAGATAAGTAATGTTGAGTGGTATGGATGCATTGGTTGCATTATGATGATGATTTGTTTACCTTTTGATAATGATAATATGGATTATCGGTTGTGATGATAATGTTGATTATCTATTGTGGCGTGTATTATCTATCTGTGTATATTGATAATTGAATTGTTTAAAACCTTTAAAAGAACTTGGCCTTAAAAGATACGCTTTGGATTTCGGTGAGACCGAGATCGGGTTTCCATATTTGGATATCCGAAAACCACATCGATCCAAATTAACGATAGGTCGTGAATCTCTTGTGAAGAGTGAAGACTCGAGGTGTAAGAACTATTCGTCAGAATAACTCTGAGGGTGATTCCGAGATGAGTTTGACTAGTACTTTCAGATTCGAGATGAAGATTCAGAGTGCAAGGGTTATCGTCGTTAACTCTGAGGGTGATTCCAAAATGACTGTAACGAGATAATGCTTCGGTTTCGTTCGAACCCGGAACGAACTTGTATGGATTGAATGCTTTCAGAACATCGTCAGGTGGACGATGAGCATTTTAAGAGATGTGTTCTTTAAAAGTAATCGTAGCCTCAAACCTCATCAACCGGGAATGGCTAAAACAGGGGAGGTGCAGCAAGGCTAAGTGGGTCGTGCCCAAGTAGAACGAGATTTTCCCCTGTCTAGAGGTCCCTTTTTATTTCAGTTGTGTGGGCGGTTGGAACGTACGCCAACTGCGGGGTTGTCTTGTTCGGCACTGTCCAGCAAGGGATGGTTCCGGTCTTGTGTTGCAGGGGAGCTGGTGTACTCCTCGGTACATTGATCTTGGCCACGTACTGTGACGGGCGGCACCCCAGTAGCCCTGCCATTGTTGGAATCCAAAATCCAATAAGTGCCAACGGTTTTGATTGTATTACCAACTTTTGTGGCTAGTAGCTGGAATTTAATAATGTAAAAATTTCGGCTATTTCATATTTACTTGAAAACCGTAGACCTATTATAATATCACCGGATTTCCTATCAAATGTTTTGGTTAGCGTAAGGTAAAAACTTTTCCATGTTTATGTGTGGGAAGTCTTACGTGATACCTTTCTTTTCAAAGGTTTTTCAAAGTTAAGCAACTTAAACCTGTTACTCACACCAGACCCTTGTCTGACCCAGAGTTTATCTTCTGTTTTCCTAAACTCTTGGGTACTCAAATTTTTTACGAGTAGCCAAGGGATTCAGGTTAGCTTTTGACGAATTATGGAGGAGCAATGGAGCAGGAGGCTTCGGCGTTAGATATATAGTTTCCGCTGTGTGTTCTCTATGTTGGTATCTCTTGTTTGAGTTGTATTGAGTTGTAATAACTAGACAGGTGTTTATAACTATCTAGTATATGATGATATTCTGTGTAACTCTGATTAGTGTTGTATACCTATGTAATATTTATGTTATTAATATAATTTATTCGTTCCGCTGTTGAGATTCTGATGTTGTTTCTTCTTTCTTCTCTTTCTTTTCTCTTTTCTATCCCTTTCTTTCTTCATGATGATGCGACTTTCTGTGGAGAAAAACTCGGGTCGTCACAATTACCGTAATAGTTTATAGTCATCAACTAAATTCATATTAAGTTAGTATTTAATTACGTTAAATTACAATGGATTTAGATCTAATTCAATAGATTAACTAAATGGTTAAACAATTAGTGATTATCACCATTAGCCTAATTTAATCCCATTCATACTTTATTATCAACCAACAAATATTATAATTACTTATCTAACATTGATTTTATCAAATTAAAGTTTACTGCGTATTATTTCATCAATTCATATAACTTTGACTTTATTTCCTAATTTATTATTCACAATCAGTTATAGCCTTACAATTGTTTCAATTAATTGGGATTGCGTTAAATTAGTTATTTGTTAACTTGCATTAACATTCTTACATATCATTACTGTAATTAATTCATTAGCAAATTTGAAATTTTTGTCTATTCCCGATTTAGTTACCAAAATCTTATTAAATTAACAAATTTTAAACATCGAAAATTATGGGTTGTTACATCCCTGCATAAGCGCGCAAACCTCGATTTAGGGTGTGTAGGCTCTGGAATGGGTCCGTGTAACATTCCCGTTTTTAAATCAAATTTGAATTGTTAATTTATCTAATTTTTTGGGAATAAATTATGAATTAATTTGAATTTTTCAAATTAAATTAAATTTGTGCCTATTTAAATATATAAATAAATTGTAAATTGAATTATGAGTTTGAAATTCAAATAAATATCTATTTATAAGTACAGTAGTTCAAGATAATATGATATTTAATAAGGTATAATAGTTTTAACTAAAAATAGGATTTGATAAAAAGATTTAATCTTTTAAAATATAACTAGGATTGTAAATATAATATGATATTAAAACAAGGTTTAACAAAATTTTAAAATATACAAATCTTTTGGAAATTAATAAAATTGGTTTGTAAATTTATAAAATAAGTTCAATTAAAAATTTACGATACTTTCACTTATATACTTGAAAATAAATATATAATTAGTATATACGTAAATTAATAAAGTATCTAAACTTACATATACATATACATACATACATACATATATATATATATATATATATATATCTTTTGGAAATAAAAATGATCTATATAAAGATATTTTATAACAACCCTGAATTTTTTTGATTTATTTTAATCGTTTATTTTGATTATTTTATTTTAAAATTTTATTATATTTATTAAAATGAATACATTTTTTTATTTTAAGAGTATATTTTGATTTTTGTGTGAATTATAATTTCAAACCTGGATAAATAGGATATTTTCAGAAAAAGTGGATTTTTGGTCAATCTGGTCAAACTTTGACTTTTAAATTTAAAATTTAAATTTTTTAATTTTTTAATTTTATCATTTATTATGAAAATATATTAAATATTGAGAATACTGCTTTTCGTTTCGTTGAAATCTGATTTATATTGTGAAAGTTATGCATTTTACAATATTGTGTTTACATTAATATATTTCACCAAAATTGTTTATTTTAATTTATATAAAAATAATATTTTAATTTGTCAAATCATGTTCTAATATATGTTATATGACATGTTAGGTATATATTTTATTTAAAAACATTTTTAAAGTGATGCAATAATTTTTCCAAAGCTTAGTGTATTTATTTTCAATTTTTATAACCTAGTTTCTATTTTTAAGCTATTTTCTTAATTTAATTACATTTATTTAAAATTTTATTTATTTATTTTATTCATTAATTATTTTTCTGTGTTTTTATTTTATTTATAATCATTTTATATGTATTTAAAAATGTAAAAAGAATTTTGGAAATATGAAGAGTTTTGACCTTTTGTATACTTTGCCTTTTCACATTTTAACTTACCTTTTCACACCAAATATCACATACAGTCAATTGCTGGCCATATCTCATTGCTTCAGCCGCATTCATTTTCACGTATAGGAAATTTTCTCAAACCTAAAATTTCGGCCATCGTCTCCTGAGGCAAATTTGGTAAAATTCTTCTTCTTTTCTTCTCATTTTCTTCTTGTTTTTTTTTTATCTCTTTGCACTTGTCTTCACCTTTGTAGCTCAGCCCTTCCTCCTCCTTCACCATGGCTGCCTCCACCACCACAACATCAGGCTTCCTTCACCTGCAGCCCTCTGCCCAAGCCTGATCGTGCACCACTAGTTGATCAACTCCACCAAAATTTGCATTATCCACTTGAAAAACTCCATAGCCGAGCTCCTATGCCATCAATACTTCACCACACCACCTTGGCCGGCCCTGACCTCATCACCACCAGCCACCTACATGACCTGAGACCTCTGCCACATCACCTCCTGACCCCACCAGGCCTGGCCGTGACCATGCTTGCCTTGGCCGTGACTTGTGTTGCATTGAAATCCACTTTGGTTGCCTTGTATTTGTAGTTTCATGCATATATCCTTATACACCATCTTCCATGCTATGGCCGACCTATTGAACCCAAAACCAGATCCAAATCCTTACCATGGCCGTGTATTTTAACCTATGGCTGAGCCTAGGGGTGGTTGAAAGCAAGTGCAAGAGATTTGGTGACTTTTTGTGCATGTATATCTAGTGTTGTCTAATTTTTTTAAGTGTATATTCATGTGTTGTACATTGTTTTGTTTCATATGTTCAAGGCAATTAACTTTGGCTCTCCCACACTCAAATCTTATTCGTGCTTTCATGCCTTCGAAGATCTCTGTTTTGTGTATTTGGTTGTCATCTCCAACTATACATGTGAGTTATTCTCACCAGACAGTTTTATACGATTAGTAAACCGATCACATTTGAATCTGTAAAATATATCACCATGCTATATTTGCTATGTTATGATCATATGATGTTCACCCATCCTTATTTACCTGTTATATCATCTATTACTGTTATATTATGCTATTCTGTTATTTATATAAGTTTATCACACTACAAGTTCCCTTGAGATTAGAATCACTATGGGTTGAAATGATACATACCCGAATGGACTTTAGAATAGGGAAAAATCGTTATGGGCTGAAATGATAGGCCTGAGCGATTTTTTTTTATTTCATTTATTTGGGATTGTGGGTTTAAAAGGACCAAACCCGGATTTTTCTTTGTAAATTACGGATTGAAATGATATATTATCCCTATCACTTTACCTAGGCTAGAAAATGATATACAGACTCGTGGTTAAAATATATTTTTCTAAAATTTAAAAAATATATTTTAGAAATGTAAATATTATAATATTTTGATTTAAACTTACTTAAAAATGATTTTATAAAGCATTATTGATTTTCTAAAAATTTATAAGTGAAATAAATTGATGGTAAAGTTAGAAATTTGAAATATAAGTTATTTGGAAATTATGATTTAGTTATAAATGGAATTTAAATTAAGTAGGAAATATGATAAATAGATTTAAATTTGAATTAAAATGAATTTAAATGATTTTTATAAAGTATTAATGATTTTTGAATAAACTAAAATGTGAGATAAATGAATATTTAAGTTGAATTTTGAAATACAACTTAATTTGGAAATTTGTGAATTTTGTTTAAAAATGAATTTTAAGTTAATTAAATAAAATGAAAAAATAAGTTGTGTTTGGAAATTTAAACTTAAGTGTTAAGTAAAAAAAATTAATTATAAAGAATTGAAATTGAATGTTGAAATTATATAAGTCAATTATTATTAAATTGATTTTTGAACGAAAATTTATCTTTATAAAACCATGAATATAAGGGTATTTAAATGATTGTTTTAAAAGTGAACATATGTGATTTTATAAGTTTAAAGTGGTTCAAATAAAAATTTAATTGTTTGTGAAATTATATTGAATATTTGGAATTTAATTAACAACATTTTTGAAATGTTATGATTTCTAATGTAAAGAATATTACAGCATTTGTGAATGCTGTAGTTGATAGAAATGAACTAAATGGCTAAATTGAATTAAGGGTTATTATAGCACTTTGTAAGTGTTGTAGCTGCTGAAATTAACTAAGGTTTTATTTGAAGTAAATTAAACATATTACAAAATTTTAAATGTTTTCTTTTGTTAAATGAATTGTTTTAAAACATAACTTTCTATAGCATCTTCTAAGTGCTGCGATAGTTGAATTTATACCGTTTTGATAAATTTAAAAGAATAAATGAACTTTGAAAAGGCTAAATTTATGACAATTTTATATTTGATTATTAATATAATAACTTCACTTTTAAATGATTTAAATGGAATATTTAAATGATTTAAATGGAATGTTAAATGATTTAAATGGATTATTTAATTGGTTTAATTGGAATATTTAATTGGTTTAAATGGAGTATTTTGATTTGACATATAAACCATTTTGAATTGTGATTGAAATGGTATATAAGTTAAATAAAACTGAATGAGGTTTTGAAAGATATGATATTTTGAAATGGGTTTCTGAATGATATTGAATTTTGAAATGATATTTGATTTCGAAATATAAATTATTATTTCGAAACTTTAACCACGGGAGGTATTTAATTTATATCATAATTGATCCTTAGAGGATGGGCGATCCCAAGCATCCTTTAAGTTATTGTACATTACTGCTACAGTTCACTTGAGTTGGTTTACATTATATAAGTATATATGTCCTGACTCGAGTGCTTTGCCTTTTACTTTACACTCGGGTCAAGCTAAGTATTTATAGCTTAGCTTTGGATTTCTTTTCTGGAGCTAGGAATCACTAGAGATTCTACTTGTCTAGTTATCTATTCCCTTTCAGTTTCAGTTGTTCTATCCAACTTTGGTATTTATAAACTTCTATGTATTTTAGATTTCTGTTGTATATGTTTTCAAACTGCTATTATGTAATTGTTTTGAGAGTTTGTTATAGTAGCTTCACGAACTACTATGGTATTTTAATTTCCGCTGCGAGTTATTTTGATATTTCTATATGTGTGATTCTGTGATTATTTTCATTTGCTCCAAATTTATTTACGATGCGTTATTTTGAGAAAGTCAAGTCCGACATGTGTGGATGCGAATGGCTGAAAATACCGAATTGTTACGTTTGGTATTAGAGCTTTGGTTTTAGGCAAACCTTAGCCTGCGGAGCAAAAACTCATTAGAGATAGGGTAGAAATACCCAAGAATGAGTGAAATCAATCTCAGAATCATTTCCTTGTGAGAGAATGTATTTTCGAAGTATAAAATGATTTCCAATTGATTTTTAAAGAATTTTCAAAGATTATTTTGTTATAAAAATTTTCTTATTTTGAAACCAAGATTTTCTAAACTCATTCCTTCTATGTCCACCTTGTTAGAAATCTCTTGTTTATTATTCTTATCGATTAGGATTCCTTGAACTTTGGAACGCTCCTACTTGTTCTGAAATCCAGTCTTGTCTTCCCTATTTTATCCTTTTGATTTTGGGGCATTCCATAACTCCACTTTGGAATGGCCTCTATAAAGATCGGTGATTCCGCTAATCTTTGAGTGATTTGTAAAGAGCTGAAACTCCTTTACAATTGGCATTGATCAACCGAAGATTTCTATATCCTCGGTTTACGATGCTATCTATCTCCTGCTCTATCTGGATTCTATCTCTGCTGATCGAATGTCGATTTGCCTTAGAAATTTTTTCGCATTGATTATATTCCTAAAGTAACGATTGTGCAACAATCCTGACCCGGCCTTCGAAAATCGACACCCGTACTTCACTTGTACTCGAATGTCGCAGATTCAAACGCCGAATCTGGCTCGCCGGAGCTTATAACACATTAAGTACGACAACACAGCGGAAGAGAAACAATAATATCATATAACTTCAATGAATACAATATCTAATGATATACAACAATGATACAAATGATATCGATATACATAGATAGATACAAGACCATAACAGAGACAACAGTAGTGGAAAGACAATGTCTTCAATGCCGTACTCCAAAAAACTCCATCTCTAATCCAAAGCTAGCTCGAACCCCCATCAAGTTGAAGTGAAGCAACTCGATCCAAATGCGATCGCCAAATCCTAAGGCTGAAAGCTATCGACTCTACACCTACTATTGGATTATCTGAAAAAACCCAACTCCAGACTGCCCGTGTGGAAAATTATAGGCACCCAGAGTTTAGGAAGGGAATAATAAACTCCAGGTCAGTGATGGGACTGGTATGAGCAAACAAAAACAAATTTATCTTTAAAACAAACAACAAAAGATTTTAAAAGTTGAAATCCGCAATGCTTTTTTTTAGAAAATGAAACGGCCATAAGGCCTCCCGCCACATACACAATGCAAGCGCACACTTGGAGAAGAATTCTCCTTATGACAGTCAAAAATTCTTGATACGCGAAAACCATTTGATATTATTATTAGTGCATAGTGCAGAAAACATTTCAAAAGTATAATATTAATCTTAGCCAGCATACCACATTTCGTCATATGCCTACTATAACTATCATGTTCAATAGCAGGTTACCGCCACATTCCATGGTAGGTTATACAACTAAAACCGTACATGGCGTGTATTGTTTCTTTGGATTTCCAACAAATGGTTAGGCTAAGGAACTTCCTTACCGAAATGGGTATGCCTCTGGAAGGACGCCTCTGAGAACCTAACCGGATCTCTGCTAATACAAGGCCGACGCTACCTCACGCTTTAACCAAGTCGTAACTAGGTAACTACCACACAAGTATGCCATCCCCGGTCATTACCGACCTTTATTTGAGAGCTCTTAACACCAACAACCACAAAGTAATTAATTTGCAGTAACCACATAGTTTAAATATCTGGGCTCCATACCATGATACCACCTTTTATCCGGAAGGAAATGGACATACCACAGGGCCACGGCCCCTAAAAACCTTGCTGTAACATTCCTGTTTCGACCATTTTCGGGATGTGAGGTCCTGATGCAGTCTCATCCACAAAGCTACGCTTTTTCACAAAGCCATTCTTCGATCAACAAATGATCAGCAGCACTTCGTGTGCCACATTACCAAATTGGAAATGTATCGCTAGTAACCATCAACTACATAACCTTTGAGCTCATACGTCTCAGAGAAAGGTGTTAAGCTAAGAGAATAAATTTCCATCACCAAACAGAAATGTATTTGATAGAAACCAGCTTTACATCTCAAAGTGTAACGTATGACGCACATCCATAGAAGTATGTTCCGGGTTCGAACAAAACTGAAGGCACTTCACAAAGAAGCCTTTGCAAATTCGGATAATCCCTAATCACGTCCAAACTCCCCATCACAAAGGGAGCTCAAATCTCTATACCGAGGGCCACTCGGTGTAGAGACATTCGACGTGTTATCCTTTCGCTTTCAAAAATATTTGGTCTTCTCCACCGGTCTTCAAATGCTATCCACAACGTCGTATCATTATTCGAAATGTGTTATATGACATGAGGTCCTTTCCCGGCTAAACCGAATAATGAGCGCAATATTAAAAACATATGAATACGGGATTTCATTTAAATCACAACTTAAAACCCAAACTTTCTTTCCAAAGGGTTGAAACGAATTACCATTTCCAAATCTTTAAACAAAAACATTCACTTCACAATGTTCGCCCAGGTTTCACAAAGATTCATTCACAGCTTTTCAAAACAATTTCCTTTTCAAATTGGATTATCACATCCAATTATTAAACCAAAGACTCAATTTATAGTTTTCAAAACAATTTCCAAAGATCCATTCATAACTTTCAAAACAATTCCCCAAATCTTTTATATATAAAAGATACACCATTTAGAATCCTCTTCGATTCCAAAACAAAGCTTAACAATCTTTCACAAAGGTTTATTCATATCTTTCAAAAACATTCACAATTTCATCTCAAACTTGAATTTTTCAACACAAATTGGAAATCCTTTCATTATACGTAAGCTATTCTTATTTGAAAACAATTAGTTTTTGTTTCAGAAAAATATGATTTCATTTATACAAGTTAAAGTCCTTGGGTTAAATTCAAATTCCAAAACAAATTATTTAAATTTTAAAATTTTATCAAGTTATTCGAAATAACTTTTTATCTTCAAACTCCTTTTCAAAGCTTTTTAACCCAATTCCGTTTCCAAAACCGTTTGGATTCAAAATCAAAATTTAAAACAATTCAAAAATCTGTGACCTTACCAATTTCCTCGTGCAATCCATATTTGTGTGTGTAAGGTGTAGTCCAGAGGTTTTACCCAATAGTGCAACAACATTAATCATCACAGATTCAAGCACAATAATATTTGATAAGCGGTATAAACCTATAACACCTATCATCATTCACAGATTCACAGATAAATGTATCACAGATAAAATAATAAATAAATTACACACAGCTTAATTCATAGAACAGAATATTATAATCCAGAGATAACAATTGATTCAAGCCATTTCATAAAATACAAATATTTATAAGCAATCTAAGCATTCAATGGTCATTTATAATCAGGATCAATTAATTTTTTAATCCTAAATTAATTACTCATGAATTAATTACTCATGAATTAATTTCTCAATACTGATAAATTAATCACAAATCATTAAGTATTAATTAATTAATTAATCCTTAGTAATCCATCTTAATTAAGTACCCTTAATTAATTAATTAGTCCTAAACTAACCTTCAGGTTGAATACATAATTAATTAACCCTTAATTAATTTTCATTTAATTAATTATCCTAAATTAATTATAATAATTAATTATCCCAGATTATTTAATTAACTTTAATTATTAATTAATTTCTTTAATTAATCACCTTATTAATTACATCAAGTAATTAACCACAAATTAATTACCATAATACATTTTTAAATTAATCACCTTGATTAATTAATTATTCCTTAATTAATTATCTTAATTATTAATCCTTAATTGTAATTAATTAAATCTTAATTACTTTTATTTATTAATTATTCCTCAATTAATTAATCATTAATTACAAATTAATTAACCTTAATTATTTATTAAATTAACCATAATATTAAGTAATTAATTAAGTAATTACTTCTTAAGTAATTATATTAACAAAATCATTAATTGTTTAATAAACCAAAGGATAAATTAATTACTTTGATTATCCTTTTAAACCTTGTTTAATAATCATCTTTATCACATTAGTTACTTTAAAAGGTTAAGATTAGTTTAAATAACATTTTATTTTAATCTTCTTTTAAATTACATCATTTATTTAATATAAATAACATAATAAAATAATGTAACAAAATTAAATAAATAAAATTTAATTACTTTGAAAAAAATCCTTTATTGATCAAATCTTTTAATCAAACCATCATTTGAAAACATGTTTTAAAAATGTTTTAAAATTTTGAGAATTTTTCAAAACAAAATTTGTTTTACATATAAGCTCGAGACCTACTTCGAAAATCACACAAATAAACCCGTGTGAAACCTGTGTTGTTCCCCTATTCTAATTTCTTTCCTTTAAAACTTTGATATGTTAAAAATTTAAAACTGTTATATTCATTCGTATACCAAACCGAACGTACCCCGAGTTATCATTCCATTTTCTCGAGAGTAAACCCGAGTATTTCCTTCTTCTTCCCCAACACTTCAACAACCCAGACTCAAGTGCACGCGCGTGCACATGCACGGCCGGACTGGCCATCTCCGGCTAAGCTACTGCCTTTCGACTAGCTGCTCACGACCCCGACGATCCTCATGACAACCCAGATATCCCAATTCGATAGCTAATCGAAATTTCGATGATAAATCGAAAAATGGAACAAGCACAAACAACAAATCCTCACGCCGCCATCGATCACGTTGACTAGAATCGCTGCCTCTCCTCCCAAAGCAACACCACATCACTATGTCATTATCCCCCATGAACGATCGCCTGAAACACCTTGACGATGTCGCAGTTCTCTTCAAACCCATACAAGTAAAAACTAGCTTTAAAACCCTAAATCCACATCGCTCTCCCAATCCAAACCAAATTTCAAAATTTAGCCATGGTCGAAGCCTCACCTACGACCACCTACCTCTTCCAGAACAGGCTGTGACACCCCTCGTTGACGAAGTCGATAGAAATTTATTTTAGAACGAAAATTTTGACATCTAACAATTTCTCGCAATTTCCAATCTTAGAAATTACGATTTTAACATCAAAAATCCCCATTCTATAATACGAATCAATCCATATAATTTAAATATGAAATCTAGCTATTTGATTTTTTGGATTTTTAAATAACCTTTACTGTAAAAAAATTTAAGAAAAATCTACCTAAAATTTTCACTGGAAACGATTTTTAGAACTAGTATCTTACCACTTCAACCATATTTTGTTTGTAAATTATGATCAATAGGAGATTAAAGGGAGAGGAATTAGTTTTTTGAACTTGTTTTATATCTGAGGAACAAGAACAGAGAAGGACAATATGCTCAGACATGCACACCGTATGTATTTGTAAAAACACAGAGATATCACTTGTATATGCACAAGCAAAGCATCATTCATCTCAGACTTCACACATCCAATCAGAAATTAGATCAAGGGTAAGTTTGCTCACTATAAGGATGAAGAACTGAGAGGAGCTTTTGAGTTTCTTGTTTCCAGACTTAAAAACTGGGAAAGGATCTGAGAACTTGGTACTTGGATTTCTGCTTAGCATGATTCAGATTTTTGATTTTAGGTTAAACTTTTACTTGTTGAATTATCTTGCTTTTGATTTTGTAGCTCCGATCTCAGCATTGTTTTAAATTTCCTTAAGCTTCAAACTCAGGCTAAAGACACTGATTTTCCAGGTTTGAAGATTGCTTTGATCTTCAGGCTTGCTTTGAATTCTTTTCTGATACAAGCTTGCAGGTTTAAACTGAGAACATTCTGATTTACAAAAAAAATTCAAACAGAAGTTGTTTGCTTTGAATTTCATTTTCTGGTTTCATTGTTTTGTTCTGAATTTTGTATCTCAGGTTTGAGAAAACTGAGCCCGATTATTCTCTTTTCTCTAATAATCTTTTATTTAATTTCATTAATTTTTAATTCAATCAATTTGCCACTTGTTTGATTAGTGTTAACACTTGTTTATACATATTTTAATTTTCTTACAAATGTCCAATGTGATTTAAATATTGTTTAATCCCTTTTTTAATAAATTTTTAAATTACGTTTTAAACCCTTTTGTAAATAAATTTACACTTTTGTATCTTATACTTTTATAACTATTTAAATAACCTTAAAAAGATATGACTTTAAAACTAATTTTACATTAATAAGTGGCCACACAAATATTTTACATGTATATAAGAGAATTCAACTTTAAAATAACCTTTTAAAAATTATTACATTAATTCTCAAATCATATCTTCCAAATATTAATTATAATTAGAAAACAAACTTTTATTAATCTTAAAGCTTTAAATTATATTTATTTTCAAAATATTTATTATTAAATTCCTAAATATTCAAATTAATTCACAATTTAATTCTAAAATTTAAATTATTTACCAATTTCAATTTGATTCAAAACCGGGATCGTTACAGGTTGACCAGTTAAGGTCGCCGACGATTTATATAGGCTTATCTATCTTCTATTTGGTAATTAAATTATCTCATTCTCATTTGAGCTTATCTTCGAACCAGAATTCTATTTGATTATAGTTCCTCCAAATTTGAATCTCTGTTTGATTTATTTTGAATTTGTACATGCATCGAAATTATTACTTTGATAAGGATGACCCTATTTTGTATATAAAAAAGAAATGTTTTCGATAAGTATAATATACCTTTTTAAAATGAGAAATTTGAAGTTTTGAAAGGATTTGAAATTTTGAAAATTTATAAGAATTTGACTTATATAAAATTATTTATAACCGAAGGGTTTTAAATTTGAATTTCGAGGGATCGAACTCCGGTGTGTTGAAATTGGTTTTAAAATTTTGGAAAATATATAATAATAATATGATTCAAAGATATTTTCTGAATAAGAAATGTTTCAAATGTATTTGAATGAATTCCAATGATTTCAAAAGATATTTCAAAGAAGTTTCAAGAAAATAATAGTCCAGAACCCACTTATGTCGCTGGAAAATAATTTCGGTGATGAATGCATGCATCATTGACATTGATTTTCGAGTTTCTAAGTGGAGTTGAGGCCACTCTTGTAGCTTTGCTATGTGAGTGATTTTGTGAAACCAAATTTTGATTTGAGTTTCTAAAGTATGGTTTGATATTCGAAAGATATATGTATATATATATATATATTTGAAATGATGTAAAGTAAGCCGATGTTTAGTCCTCGAGATTCAGATTTGTTTGGGTACAACCCTATCTTTTGGAATTGGTTTACTGATTTGTTGGTGATTTCCAACGCTTGAATTGAAATCTGATTTCTCCGACTAATTTGAAGGTTCGAGCACTTCCAAATCAAGGTTAACTTTTCAAAGAGAAGTAATTTTGAAAGGTACAGGGTATGTGATAAAGAATCTAAGTTTAGTTTGGTATGATTAATGTATAAAGTAATATGATTTATATAAGTTTGAAACTGTCTGTTGAGTGAAATAAATAAGACTGTTTTGAATTATACTGGTATGAAATATAGATTTGAAATGTTTTTAATAAAGTATATATATCTATATAGAATAATAATCTTTCCAATAGTAAATTGGATTTTTCATATAGAAATAAATAGTTTGAAGGTTTTAAAAAGAGATGGTTTTAAACTTTGTAACCATTTTAGATATTTTGATGATTATAATGGTTTGGAAATGATTTAATCTTTATCTTGATAAAGAATGTGTATGATAATTGGTTTTGATAAATGAATATTTGAAGTTTATATTTATATAAAAGGATATTTGGTTTACTTGTAATTTGAGTTTATTTAAAAATGATGGATTTATGAAATGAATATTTCAAAACTAAGTTATAATGAAGTAAAATTTGAGATATATGAAATTATAAAATTTAGTTTTGAAATATGATATATTTAAGCTTCGAAATATATTAAAGATTGAATAGTTTATTTTATGGATCAAATCTTTATTTGAAATTGATAATATTTGAAATGGTTTTGCTGGAAAACTAAACTGAATTGAAACTGATGGTTTGAATTGAATTAAAATTGGAAATTTTAGATTTGGGTTTAATTGAATAGATTTGTGAAATGTAAGGAATTAAAGGAATATTTTATGATTTCAAATGTATGATTTCGAAAGGTTGTGATTTTCATAGTGTCATGATTTCAAGTATTTGGTTTCGAAAGATTTATAACTTTGAAAGTATTATGATTTTTGAAAGTGAATATTTGTTTGAAATGGAAATGAATTTGTTTGACCTAAATTTTGTTGATTTGAAAATTTGGATTATTTTCTAAATCTATTGCTTTAAGAAACTTTGAAACTAATTATACGTAATTTGGAAGAAATGATTTGGCAAAATCATATATATTTTGAAAATGAATTGATATTGAAATGGTTTGAAATTGAGAATCTTATTTTGTTAAGACTTGATTTGGGGGTTAATGAACTTATATAAAATTGATTTGTATAAGTATGAAGTGATTTGAAAACTATTGATTTGTAAAGGTACTCAACTTATAAATTGAAATCTTATATAATCGAAGTCTATATAAGTATGATTTGATATACTATTGATTTGGAAAGTAATTGATTTGAAAATGGAATCTTATATATAATGGACTTTATATAAGTATGATATTTGAAAGTGATCTTGAAAGGTACTATATGATACATATTTTCAAAGTAA
This sequence comes from Allium cepa, assembly GCA_030765085.1. NCBI lineage: Eukaryota > Viridiplantae > Streptophyta > Magnoliopsida > Asparagales > Amaryllidaceae > Allium > Allium cepa. The sequence goes on from CM060937.1 coordinate 412,747,815, forward strand.
AGATATGGAAAGTGCCTTCTCCTTGATATCCGCTTTGTGGCCACACTGTGGATTCATTTATCGTTATTATTCTCTCTGATTTGGGTTTTTCGGATATGATACTCGAGTGTCCATCGAATTCCATGGCGATCTCCATGGTCTAATGATCACGACTGCATAGCGTAATTCACAAGGGCTGCGAGAGCCTAAGGGTATGGATCTTTCCTGGGGGATCCAGGCGTAACCATTGTGTATTTATGATCTATTGGGTTGCTTGGTAGCGTATTCTGCAGAGGCTGCGAGAGCCTAAGGGTACGGATGTTTCCTGGGGTATCCAGGCGTAACCATTGTGTATTTGTGGTACTACCAGTCTTCATGGCGTAATCGTAGGGCTGTGGTAGTCAGCCTACAGGTACGGATGTTTCCTGGGGGATCCAGGTGTAACCATTGTGTATCCGCGATCCATGATCGACATGTTTGGTTTGGTTGATTTGTTTGGATTATGCTTTCCATATCTGTTATTTTTAAAAGGTTTTCCAGTATTTTCATGGGGTGTTGAAACAAGTCTACCAAGTACCTGGAGAATTCTATTTTTGCACCTGATCAACGCATAGCCAGAGTCTACAGGAACGAAAGTAAACTTGTTAAGACATCGAGTTATAAATGTATTTTGATAAAGTATTTTATAAAGGATATTTTGATCATTTATTTTACTTTTCTAAATAATTTAAAATGTTTTAAATATTGTTTTCTTTGAACTGTCAAATTTGAATCAAATGACTATTTATCACATTATAAAATGTTCAAAATGTTAAATATAATTTTTTTTTAAATTGAAACTTATATAGTTTTAAATATGGTTCATCCTTTTCTTTCAACCTATTCTCCCTTCTAGCTATTTCTACCTTCTTCTTCTTTGAGGGTACTTTCTGTATTATGGAAAGAGTTGGTTCTTTGGCTTATCGTTTAGATTTGCCCGAGAAACTTTCTGGAGTGCATGATGTATTCCACGTCTCACATCTCCTCTAGGATCTTCTTGACCCACTCCTTTTTGTTTAGCCAACTGCTCTTTATAATTTGGATATTTAGCTCAATCTAACTGTCGAGGGTAAGCCACTTCGTATTGTCAACAGAGGTACGAAGCAGCTAAGAAGGGAATCTGTTAGTCTGGTCAAAGTACTGTGTAAGTACCGATGATTGAGAATGTACCTGGGAGATGGAGGAGTGCATTTGTGCTTCGAATCCGGAATTGTTTTTTGGGTACTATTTTCTTTTTCTATCTTGCTTTTCCTTATTTTCCTTGTTTGTTCTTTTCGTGGACGAAAAGATTTGAGTGAGGGAGAGTGTAATGATGAACGTATTTTTCTGCATTTTAAACCGTTTGTTTCATATATTTTTATTTTAATAAAGCGGTAGTATACGGGTATTTTTTGTGGTTTTGCAGATTATAGATTCCGAAGTGCAACGTTGAAATTAATTGGTTGTGGCGTCCTTTGGTTCAAAAGACAAGCGGCATGAGTGCAACATTTTGAGCACCAAATAAATCAAAGCAATGTCACACTTCAATTTATGCGAAATGAGTTAGTTCACATTTTCTCTTCAGCATATGGGTGCAAGCAACATGGGAAACAAATCATATTTATATCTCAAGTCACGTGCTCAAACTCAAAGCAGGGAACAAATTTAATTAATTCAAGCAAGTGAGGACCAACCTCAATCAATGACGTGGCAAGCATGCACATACTTTGATTTAGTAAATATTGGCTGCATATTCTCAAGGTAGCAAACATCAATTCAAAGCAATATGGACCAATTCAAGCAATGATGTGGATGTATATATATTCTCTTTCACCAATTCAAGCAAAGGACCAGTTCCTCCTAAAAAGTAGCATAATACATAGCCATGATATGAAGCAAAATGGGACACATTCAAAAGTAGCTTACGTATGAATTTGGACCAATTCACATATAAAAGTATTTCAAGCAATGACGTGGCAACTTGACTCTTCACCAATTCAAGGAATGGACCCAGTCAGTACAATTATCTTGGCAAATACTAAGAATAGAACCGGTCCTATTGCTAAAAAGATGGACTGATTTTAGGGGCTGAGGCCTATATATACAACATTATACAGCACCTTCAGATCATCTCTTACCTCATTGCTTTTCTTCAAGTTTAGATTTAAATTCAGCACTGTTTTTATTTTCGAACAGAATACGTAGGATTGTTGATTAGATTTAGCAATTTATTTATTCTTGTTCTTAGTTATTTTCAGCACTCTTTTCAGTTAGTTAATAATTATTTCAGTTGATTGCTCCGTTATCTTCTTTTACGCAATTTCAATTTCTGTTCTGATTTTTTTTTACAATTCTATATTTTGGTTGCAATTTCGATTAGTTTCGAAATCGATTCGGAGTATATTATTGTTTTTATTTTCTGTTCAAAGTTCACCGTCGAATTCGTTTAACACGCCTAAGATTTAACTATGGATTTTAATTGTTTTAAAATACAATTCCCTGTGTTTGACCTGCATACTACACGCCTGTGCGCTTGCAGAATTTATTAAAATTTGTGCTTTTCTAATCAATAGAAAAGTCGCAACATGTAACAACCCTGAATTTTTTTGATTTATTTTAATTGTTTATTTTGTTTATTTTAGTTTAAAACTTTATTGTATTTATTAAAATGAATAAATTTTATTATTTTAAGAGCATATTTTGATTTTTGTGTGAATTATAATTTCAAACCTGAATAAATAGGATATTTGCACAAAAAGTGGATTTTTGGTCAATATGGTCAAACTTTAACTTTTAAATTTAAAATTTAAATATTTGAATTTTTTAATTTTATCTTTTATTATGAAAATATATTAAATTTTGAGAATACTGCTTTTCGTTTCGTTGAAATCTGATTTATATTGTAAAAGTTATGCATTTTACAATATTGTGTGTACATTAATTTATTTAACAATATTGTTTATTTTAATTTATATAAAAAGATATTTTTATTTGCCAAATCATGTTCTAATATGTGTTATATGAAATTTTAGGTATATATTTTCTTTTAAAGCATTTTTAAAGTGATGCTATAATTTTTCCAAAGCTTAGTGTATTTATTTTCAATTTTTATAACCTAGTTTCTATTTTTAAGCTATTTTTTAATTTAATTATATCTATTTAAAATTTTACTTATTTATTTTATTCATTCATTATTTTTCTGTTTTTTTATTTTATTTATAATTATTTTATATGTATTTGAAAATGTAAAAAGAATTTTAAAAATATGAAGAGTTTTGACCTTTTGTATACCTTGCCTTGTCACATTTCAACTTACCTTTTCACACCAAACATCACATTCATTCAATTGCTGGCCATATCTTATTGCTTCAGCCGCATACCCACTTCATTTTCATGTATATGAAAGTTTCTCAAACCTAAAATTTTGGCCATCGTCTCCTGAGGCAAAGTTTGGTCAAATTCTTCTTCTTTTCTTCTCGTTTTCTTCTTGTTTTTCTTATCTCTTTGCACTTGTCTTCACCTTTGTAGCTCACCCCTTCCTCCTCCTTCACCATGTCTGCCTCCACCACCACCACATTAGGCTGCCATCGCCTCCATCCCTCTGCCCAAGCCTAGTCGTGCACTACTAGTTGATCAACTCCACCAAAATTTGCATTAGGCACGTGAAAAACTCCATAGCCGAGCTCCTATGCCATCAATACTTCACCACACCACCTTGGCCGGCCCTGACCTCATCACCACCAGCCACCTACATGACCTGAAACCTCTGCCACATCATCTCCTGACCCCACTAGGCCTGGCCATGACCATGCTTGCCTTGGCCGTGACTTGTGTTGCATTGAAATCCACTTTAGTTGTCTTGTATTTGTAGTTTCATACATATATCCTTACACACCATCTTCCATGCTATGGCCGACCTATTGAACCTCAAACCAGATCCAAATCCTTACCATGGCCATGTATTTTAATCTATGGCTAAGCCTAGGGGTGGTTGAAAGCAAGTGCAAGAGATTTGGTGACTTTTTGTGCATGTATATCTAGTGTTGTCTAATCTTTTTAAGTGTATATTCATGTGTTGTATATTGTTTTGTTTCATATGTTCAAGGCAATTAACTTTGGCTCTCCCACACTCAAATCGTATTCGTGCTTTCATGCCTCTGAAGATCTCTATTTTGTGTGTTTGGTTGTCATCTCCAGCTATACATGTGAGTTATTCTCACCAGACAGTTTTATAATTATATGACTAGTAAACCGATCACATTTGAATCTGTAAAACATATCACTATGCCATATTTGCTATGTTATTATCATATGATGTTCACCCATCCTTATTTACCTGTTATATCATCTGTTATTGTTATATTATGTTATTCTGTTATTTATATCAGTTTATCACCCTACAAGTTCCCTTTAGATTAGAATCACTATGGGTTGAAATGATACATACCCGAACAGACTTTAGAATAGGGAAAAATCTTTATGGGCTGAAATGATAGGCCTGAGCGATTTTTATTTATTTCATTTACTTGGGATAGCGGGTTTGAAATGATCAAACCCGGATTTTTCTTTGTAAATTACGGATTGAAATGATATATTATCCGTATCACTTTACCTAGGCTAGAAAATGATGTACAGACTCGTGGTTAAAAAATATTTTTCTAAAATTTAAAAAAATTATTTTAGAAATGTAAATATTATAATATTTTGATTTAAACTTACTTAAAATGATTTTATAAAGCATTATTGATTTTCTAAAAATTTATAAGTGAAATAAATTAATGGTAAAGTTAGAAATTTGAAATATAAGTTATTTGGAAATTATGATTTGGTTATAAATGGAATTTAAATTAAGTAGGAAATATGATAAATAGATTTAAATTTGAATTAAAATTAAAATGGTTTTTATAAAGTATTAATGATTTTTGAATAAACTAAAAGGTGAGATAAATGAATATTTAAGTTGAATTTTGAAATATAACTTAATTTGGAAATTTGTGAATTTTGTTTAAAAATGAATTTAAAGTTAAGTGAAAAAAAAGAAAAAATAAGTTATATTTGGAAATTTAAACTTAAATGTTAAGTAAAAAATAATAATTATAAAGAATTGAAATTGAATGTTGAAATTATATAAGTCAATTATTATTAAATTGATTTTTGAATGAAAATTTAACTTTATAAAATCGTGAATATAAGGGTATTTAAATGATTGTTTTAAAAGGGAGAATATATGATTTTATAAGTTTAAAGTGGTTCAAATAAAAATTTAATTGTTTGTGAAATTATGTTGAATATTTGGAATTTAGTTAACAACATTTTTGAAATGTTATGATTTCAAACGTAAAGAATATTACAACATTTGTAAATGCTATAGTTGATAGAAATGAGCTAAATGGAAAAATTGAATTAAGGGCTACTATAGCACTTTGTAAGTGCTGTAGTTGCTGATATTAACAAAGGTTTTATTTGAACAAAATTAAACCTATTACAGAATTTTAAATGCTGTCTTTTGTTTAATGAATTGTTTTAAAACATAACTTTCTGTAACATCTTCTAAGTGCTGCGATAGTTGAATTTATACCGTTTTGATAAATTTAAAAGAATAAATGAACTTTGAAAAGGCTAAATTTATGAGAATTTGATATTTGATCATTAAATATAATAACTTCACTTTTAAATGATTTAAATGGAATATTTAAATGATTTAAATGGAATATTTAATTGGTTTAATTGGAATATTTAATTGGTTTAAATGGAGTATTTTGATTTGAAATATAAACCATTTTGAATTGTGATTTGAAATGGTATTTAAATTAAATAAAACTGAATGAGGTTTTGAAAGATACGATATTTTGATATTTTGAAATGGATTTATAAATGATATTGAATTTTGAAATGATATTTGATTTCGAAGTATAAATTACTATTTTGAAACTTTAACCACGGGATGTATTTAATTTATAGTTTAACTGATCCTTAAAGAATGGGCGATCCCAAGCATCCTTTAAGTTATTGTATATTACTACTACAGTTCACTTGAGTTAGTTTACATTATATAAGTATATATGTCGTAACTCAAGTGTTTTGCGTTTACTTTACGCTCGGGTCGGCTTGAGTATTTACAGCTTAGCTTTGGATTTCTTTTCTGGAGCTAGGAATTGCTGGAGATTCTGCTTGTCTAGTTATCTGTTCCCTTTCAGTTTCATTTGTTCTATTTCAGCTCTGGTATTTATAAACCTCTATGTATTTGACATTTCTGTTGTATATGTTTTCAATCTGCTATTATGTAATTGTTTTGAGAGTTTGTTATAGTAGCTTCATGAACTACTATGGAATTTTGATTTCCACTGCGACTTATTCTGATATTTCTGTGTCTGTGATTCTGTGATTGTTTTCATTTGCTCCAAATTTATTTACGATGTGGTATTTTGAGAAAGTCAAGTCTGACATGTGTGGATGCGAAAATACTGAGTTGTTACATATTTTAAGTTAAGTTTAAAATAAGAATCGAATAAAAAGTTTATATACCTTCTTTTTAAATTTGTTGTACTAAATTGGTGTGTGTGTGTGTGTGTGTGTGTATGAATATAAGAAAACAAAATAGATAAACATGTTTTATAAATTAAAATAGAGTAAGGTTTAAATCATAATTTACAAACAAAATTTTGTAAAGGATTTAGGCATAAAATTACAAATTTAGGACATTTGTCAAATAAGAAATTCATGCATTTACAAATGTCAAAAAAAAGCACAAGCGGCAATTCAAAAAAAAATATTCTTTAAATTTAAAGTATAGATGATTTGTATTAGGAGAAGAAATTAGGTTTTGTCAAAATCTTTCCTACCTTCATATTCATTTTCAAAACAAAGAAAAGAAAAACCTGGAAAATCAAAAAATAATAATTCAAAAGCCTGAAGTAAACCAACTTGAATGAAGCTTCAAGCAATCAGAACAAAACCAAGACTCAACTCAAACATCAACTACCGATCAAGTATGAAGACGAGATCATCTCCAGATCAAAACTGTAATGGTAGAAAAGAAAGATCAAAAGAAAATCAATATGAATTCAACATATTTCATTTGTTCAACTTGGTTCATGAGCAATTCAAAGATAAAGCTCCAGATCCAAACTCAGTAAATGAAGAATCACTTCAATTTAAACAAATCAAGCATTCAGATCAACATCAGATGAGTTCAACAATTCCAGATTTTCAGAAATTCAAACATTCCTGGCCCAAACTTTTTTCTAAGCAAAAGAGCTTGTTCTCTGCTTTATATATCCAGGTAAGCAAACCCTTAAACCTATATACACTTTGATTTGCATGTAATCAGCATTGATGTTTGTTTGTAAATTATGTTTTCTTGGGTGTGAATAGGCCTATAGTTTATGCTGTGCATGTTTGGAAGAAGGAAAGCAAACCCTTGTTTTTTCTTCAAATTTTAAAAAACAAAATCAAATTATCCTCCTCTGATCCTTGTTAGGCATAGGTATTTAATCGAATTATGTTTGTTGAAACATAAGCTAAAGTTTAACATTTATTTTAAGTTAAATAAGTTTGTATATTTCTGGAATTTGAAATTTTTACACTAAAACTCAGAATTTGTCAAATTTTGATTTCAACAATTTAATGTTTCATATATATATTCTGAATCATCATCAAAATCTAGGATTTTTAAAATTAAAATCACGATTTTTAATTGGGTAATTCGATAAATATTGATGGATGAACGAAATTTGGGTTTCGTTCTTTTTTTGGTGATCGACGACATTAGTGGGGTCAGGGTCTCGGCTGAAGCTAGCTAGGCGGTTGGAGATGGTGGCGAAAATAGTCGAAAGGATGTCAGTTGCCTGTGGTGGCCGGATGAGGCGGAACTAGGGTTTAAGTGGGTTTTCTGGTCAAGGTCGAAAATATGGGGATAGCGTCGTCATGGTTGAATCGAGTGGATCCAATGGGTGAGGAATTGAGGCTGAGATCATGGCGAAGTTGTTGGCGGAGGATCATGTTTCCATGTGACAGGAATCGACGTGCCATGGCGGGTCTTGGTCATCGAGTTAGGTCCACGGAGCTTTGATGGTTCGATTTTGATTTTGGTGTTCGATCGAGAATTGCTGAGTGGTTCAATGGATTGTGGACATCGTAGTTGACTTGGCGATAGGGGTCGAGGGCGCTGGAGTGTCGCCGGCGGCATGTGCATATGCACCAGATGATCTATACACACGAGTTTTGGGTGGGAACGAAGAAGTTTTTTTTTACTCGGGTTGATGCTCGGGTAGGATGAGGATGGACTCGGGTATTGTCTCGTGTTCGAGAGTGTTATAACATATCATGAATGAAACTCAGGGATCTACTCGAATAAACATTGGGTTTGCCTCGTATTATAAATCACAGGGTTATCAAGTTTTAAGTTTAAACAAGTTAAGATTAAATTTAATTATCTCCAAAACAATTTTTGAGATTTTATTAAATGATTAACTTAAGTTAAGAATTTATTTTAAGTTTTAATTAATTAAGTTAATACTTAAGAATGTTTTTTTAATGTTAATTAATATTGTAATTAAGAAGTTTAATTAAAGATAAGTGTTTAATTTTAATTAAACTTAAAGTTTCTTTTAAGATTAGTAATAATTTGTTTTCAAAGTTATTAAGGGAGAATTTTTATGATAATTAAGAAGATAATTAAGATAAATGATTTATCATTTAATAAATAATTGATTGATAATTAAGGATTAATTAATAAGTAGTTAAAGATTAATTATTAATTAATTTATTAATAATTAATAAGTAATTAATTAATAGTTAAGGGATAATTAATCAATGATTAATTAAGGTCAATTAATCATGGTAATTAATTAATGGGAAATCTGTTAATGTGATTAAGTAAAAGATTATTAATGAAGTAATTAGAAGAATAATTGCTTTATGTAATTAAAGAATCATTAAGGGATGATTAAAGGATAGTTAATTACTAAATGAATTAACTAATGGTTGATTTGTGTAAGTAATTAAGGGTATTTAAGTACTTAAAGATGATTACTTAATAAAAGTAATCAAAGATAGTTAATTAAGGTGATTAATTAATTTAAGGATAATTAATTAATTAAAAATTAATTAATTAATGAAAGTGATTAAGGATAATCACTTATTGCAATGTTATTAATTAAATGGTAATTAATTATGGGTTAATTAATTAATTAATTAAGGATAATTAATTAAAGAATAATTAAATAATTAAAGGTTAATTATTTAATGATTAAAGGTGGATTGATTTATTAATTAAATTTGATTAATTTATAATTAAAGGTTAATTAATAGATGATTAAAGGCTAGTTAACTAAAATAACTTGTAATTGATTAATATTAATTAACCAGGATTAGTAGTTATTCATGTGTAATTAATCCGATTTAAATTAATCAAATGATTAATTAATCTTACTTATGAATGTTTGGAATGTATTGAATGTTGAATTGTTTGATATCCCTGATGTGTGATGCTTTGTGATATAAATTATTTTGATTTGAGCTGTGATGAATGTAATTTATCTATCTGTGATGAATGTATAGTATTTATCTGTAATGACCCGTGAATTTCGTTAATTAAATTTGTCATATTAATAAGATTTTGGAAGTAAATTTATAAAGAAATATAATTGTTATAATTTGTAATGAAGTAAATGTTAAGAGCTAACCTATGAAATATTATATTGATTAAAATAGACTTAATTAAAAAGGTTGAATTGAATAAATCCTATTAATTGGAAAATAATTTATTGGTATGCAAATTTATAATAAACGAGTTATTGTAAGAAATTGAAATTTGAATAGAATTCTAATGAATGAAAGTAGTGAAAAGATTATACCCGGATGTAATTGTATATGAGAAATAAAGGAAATTATTAAATTGATTAATGTGATAAAACATTGTTAACGGTATTTGATTTTAAATTAAGGAAACCTGTTAATGCAAGTTAATACTTAATGAACTTGAATGAAAGTTGCAATTTAATTAAAATTCAAATATTATGACTTAGCTATGAATGGAATATAATAAGAACAAATGCAATTATTGCATTTATGGGTAAAATAATATATTGATTTATTTGTAACCGAATGTAAATTAATGCAATTATGTTCATGTAAGTTTATAAATAATTAATTTAGCACAATCCCAATTAATTGAAATAACTGTAAGGTCATAGCTTGTTGTATCTAGTAAATTTGGAAATTTAATTCCAATAAATGTAATAAAGTATTAGAAACGTATATTGTTTCATAAGATAGTATAGAGAAATGTAAACTTGTGATCTATGTATGAATTAATAACCAAAATAAGGGAAATAGTGTTAATGTAAGTAAAATTGTAACAAATTGGTTTACTAAATCAAAATTTGGATATCAATAATGTAATGTTTATGCGAATTAATGCAAGGGCTGAAGGTAGGTATGTAATAAATAAATAAATAAAAACGGGAAATTTTTCATAAGTAATAAATTGAAAAAAAAAAGAATGGAACTAAGGTTTGGTTTTAAAACCTTAATTTATGTGTGTAATAAACAAGATTTCACATTTAAACATAGCCATTGACACAAATAAAGAAAAAGGGGCAATAGTGTAAAACTTCAATCATTTACCCATTCATGTAATGCATTGAATTTGATCTAAATCAAATTTCGACATTTGGTTGTTAATAATAGCTTATGAGTGAAATAAACGTTAAAGGGTAACAAGCATTGTAAGTTAACCTTTTAGACAAGTATATTAAATTATAACTCGTAAATCAATTGCAATAAATATTAAAAAAATTACGTTAACGTTAATTTAAGTAAGTTTTGAAAATTATGACAATTCCATTTATAATATGATTATTGGTTGAGGTAAAGATTGTAAATCAAGATTTATTGATTTATTTGAATGAATTTAAAGTATAAAACCAAGTAAATAATTAATGGAGAATATAAATAATAATTAATGTACGTATTTGGCAAATGCTGTAAAATTGGAATAAAAATGTTATGAAATTGAAATAAAGATGAAAATAGAAATGGAATAAAGCTTTAATTATTTATTGGAATATAAAATTTAATAAGAGGATTTAATTGCAATTAAATGGATTTAATATTTAAAATGGGAATTTAGATGAAATGTGAGGATATTAATGTAAATAGTTTTGAATCCAATGTTAAGCCCATCTATTTGACAATAATGAATGAAAAAATGATTTTTTAATTTAAATTAATAGAAATTTTGGAATTAAATTTATAATTTCTGAATTTGAATGGAACTGGGGAAAATACTGAAATCGATAAGATAATCAACTTTAAATTGACTTTTAATTTGTTTAAAACATTGAAATTGATTGAGAAATATAAAAGTGATAAAATTTATCAATTTTAAGATTGAAATTTAAAATTGGATTTCAATTAATTATTAATTTATTTAATTAATGGAAAAATAGCCATTTTGTCCACTGACTCGGATTTTAACGAAACCAGTTTCAATGGATCTGTAATGGTGAATTATTATAGGATTTCAAGTTTCGCAACGATCGGACTTGTCGTTTTATCATACGGGCTCGAAACGCCTTGAAATAAATAAATTGAAATCAATTGAAATCTATTTGAAAAATATTAATTTTAGCATAACTTCTTCATACGATGGAAATTGGGCCGTGAAACCTTTTCCATCGCGTTTAAAATATTTTAAAATATCTATTTTGATGTATGGGTTGACCCAATTTCGTTCCGGAATCGAAACGGGCTTTTTGGGCCACTTTGGAGTTGGCGTGTATATCCAACCTTATCCATCCATTCAAATGTCAATCCTGCCTATATATATCCTGCTATAAACCCTAGCGCCTCTGTTCCACATTTCTGTACGTTTTATTCACCTCCTCACCTCAATGGCACCCAAAATTCTATATTTCCAGATCAATTTGCAAATCAATTCCAAAGCGTAAATTTCAAAGTCCTCACAAAAATCTGGATAAAATATATATTGAAGATCTCGAAGAGCATGATCATCTGATGTGATTCGTTCTTCCATCTGATTTTCTATATGGCCGATATTGGGCGATTTGTTCTCGGTCGTCCATTGTTCGCCGTTTCATTTAACGGTTGATTTACGACGAGAGGTCAATCAGAGGGTGGCGTTGGGTAGATGTTGTCGAGTGGGTCACATCCATATGGTTCGTTTGTGCTAAGTGTGGTCTGAATCGCCAGTAAAAGGCCTAGAAGTTCGCAGCGATGGGTGGCTTTCGGTGGCGTCTCGGGGCGCCGCGTGCGGGCCGGGGGATCGGCTTGAGGCGTAGAGGTAGGCGGCGTTGCCTGATTGGAGTGGATGATGCTCTGATTGCCGGCGTTTTTGTTGGAAGGTCGGCGGCCATGTAACGTGTTTGAGCATTCGATGCAGCTAGGGCTCCAGCGAAGCAAACGAGGTGACATGTACTGTGATACTATTTATTTTATTTATTTTGTTTAAAATCGTTCAATCTTCTAACACGTATATCTTTACCATACGAGGTCCGTTTCATGCGCGGTTTTCTCCGCTAGGTTCGTATTGGAATTCCAGGCTTTTTGGCATGGGTTTGTACAAATTCTGAGACTGGTCAAATTTTGGTTTTAAATTGAATTTAAATTCAAAAGGTAAGTGTTTTAACCCACTCACAACTTCTAAAATTTCTTATGTTTGTTAAATTGATTTATGATGTGTTTAGAAATTATTTATAACTGTTTGGCATATTTTCAATCATCATCCCAATTAAATTAAATTAATTAAATTAAGTTGTTACTTATTTATTTATTGCATATAAACTGCCAGTTAAATTGGCTATTTATTTATTCATTTCATTTAAACTGCCAGTTAAATTGTTAATTAATTATTCATTGCATATAAACTGCCAGTTAAACAGTTATTTAATTTATTATTGAATATAAACTTCTATTTAATACCTGTTTTTTATTATCCGTTCTATAGTGATGCTATTGTTTGAATTTGATGATGATTGCGATAAATGGTTGATGGTTGATATTGGATGAATGGATGTTGTACTTTATATTGTTATAAACTGCAAGTTATTATGCATTTTCATCTCATTCGGGATTTCCATTTGAAATGATATATAACTGTAATTTTTATTTTTAAATTACGGATTGAAATGATAAATATCTGTATCACTTGTCAATAGGGTAGAAAAGTATATACATACACCGTGGTCCATATATATATATAATTATTTTGAAATGATTTTCTATGGTTTGGAAAGAAATATACGGTTTAATAAATATTAATTTTTGATATTATATAAATATTATTTTATATAAATAGTTAAATTCTTGAATTTAAGCTATGTATAAATTGGTTTAATAAAAATAAGTTGAATAACGGAGTTTGATTGTTTTATTATTATATGGTTAAGTACTTATTTAAGATATTGTATATATAGAGTTTTGATGACTTAAATAAAAATTAAGCTGGAAGATAATTTTTAAATTTGTTTTGAATTGAAGGATTTAAGAATATGACTTGAATAAAATGGATGTGAAATTTAAGTAAAAATTGAGATTTTTAAAGGGTATGATTTTATAACTTGATTTTGGGTTAAAGTGATTTAAATAAATATCGAGTTGATTTAAATGAATATATCAAGTTAATGAAATTTAAAGAACATCCAGTTGTTTGAAGTTTAAAGGTTTTACTTAAATGATGTTTGATTATTAAGTAAACATTTCAAATCTAAATAATAAAAATTGAATTTGATATATATGGAATTATCAAAAGAATTAGTTTTGAAATGGTGGAATATTTAAGCTTTGAAATATATGGAAAATTAAATTGGTTTATTTGGAGGTTCAAATCGGTATTTGGAATTTATTTGGGAAATTAAAGAAACTATATTTATTTTATATAGTATTTTTAATATTTAAACCATTTAAGTATTAAGAATTATGATCCAAAGCCATGGGTTTCAAGGTATACAGTTTTAAAAATGCTATGATTTTGGAAGAGGATATATTTGAAATAAAAATGATATCATTTTGATTTGGGTTTTTAAATAGAAATGATATCGTATTTATATGGTTTTGAAATGGATATTATATTCTAGTTTTGAAGTATAAACTATTTTAAAAAGACCGCGGTGTTATAATAACGTTTGGTTGTTGAAGAGACCGGGATCGGAAGTTGTCATACTCTTTGCCAACTTTGAAAACCACTTTAACAACCGTGTACGTGGTGGAGGTTCCGGAATGAAGTAGGATGGTGGCAGCATTTCCTTTAAGGTAAATACGTGGACCCAACTCCCGTGAGTTGGCATAAGGTGGCTAAAACAGGAGCGATCGACAGGTTAATGAGGTAGCACTTTTGATCGGACACATCCCTTCGATATTATACTTTGACTTTTGGATTGATTCGGTGGCCACTTTTGATTTTTCTATTTGGGGGTGTGGCTCGAGATGGGCAGTAGCTGCGGCTATACGTTACCACCGACCCGGAAGCGTAATTGGTATATCTACCCTGACATTGCCTAGTTGTGCCATGTCACCTACCCTAGCGCGCCTTATACGATTTTGGTTTTGTACCATACCTATGGAGTGCCCTCTGACAACACCCAGTACGGGGGAGATTACGGTACTGCATAGACTATAGGAGTATATAAATGTGTTAAGGTGGAAAATGTAAAGCCTTAATGCTATTTAAAACTAAGTTTATTTTACAATTAGACACTATTATAATAGCGAAATATACTATATAGTAAATAGTTTAACGGATCCTTAGGAGATGTAAATCCCGAGCATCTCTTGAGTTACTGCACTCATATTTATTTCTGTTTATTTAACTTACATAAAATCTTTTAGTTCTGACTCGAGTGTTTTGTCTTTACAATTCGCTCGGGTCACTCTGCGCATTTCAGGTTATGAAGGCCTTATTTCTGAACGACGAAGACGAAGAATTATTACTTCTATTACATATTTAATTAGTCCACTGCATCTCATTTGTTCCACTGCATTGTATTGATTATTTTCTGTTATGTGTAACTCTGATATTTTATACAAGTAAAATCAAATATTTTGTAAAACAGCTTTATGAACCGTATATTTGATTATTATATTTTATCGTTCCGCTGCAAGATTCTATTTTGTTCTTTTTCTTTCCCTGCTTTTTCTTATTTACCCCATAACAATCCGCCCTTTTTTATGTTTTAAGTCTGACGTGTGTGGTTTATCATCGATTTAAAGCGTGCGAAAAGGCGGGATGTTACATCTGGTATCAGAGCTTTGGTTTAGCGATAAACCTTATCTTTGTGGGGTCTGACTCTTCATTAATAGGGTTGTAATAACCTATGGGAGTCGCTGAGTGTATATATGAGAGAGCGTACTTGTTAGCGTTATAAAAAGGTTTTAATATTATGTTAATCTGTTCCGTTTTGTATTTATAAATTCTGGTTGGTGCATGGGTCGCTATGACATTAATAGTGATTTCTAAACACTTAATAGGACCGACCGACATAATATTTGTTTTTAATATAGGTGAATGAAATAATTTTGCCTATTATATTTTCTATATATATAAAAATAAATTTTTATAAATGATATATATATTTGGTTGAAATATATTGGTTATTAGGTAATAAAATTTATAAATAATAGTTGAAATGAGTTTGAAATTAAGATAAATGAAAATTAGAAATTTAGAACTTAAGTTCCGGGGTTTTGAAATTTCTTTTGAATGATTTTGAAATATAATAATAATAATAATAATAATTAGAAGTATTTTCTGATATAAATATTTCAATATAATTTAAAAGAAATGTTTTAAAAGAAATTTTGGAAAAAAAAAGAAATAAGTTTTGTACTCCCCACTCCATTGTTGGAAAATAATTTCGGTGATAAGTGCACGCATCATTGACATTCATTTTCGAGTTTCTAAAGGGGAAGGCCACTGTAGTAGTTTTACTACAGATCTATTTTGATAAATAAAAATAAAATTTTAAATTATTTTAAATATAAATTGGATATATAAATACGGTTATCTATTATTTTAAAATGATTTGAAATTTTACCCGATACCTAGTTCTTAACTTCCATTAATAAATAGTTCCAATTAGTGTAGTGAAATGCAATGCAACTGATAATTGAAATCTCTAGGTGAAATAAGAAATTTTAATGCTAAGTTATAAATTAAACAAAAAGAAATTTAAATTTGTAACATATAAAACAAAGGATATTATTATTGAACATTTAATTAACTAAGGGTAATGAGAGAAAAAAACTTGTATAATTTTTCAGTTACATTCTTAAAGCATATATATATAACTTAATCTTACAAGTAATAAACTTGAGGTAATGAAAGTAATTAATGAAATTCTTTCATAAATAAGAATTTGGTATTGTAGTTGTTATACACTTAAGTATAATTGAAATACTGAGAAATTGAATAATTGTAAGGAATAAGTGAGAAGAAGAAAAATGTAAATTAGAAAGATAAATCACTATATGAAAGAAAATAAATCAAACAATAAATGTATGAAATGAAATAAATAATAAATAAATTTGATTTATTGTTGGAACTGTTGTTGTTCGGTTTATGGTTGTTTGGGTAAGGATACTTTTAAATTATTTGGATGAATGAATAATCTATTTAGTTTTACCTAAGGCTGTTGAGTGAAGGGTACACTTAGTAGTTTATTTTTCATTCCGTACAATTTAAAGTTTTGAACCCGAACAACTATTTGCTTGTTTGATATGAATGAATGCTTGATTTGTGTTGATTTTTATGTGATGGTTTTATGCCTTGTTGCAAGTGGTTGTTGGGTGTATTGATTTGTTTGTTTATGGTTGAAACAACTTTAATATTTCATTTATATAATTGTTAACCCTTTTAGATTATATAAGTGAAGTGCAGGTTATGGAAGCAATTACTACTGCAATTGGTTCCGTAATATAAGCGTAAATTCCCCGACAAATAGGTACCTTTTTCGGATTATGGTTTATAGCGTTATTATATTATTTTCCTGTGTTGGGATATATTATTTTGGAAAGTATATGTTATATATTGTTATTTTGATATTATATTTTCTCCCGAGCCTCTCCGTACAAAGGAGACTCTGCCAAAATATTTCGTAAATTTTGGACTTAAAAAATATTTTGAAAATGTTTTCCAAACTTTATTAATTTGAGTATAAAAGATTTAATGGTTATAAAATGGGTATTTTTATTTAAAGTAATAAATTTGGTAAATTATTTGTTTATAAAGTTAATATTTGGAATAAGGCGTATTGTTTATTTCATTTTTCTTCTCCCTTCCTTTTCCTTTTTAAGGATGAAAAGTTTTGAGTGGGGGAGAGTGTAACGACCTGTGAATTTTGTAGGATCTAGATTAACCCTAGAGGGGGGTGAATAGGGTTATAGAAAATTTTCTCGAATTAAACAAAAACAAACTGCAAAGAAATAAACATGCTGAAAAATAAATCACACACAAATTTTACCCAGCATCGGCGACCCCTGCCTACTGCTGCATTCCCAGATTTCTATTAGAATTAAACAGTCTCTCGCTTACAAACACTCTAACAGACTCGCAAACCCTGCTTCCGCTTACAAACACTCTAATAGACTCGCAACCCCTGCTCCCGCCTATAGAGTTTTGCAAACTCGCAAACACTGCTTCCGCCTATAGAGTTTTGCAAACTCGCACACCCTACTCACTGAACTAATTCTAACTAGACAATCTGACACTACCTACAACCTAGGTGGTGATTTACCAAGACTTTGACTCGAAAAGAAAAACAGACTTCAAAAAGCAAGAGCAAAAATTAAAATACAAACTTGAGTACTAATTTTTTTTGCCCTTAAACAAAGAAACCCTAATTAAAAAATTAAAAGGCTCTTAATAATATAAAGTTGGCCCCTTTTATTATTTAACCCGATCCTTTTTTTTTTCTTTGTGAAGAATGGCGGTCGTTGCTTTCTTTGTTCGATCTGAATTAGGGCTTCGGTGGTCTTTGATGATGCCGATCGAATTTGTTGCTCTTTGCTTCCCTGATGATCGGCTGCTTGCCTTGTAATTGCGAACCAATGTTGGTACGTTGTTCGTTCCTTTTGCTTTTAAGGATTTAATTGCTTGAATTTTCGATTGTTCCTGTTTCCTCCCACTGTTGATGATGATTATGGGTTTATACTTGGATTCGATTCGATTTTCCACACCACCGATGATGATTTGCGGGTTGGCATTTATATGAATTCCGGGACCTTAATCAATTCGATACTTTCTTAAATTTCGATTGCCTGATGCGCACGGCTTTGATTATGGAACGTTCGATTTTTCTTGAGTCATACGAAAAGAAAACTTTCCTATTTTGATTTGTTTGACTTTCCTATTTTTGTCAATTTCCATTTTCATACATACTTGATTTCGTGTATACCAATCCACGACTCTGCATTACTTCGGCCATCACTGTTTTCATCCCTGTGAGCTTCGTCTCTGGCCTTGTTTGATTTTATTTGATATGCTACAGATTTATGAGCTGTTGGCCGACTATCTCTTTGAGTTGCAGTGCTTCATGTTGTATTCATCCCTGTAGTATAACCTGTTGCACTCTGGCTTGTTAATCTGGACTACCTGTGCATATCTTTGATGGTTCAGTGGTGTCACTTGTGCATTGTTGTACTTGGTGATCTTTCATGATGTATTTGCTGTTGCAGTCTCTTGTGGTTTCAAATTAGTTCCATTTTCATTGACTTTCTGTTGCAAGTGTATGTTTGCATCGACTTCTTATTCACTGTACTTTTAGCCATATTGAACTGTTGCACTAAGTCTCTGGTACTTCATTCTGGTTGGTCTGCATTGGCCTTGAATTTGCATTGTAGTTTGCATTGTAGTTTGAATTGTTCATCTCGATTTTTTCTTGTATTCACTGTATATCCATACTGTTGGCATTCTTCATGTTGTTCAACACATGATGCTTGTTCTGGTTTGATCTTTTGTTGTTGCAGTATTCATTTGTGTTTCAGTGCTTATTTGTTTCATGTAGCTGTTATTTACTGAGTCTTGATAGTCAAGTTGCACTTACTCCTCAGTTTGCACTATGTCTTGTTGTAGCTGGACTTGTTGTTGTATTTTTGTACACTGCTGTGTTCATTTACTTATGGTCTTCATTCTGGTTGGCACTTGCATGCATTGCTGGTTGCTTTGGGATTGAACTTGAGCTTTGTACATCCACTTCAATGCTGAGTTATTTGACTTGTGTTTCTCACCATGTTCAAGTGTGTCTGGTCATGTGTTCATTCCTGAGTACTTTTCGACCTGCTGTTTGATATTGTACTTGTGTACTCCATATATGCACTTGTAGCTGGACTTTGTCTCCATGTATTTCATGTTGATTTTTGAAATTTCACTTGAGTTGAATCCAGTTTCAAAAAACTCGGGTTTGACCTTGTGCTCATGATGTGATTTTAAATATATTGCACGTGAGTTGAACCCGACTTTTCATTTGGGTTTGACCTGTGCTCACCTATCCCTGTAGCATTATCAAGTGTATATCGATGTGCACGGCCTTGTGGCATGTACAGTGATACACTGTGCATGTCACATTGTTCGTGTATGATGAATTCAAATGTGAATGATGACGAACAACCCAAATAACCGAGGCAAATCATATTTTCAAAAATCATATTTCAATTTATATTGCAAAAATATTTCTTTTTCAATTTTGCTGCGTTAGTGAATATTTTTGCAGATTTCTCAGATGTTGGATTCTAACTGGAATGAACTTGAAGATAAACTACGAGTGTGAGTGATATGTAGTGAGGCATTTATGTAAATTGAATTGTGATGTATTGTAATCAAAGTTGTATAGTTATGGTGAGAGCTTGAAATTGTACTATTCAAAATTGTAATAAATATTTGTTTGAATAAAATTTCTGTTTGAACTCAAATTCTGTGTAATTTATTTTATTCAACAAATATTTATTCAATCTATGAAAAACAAAATAGTACATTAACAAATACATTTAAAATGAATGTATATATGTTTATTATCATCAAACAAAAATCATATAAGCGCATATTCAACAATCTCCCCCTTTTGATGATAACAAACATATATATAAGATTTTGACTGTATTAAATGTATTTGATCAATGAAATACACTAATTGCTCCCCCTATTTAAATGCTTCCTCTCTACATGATGCCCCCCCTACATATATGCATACAAATAGAAATATACAAATGAACCTAGATGCAAATGGAAAATTATTTGACCTTTGCTTGATTTCATTTGACAAAATCTTAACTTTTCTCTCCCCCTTTTGTTATTAGCAAAAGAATAATAGTGTTAGAGAAAATAGAGATAAAGTGATCAATATTAATCCAACATTAAACTCAAATTGAATATAAATATTAAAGTTCAATAAAAATCAAACAAAAATCATAATTACCCTTGTTAGGCGCATATTCCTCTTTTAGAAAGAATGGAAATGATGTTCTAATATAAAATCATACAATTATATCAACTTGTGGTTCATTTATAGCAGGAATTTGAATATCTACTAGTCATGCATAACCGTTAGGACTTTTAAATGAGATTAGTAGTGTTCCAATTTATTTATTTTTTTAAAAATGAAATCAAGTATCTTCTAACCACGCATGACCGTGAGGACTTTTAAATGGGATTAGAATCAACTTGTCTATTTAATCAATTAATTTTAATATGCGTTCCATACATGCATAACCGTAAGGACTTTAAATGAGCATGGAAGCACATAATCAAAAATCCAAGTAATTCACCCATGCATAACCGTGAGGACTTTTAAATGAGAGTGAATACTTTGGATATTTATTTATTTTTACAAAAAAATATGAAATGAAAAACAAATGATCCCTGATTATAGTACCACATATCGACAAACTATATTTCAGCTTTGATAAACAATGGTCGATAGAAATATGATAGATATAGAAATGGTCATGGAATCTTTACCCAACAAAAAGTTGTACAACTCTTGTTTGAATTCCTAAAGAAATTTTCCAAATATACTCTCTTGAGTAATGTATGTTAAATATCAACACTTATCACCTTCTCAATCACTATTTATCTTTTTGATAATTAGTAGGGAGTCGGATTAGTCAAAATTTGTCATTTAAAATCAAATAAAAATGACTAATCTGAAAATATGGTCAACAATGATTTTCTCGAAGGGGTTATATGAGAAAAAATTTCTGCTAATTGAAAATTATTTGTAATGAAAAATATGCAGATATTTTCTTTGAAAAACGATGCAGTTACTAAATGTCTCACCATAAATCACGTTCAACTAGTAAATTTTCTGTCAACTAGGTTACCAGTATGATCTGCATCTGACTTTATCTTTCACTCCAAAATATCACTATCTAAATTTGATAGACCAGATCATGAAGTGTGCATGAAAACTCAAACTCACAAATTTTTACAGCATTCTTGAATTTGAATTGAAGTCGTGTAAATAATCAGAAACTATGATATAGAGTTAGCCGAATAATAACCAAATGCATTATCATCCAACAAAACACAATGTTTAATCCAAACAAATATGTATGAAGTAATTCAAAGAATAGTGTTTTTGGCATAAATATAATTGGCCAACTATGTTGAACAAGACAGAATCAACAATTCATCTCTTTACAACATCTCAATATTGGCTGATTTCATTCAGAATACGGTGCAGATTATCACATTTAATATACCTTCACCTTTTACCTTTATGATAATTTTTCATGGTTGCCCATTGTGATTCTGTCACCTTTGTACTAGGCTAAGGAACTTTTGCTTTGTAGCCCGTTGTGTTTCTGGAACAGCCAAAATCCAGCGAACACTGTTGTTGTTCCTTAGCCCGCCACCATATCTACACGATGAAAGATTTTTGTGACCTATTTGTTTTTATAGGTCCATGATTGTTAGTGGCAGAAGCATTGTGAATAAATAATCCCTTTGGAACCCAAACTTGTTTAGTCCTTTTATTCTTGTTCCAATAGACATGAAATTTGTTTGTAGAATTCTTAGGAACCCAAAATTGTATAAATTTTGTGTTCTTGTTCCTATGACTACAATTTTCAACACGATATCCAATTATTTCACATCTAGCAAAGACACTCTTACCTTTTGCATTATTATCAACTTGTGTTTTCCCAAAGCCTAATCCTTTTCCGTTGTTAGCAAAAATTTGATTTCCCAATAGCATGTTGAATGATTTTTCTCCTCTTGAAATGTTATTCAGAGATTTCTCAAGATTTTGGACTTTGGTTTAAGGTGTTGTGTTTTCAGTGACAAGTGAGGTGCATCTATTTATAAAATCCTTTTTCCAAGTGTCAATGGTTTCCTTAAGGCTCAAGTTTTCTTTTTCAAGATTCTCAAAGCTATTCTTAAGTCTTGATAATTCTGAATCTAAAATTTTACATTTTTCACATTCTAGGTTTTGAATATTTTCAAGTTCAGTTTCTAACCTAAAATTTTCACAAGCGAGTTCTCTCCTATCAGATTTTAGTTTTTCAATTTTAGATTCAAGAGTTCAACTTCTTTAGTAAGATCAAGACACATAAAAACAAGTTCTTTATAAGAATAGTCACCTCCCTCACTAGATTCCTCTGAGCTTGCTTTTGAATCTGATTTTGCCACAAGACACAAGTAAGCCTCCTCTGAGCTACTATTCGAAACTTCCTCTCCTTCTTCATCATCCCAAGTCGCTGCAAATGCTTTCTTCTTCTTTTTCTTTCCTTTGTTGTTTTTGAGAAGTGGGCATTGTTGTTTGAAGTGGCCAGGCTTGTTGCAGTTAAAGCATGTCGATTCATTATCGGAATTGTCAGAATCTTTTGACCTATTACCATTTGTTTTCTTCTTGCGTGGCTTGAATCTTGACCATTTTCTAAGATTATTGACAGTCATTGCAAGCTCTTCAATTGGAACTTCTTCTTCTTCATCGCTCTCTTCTTTGCTCTTTAAGGCAATCGTCTTCTTCTTTGGTTCGGAGTTGTTGCGTTCCTCTTTTGCTTTTAGCTCAAGCTCATATGTCATCAAGTTGCCAATCAACTCCTCCATGCTTGTTTACTGAGATCTTTCGATTCTTGTATTGCCATGACTTTTGCCTCAAAGCTCATCAGTAAGACTCGTAGCACCTTCCTCACAAGCTCTACCTCAGTGAATACCTTCCCAAGCGCTCTAGCGTTGTACACCAAAGTTGAAAAGCGTCCAAACATGTCCTTTATACTCTCGCCTTTGTCCATCAAAAAGTTCTCGTATTCATTGCTGAATAGGGCTAGACGAGACTCCTTGACTTGAGAAGTTCCTTCATGTGACACCTCCAAGGTATGCCAAATTTCCTGTGTAGTTTTACAATGAGAAATTCTATTAAATTCAGACTTATCAAGAGCACAGATCAAAGCATTCATGGCTTTAGCATTTGTAGTTTTTAATCTCTTATCATTAGCATCCCACCTATCCTTAGGTTTAGGAATCTCGGTATCACCAACAGTTACAGTGGGAGATTTATAGCCAGTTTCAATAATATCCCAAACATCATAATCAACAGAAGTAAGATAAATACCCATCCTAACTTTCCAATAAGCATAATCATTCCCATTAGACATGGGTGGACTAGCAATAGATTGCCCTTGAGAAAAAGCATTATTTGGTGGATTCATGACTCTAGAGTTAAAGAAAAATACCGTGCTCTGATACCACTTGTAGGATCTAGATTTACCCTAGAGGGGGGGTGAATAGGGTTATAGCAAATTTTCTCGAATTAAACAAAAACAAACTGCAGAGAAATAAATATGTTGAAAAATAAATCACACACAAATTTTACCCAGCTTCGGCAACCCCTGCCTACTGCTGCATTCCCAGATTTCTATTAGAATTAAATAGTCTCTCGCTTACAAACACTCTAACAGACTCGCAAACCCTGCTCCCGCTTACAAACACTCTAATAGACTCGCAACCCCTGCTCCTGCCTATAGAGTTTTGCAAACTCGCAAACCCTGCTTCCGCCTATAGAGTTTTGTAAACTTGCACACCCTACTCACTGAACTATTCTAACTAGACAATCTGACACTACCTACAACCTAGGTAGTGATTTACCAATTCTTTGACTCGAAAAGAAAAACAGACTTCAAAAAGCAAGAGCAAAAATTAAAATACAAACTTGAGTACTGATTTTTTTTGCCCTTAAACAAAGAAACCCTAATTAAAAAATTAAAAGGCTCTTAATAATATAAAGCTGGCCCCTTTTATTATTTAACCTGATCCCTTTTTTTTCTTTGTGAAGAATGGCGGTCGTTGCTTTCTTTGTTCGATCTGAATTAGGGCTTCGGTGGTCTTTGATGATGCCGATAGAATTTGTTGCTCTTTGCTTCTCTGATGATCGGCTGCTTGCCTTGTGATTACGAATCAACGTTGGTACGTTGTTCGTTCCTTTTGCTTTTTAGGATTTAATTGCTTGAATTTTCGATTGTTCGTGTTTCCCCCCACTGTCGATGATGATTATGGGTTTATATTTGGATTCGAATCGATTTTTCCACACCACTGATGATGATTTGCGGGTTGGTATTTATATGAATTCAGAGACCTTAATCAATTCGATACTTTCCTAAATTTCGATTGCCTGATGAGCACGGCTTTGATTATGGAACGTTCGATTTTTCTTGAGTCATACGAAAAGAAAACTTTCCTGTTTTGATTTGTTTGACTTTCCTATTTTCGGCAATTTCCATTTTCATACATACTTGATTTCGTGTATACCAATCCACGACTCTGCATTACTTCGGCCATCACTGTTTTCATCCCTGTGAGCTTCGTCTCTGGCCTTGTTTGACTTTATTTGATATGCTATTGATTTATGAGCTGTTGGTCGACTATCTCTTTGAGTTGCAGTGCTTCATGTTGTATTCGTCCCTGTAGTATAACCTGTTGCACTCTGGCTTGTTTATCTGGACTGCCTGTGCATATCTTTGATGGTTCAGTGGTGTCACTTTTGCATTGTTGTACTTGGTGATCTTTCATGATGTATTTGCTGTTGCAGTCTCTTGTGGTTTCAAATTAGTTCCATTTTGTTACGCCCCACCTCTATACCCACCACTATACCCACGCTAGCCAAGGACACTACGATGTAATGTTGTCAACTAGCACGGAGAATAAGGCTGTTGAGGAGCGACCATCTGTATAATTGCTTTGTGCGAGTACCGATATGTCAGATAAGATGTAAACATCCGACATACCGACACAAACTCAAAGCTACTACACAGTGGCTATTATGTCTTCGGAAACAAATATAGAAATAAACATAACACAAATCAGTCACAGATAATTCATATCACAAAGGCGGAAGAAGATATGAATATTACACTAGGAAGTGTACATCAGAGTAGTGGTCTAAAAAGATCCACAATATCACAAAAGAATAGTTAGACGAACTACACAAAAGAATAAGTATACATTATGGAGTCTTTATCTCAAATGTATACAACAAAATAACTACTAATCTAAGTAGTTAGCCAAAAGTCAGAGAAATCAATCCCAAGTGGGAAATCAAGCTGAAGCACCTGTAACATCTCGGTCTGACCCGAGTATTATCTAATAAGAAAATAATAAACGGACCAGTCTAACTATAAATATCAGATGAAACGATATAGAATGAGAGATATGACTAAACACATAATAATCACAATGCCAAGCTGTGATATATATAAGTAATTGAAAATCAACAAGAGATTAATCAATATCACCAAATCTACACAAGAATCAAAGAAATGTCATACTCCTTATTTCGTTCACCAAACCATAAATATTGACGATTATATCAATGTCAATCACAAAAGTCAATGACACACAAATTCACCAATGCACAAATATTGATAAAACTTATCAATGGAAATCACGAAAATTGGTGAAACACAAATTCTAGAAATCGTCTCAAGAAATCCAGAAATCACAAAAAGGGGGGAGGCCTATCACAAACGGGAGCATAAAGCTCGCCAACACGTGTATCACAAACGGAACGCTAATTCCATGGTTGCTAACCATCACAAATTGAGCTGAAGCTCCACAAACGGCCCGAAGACCATGGGTTGCTATCCCACCAATTTGAGTCGAAACTCCACAAAACGGGGTTTAGTCTCCCTTGCAGACAAAGAGACATCGCACATTGCTAGTCTAAATCACAAAGATGATCGTCATGATCAACGAGAAGTGTCAATTACACTAAGCTAGTAAATATATGAGTTTAGCTTCATGTCCCATAACCACTTGCTTAACTTAAATATTTACGAACAAACTGTAGATCTCCACTATAAAATTGTCACAAGAGATTCAATCGAACAAGTCCAAGAATTAACCGACGAAGTAAATGCAAGCATTTCATACCACTCGTTTTACTAAGTCGTTTAATTAGATTTCTCATACGAGTGAGGTAAAGGTTTGTATATACTAATAGATTTGGAAATCGGTTTGAGAAAACGAGCTTTGTTATAAAATAGTGTTGAAATCATTTGAAGAAAGAGTTTTGATATTTACTACTAGTATAGAAAACCTTTATATTTTTAAAGTGACAAATCACAAAGAAGATTGTAGGAATAATCAATCACTAAAATTCACATTCGAAGAAGTGAATAAAATCCAAGAAATCGATACCGAATCCATCAAAGTGGATATTCCCATAAATCACGAAGAAAATATCATCAAAGTCGATAATAAGTGATAATAACAAAAGGGAATCAACACGAATCGGTTGAAGTTGGAATTCTCAAGCAAATAGGCAAATAGGCAAAACGTGCAAATAGGAGCAGGTCGGTCAACCGGACTCCCTGAGTCGGTTGACCGAACCAGAGGCAGGAAGTGCCTGGGTAGCAGGTCGGTCGACCTGAGCCTGAGCTCGGTCGGCCGAACCTGTAACCTACACTTCCAAACAGAGGCTGGGAAGTGCTCGGGGTAGCAGGTCGGTCGACCGGACCCTGAGTTCGGTCGGCCGAACCTGTAGCCAGCACTCCCCAAGCCCATCTAATGAATGCCAAACTCTTCCATATTGCTATCGGTTGAACATCGGCACTAAGGGTTTACGCCAATCGACTACCCAGCCATAGCAGCTCTTCGATTCATCACCAAAACATGATCAAAACATCAAAGCTATGATTTTTAAAGAATTGAACCCAAAACACTAAAAATTGGAATATTCACCAAATCAATCCAAACCAAAAGCAATTGCACACGAATAAGTGTTAGGAATTCATACCTAACAATCGAAGATAAATATAAGCATAGATGTGAGATAAAAATCCCACCTTTGAACCCAAACAAATGAAGATGAAGCTTGAAAGCAAAGAAGAATCAACCACTCTTCAAATCCAACTCAAGAAGCTTGATTCTAAGCTTAAAAGAAGAACATTCCCAAAATTAGGTTTAGGAATTTCTGAAATTGATAAGAGAATGAGTTGGAGAAGAAGAAGAGAAGCTTACCAATGGGTTCTTCAATTAGTTTGGAGCTAGAGTTTGATTTGCAAAAGAAAACTAGGGTTTGGAGTTTTAATTTCCCATCTCTCCTACCGTTGATGCTTTAGAACTGAAAAGAGGAGAAAGTGAGGGTGAATGGGGAGGAGTGGCTCAGATTTGAGTATAAGTTAAACATAGGGCTGAACCCAAACCCAAACCCAAAATGAAAAGTAGTAAAAATCAACTTACTCCAAACATATCGAAGCTTATACTCAAAAAGGTCGCAAACGGCATTTTAAACTCAATGGGAGTGGTCCCGAGTCCTAATTCAACCGTATGCAAAAAGTAGATTTTCGGACTAAATTCCGAGTATCGACAAAATATTTAAATAAAATATTTAAATATAAAAATCGATAAATATGCGGGTTGTTACAGACTCCCCTCCTTAAAGAAATTGCATCCTCGCAATATTTAAGAAGAAGATATATAGTAACAACCATAAAAGCATATTCAACACAAAAGAAATTTGAAGTAAAAGGTTCACCTTAAAGAGCACGGGAAAGCAAGTCCGGATGTGATCGCTCGATGAACTCTCTAGACTCCCAAGAACAATCCTTAGGATTTGAAGACCATTGAACTTTCACAAGCGGAACATCCTTATTTCGAAGTCGTTTGACTTTCGAAGCGATAATACGAACAGGATGCTGTTCATAAGTTAAATTAGGCGAAACTTCAATTTCTTCCACAACACCGGGCTCAAGAATAGAATCGGAATCTCGAAGAAATTTCCGTAATTGAGAAACATGAAACACGTCATGGATAGCAGAAAATTGAGCCGGTAATAAAAGGCGATAAGCCATGGAACCAATACGTTCAGTGATAGGAAATGGCCCAATATATCGAGGCGCCAATTTTCCCGATCGGCTGAAACGTACAACACCTTTCATAGGTGACACACGAATGAACACAAGATCTCCCACAGAAAACTCTAACTTCCTTCTCCGGTTATCAGCATAGGACTTTTGTCTACTCTGGGCTTCTTTCATCCTATGTCGAATAAGTTCAATCTTTTCTGTGGAATCACGAATAAAATCTGGACCTAAAATCAGCTTCTCACCGGCCTCAAGCCAACAAGAAGGAGATCGGCATGGCCTTCCATAGAGTGCCTCGAAAGGTGCCATACCAATACTAGACTGGAAGCTATTATTATAGGAAAACTCAACAAGAGAAATATGATCTTCCCAACTTCCACCAAAATCAAGCACACAAGCACGAAGAAGATCTTCAAGAGTTTGATTCACACACTCGGTTTGTCCATCGGACTGGGGATGATAAGCGGTGCTAAAATTAAGCTTCGTTCCCAAAGCTTTTTGAAGACTCTTTCAAAATCCACTAGTAAACAATGGATCACGATCACTAACAATAGAAGTAGGAACTCCATGTAATTTAACAATCTCTTTAACAAAGAGTTTGGCCAAAAGAGGTACGGTCCGATTGGACCGAACGGGAATAAAATGGGCAGATTTAGTAAGCCTATCAACAATCACCCATAAGCTATCATGACCCGAACGAGAACGGGGAAGGCCGTCAATAAAATCCATGGAAATCTGATCCCACTTCCAAATTGGAATCTCTAAAGGTTGCAATAATCCACCAGGCCTTTGATGTTCGTCCTTAACGAGTTGGCAAGTCATGCAACGCTTAACAAAGTTAGCAATATCAAGTTTCATTCCCTCCCAATAATAAAGTCGCTTCATATCCGCGTACATTTTACTACTACCGGGATGAATGGTAAATCTAGAATGATGAGAATCTTCTAAAATATCTTTACGAAGATCATTAATATTTGGCACGATAAGTCTACCAAATTTCCGAATGCCGCCATGAGAATCAATATCAAAGTCTTTCAAACCTTCAATATCAATTTTATCCTTAATATTTTGTCCAAGAAGAGCCAATTTAGGATCTAGCCTTTGAGCTTCAAGAATGCAGTCTAAAAGAGAAGGGTGAGCCTCAAGGCTACATAAAACAAGAGATGAACATAAATCGGAAACACGGTCTCGAATTTCGCAAGTGGATAAGATCTCGAGATCGTTCCATTCGGATATCATCATAGAAACAACAGCTTGTTGTTTACGGCTAAGAGCATCGGCGACACGATTACCCTTACCGGGAGTATAAAGAATATCAAGATCATATGGTGCAAGAAATTCGAGCCAACGCTGTTGACGCAAATTAAGTTCCTTTTGAGAGAATAAATACTTCAAGGATTTATGATCGGTATAAAGAACAAATTTCTCTCCTAAAAGATAATGACGCCAAATCCGAAGAGCAAAAACAATAGCTGCGAGCTCTAAATCATGAGTGGCATATCTAGTCTCAACTGGCTTTAATTGCCTAAAAGCATAAGCAATAACACGTTCTTTTTGCATAAGAACAGCACCCAAACCAACGCGACTGGCATCGGTATAAACAACGAAATCTTGATTCCCCTCGGGAATAACAAGAATAGGAGCATCAGAAAGAAGTTCTTTTAATTTATGGAAAGAAGTTTCACATTTGTCCGACCAAATGTATTTAACACCTTTCTTCGTTAAGCTAGCGAGAGGCACGTCAATCTTAGAAAAGTCTTTGATAAAACGGCGGTAATCACCCGCCAACCCAAGAAAACTACGAATCTCCGTCACACTCTCTGGTCTCTTCCAATCTTGAATCGCTTCAATCTTTGAAGGATCCACGGAAATTACGGATTCGGAAATAATATGACCGAGAAACTTCACACGAGATTGCCAAAAATGGCATTTAGAAAATTTTGCTTTTAATTGATTACTCCTAAGAGTTTCCAACACAATCCGAAGATGTTTTTCATGCTCCTCCTCGGTTTTAGAATACACAAGAATATCATCAATAAAGATGAGAACAAACCGGTCGAGAAAATCTTTGAAAACTCGATTCATAAGGTCAACGAAATAAGCCGGAGCATTCGTTAGACCAAATGGCATAACAAGCCATTCATAAGATCCATAACGAGTACGGAACGATGTCAAAGGAATGTTATCCTCTGCAATACGAAGCTGATGAAATCCAGTAGCTAAGTCTAATTGTGAAAGGACTCTAGCACCACTAAGTTGATCGAATAGATCATCAATCCGAGGTAAAGGATATTTATTTTTGATAGTAAGATCATTAAGCTTGCGGTAGTCAATGCAAAGCCTAAGTGTACCATCGGATTTCTTCACGAAAACAGCCGAAGCTCCCCAAGGCGAGGAACTAGAGCGAATAAATTGCTTCGTCTCCAATTCGGATAACTATTTGCGCATCTCCTCATTCTCCTTATTAGACAGGCGATAAGGAGGACGAGTAATAGGTTGAGCTCCAGGAATGAGATTAATTCTAAACTCAATTGCTCGCTTAGGTGGTAATCCTAAAACGGGCTCAAATATGTCGAAAAATTCACGAACGACGTGAATAAGAGAAATAATATCACCCTCATCATCATCGTCGTCATCACGAGGGTTTAAAGAATATAAAGATGCAATCAAAGAAGAATCCGAATCTTTAAGAGTAACAGAAACCTGATTAACAGATTGAGGATGTCGAAGATGAATAGTCCGCTCAGGACATAGGATATGAGCTTTATAACGGTTAAGCCAATCCATTCCCAAAATCATTCCAAAGCCTAAATAACGCATGACATGCAAATCGGCTAGGAAAGGAAAATCACACAAAATAATCTCGACATCTTCACACAATAAACTGGTTGTTGCGGATCCACCAACCGGATTCGCAATTCTCAAAGAAGTCATTAAACACAAAACATCCAAAGAAAAAGCATCAACAAGTTCTTTTGATATAAAAGAATGGGACGCACCTGTATCAAAAAGAACTCGAATAGGATGATCACGAAACACGATAATGCCATCAAGGATAGAATGAAGCATACCTTGACCACGAGATGTGTTGCCAGGCGCTTGGGCAACATTTAACTTTCCCTCCTTCCTGCCCTGAAGCTTGGGACATGAAGATATAACATGGCCGGGACCTTCGCAGTAGCGACAAGAGAGAGACTTTGGGCACTTGTTCGCATAATGGTCCTTCGAACCACAATTATAGCATTCCCCACGACCAAAGGAAGAAGTCTTTGCCACTGGGGTTGCTTGCCTCCCTTTCTTATTGGGATATGGGCCTTTGAATTTGTTTGGCCTCTTCTTGTTGTTGAAGTTTGGTTTGGAACCCACCACTTCAACATCATTCTCCCTATCCGCCTCTTCAAGACGAAGAGCGATATCAATGAGTTGGTCGAAAGAAACTTCTAATTTTAGAAGTAATGGCTTCTTGAGGTTTTTGTTTAAGCCATAGACAAATCTTTGGTTCTTCTTTAAAGGGGTGTTGATGTATTCAACCCCATATTTGGGAAGCGACTCAAAAGAGGCGACATAATCTGTCACGGAAGATTCACCCTGAACAAGGTCTATAAAACGGCGAGCCAAAGTCACCTTCTCAGCTTCTGGTACGAATTTTAACTCGAAGCGCTCTCGGAATTTCTCCCCGGTGAGATCCGCTTCATCAATTTCAGAAACCAAAAGCTCATACCAATCTAATGCTCTTTCTTGGAGCATACTAAAAGCCACCTGAACTCGGTGAAGATCAATGAGGTTCATGCGAGAAAAGATTCGATCGCATGTCCTTAACCAAGCCTGGACTTCAATAATAGTTTCAGAACCTTTAAATGGCTTCCCACCCAAATTAGTGTAGTCGTTGCACAGGCGTGCAAATCCAGATTTAGGGTGAGTAGGTTCCGGATTAGAACCAGCTGCTTGAGCATTCGTAACAAGGTCAAGAAGTTGCTGGGTAGTCATAAAAACTCCATCTTGGGGTGTAGCACTAGATTGACCGGCGCTGGGACGGCCAGGTCTAACCATTTCTCTTCCCTTAGAAAGAAATAAAGAAGAAGAAAAAGGTTATTCACAAAATGAATATCAATCAATCTTGATAGATAAACAAGGAATCATAAAGAAAATAGGATGAATCGGTACGAAGACTCGAATTAAATCCTAAAGCACGATTCCTAAGAAAGACTTAGGACGATGATCCTTGTTATAATATCCCATATTGTTCCGAAGTTTGGCTTTGATACCAAGATGTGACGCCCCACCTCTATACCCATGCTAGCTAAGGACACTACGATGTAATGCCGTCAACTAGCACGGAGAATAAGGCTGTGGAGGAGCGACCATTTGTATAATTGCTTTGTGCGAGTACCGATATGTCAGATAAGATGTAAACATCCGACATACCGAGACAAACTCAAAGCTACTACACAGTGGCTATTATGTCTTCGAAAACAAATATAGAAATAAACATAACACAAATCAGTCACAGATAATTCATATAACAAAGGCGGAAGAAGATATGAATATTATACTAGGAAGTGTACATCAGAGTAGTGGTGTAAAAAGATCCACAATATCACAAAAGAATAGTTACACGAACAACACAAAAGAATAAGTATACATTATGGAGTCTATATCTCAAATGTATACAACAAAATAACCACTAAGTCTAAGTAGTTAGCCAAAAGTCAGAGAAATCAATCCCAAGTGAGAAGTCAAGCTGAAGCACCTGTAACATCTCGGTCTGACCCGAGTATTATTTAATAAGAAAATAATAAACGGATCAGTCTAACTATAAATATCAGATGAAACGATATAGAATGAGAGATATGACTAAACACATAATAATCACAATGCCAAGCTGTGATATATATAAGTAATTGAAAATCAACAAGAGATTAATCAATATCACCAAATCTACACAAGAATCAAAGAAATGTCATACTCCTTATTTCGTTCATCAAACCATAAATATTGACGATTATATCAATGTCAATCACAAAAGTCAACGATACACAAATTCACCAATGCATAAATATTGATAAAACTTATCAATGGAAATCATGAAAATTGATGAAACACAAATTCTAGAAATCATCTCAAGAAATCCAGAAATCACAAAAAGGGGGGAGGCCTATCACAAACGGGAGCATAAAGCTCGCCAACACGTGTATCACAAACGGAACGCTAATTCCATGGTTGCTAACCATCACAAATTGAGCCGAAGCTCCACAAACGGCCCGAAGACCATGGGTTGCTACCCCACCAATTTGAGTCGAAACTCCACAAAACGGGGTTTAGTCTCCCTCGCAGACAAAGAGACATCGCACATTGCTAGTCTAAATCACAAAGATGATCGTCATGATCAACGAGAAGTGTCAATTACACTAAGCTAGTAAATATATGAGTTTAGCTTCATGTCCCATAACCACTTGCTTAACTTAAATATTTACGAACAAACTGTAGATCTCCACTATAAAATTGTCACAAGAGATTCAATCGAACAAGTCCAAGAATTAACCGACGAAGTAAACGCAAGCGTTTCATACCACTCGTTTTACTAAGTCATTTAATTAGATTTCTCATACGAGTGAGGTAAAGGTTTGTATATACTAAT
Source organism: Allium cepa (assembly GCA_030765085.1). Lineage (NCBI taxonomy): Eukaryota > Viridiplantae > Streptophyta > Magnoliopsida > Asparagales > Amaryllidaceae > Allium > Allium cepa. Next base: position 412,781,764 of record CM060937.1, read on the forward strand.
AGATTTGGAAATCGGTTTGAGAAAACGAGCTTTGTTATAAAATAGTGTTGAAATCATTTGAAAAAAGAGTTTCGATATTTACTACTAGTATAGAAAACCTTTATATTTTTAAAGTGACAAATCACAAAGAAGATTGTAGGAACAATCAATCACTAAAATTCACATTCGAAGAAGAGAATAAAATCCAAGAAATCGATACCGAATCCAACAAAGTGGATATTCCCATAAATCACGAAGAAAATATCATCAAAGTCGATAATAAGTGATAATAACAAAAGGGAATCAACACGAATCGATTGAAGTTGGAATTCTCAAGCAAATAGGCAAATAGGCAAAACGTGCAAATAGGAGCAGGTCGGTCAACCGGACTCCCTGAGTCGGTTGACCGAACCAGAGGCAGGAAGTGCCTGGGTAGCAGGTCGGTCGACCGGACCCTGAGCCCGGTCGGCCGAACCTGTAACCTACACTTCCAAACAGAGGCTGGGAAGTGCTCGGGGTAGCAGGTCGGTCGACCGGACCCTGAGTTCGGTCGGCCGAACCTGTAGCCAGCACTCCCTAAGCCCATCTAATGAATGCCAAACTCTTCCATATTGCTATCGGTTGAGCATCGGCACTAAGGGTTTACGCCAATCGACTACCCAGCCATAGAAGCTCTTCGGTTCATCACCAAAACATGATCAAAACATCAAAGCTATGATTTTTAAAGAATTGAACCCAAAACACTAAAAATTGGAATATTCATCAAATCAATCCAAACCAAAAGCAATTGCACACGAATAAGTGTTAGGAATTCGTACCTAACAATCGAAGATAAATATAAGCATAAATGTGAGATAAAAATCTCACCTTTGAACCCGAACAAATGAAGATGAAGCTTGAAAGCAAAGGAGAATCTACCACTCTTCAAATCCAACTCAAGAAGCTTGATTCTAAGCTTAAAAGAAGAACATTACCAAAATTAGGTTTAGGAATTTCTGAAATTGATAAGAGAATGAGTTGGAGAAGAAGAAGAGAAGCTTACCAATGGGTTCTTCAATTAGTTTGGAGCTAGAGTTTGATTTGAAAAAGAAAACTAGGGTTTGGAGTTTTAATTTCCCATCTCTCCCACCATTGATGCTTTAGAACTGAAAAGAGGAGAAAGTGAGGGTGAATGGGAGGAGTGGCTCAGATTTGAGTATAAGTTAAACATAGGGCTGAACCCAAACCCAAACCCAAAGTGAAAAAGTAGCAAAAATCAACTTACTCCAAACATATCGAAGCTTATACTCAAAAAGGTCGCAAACGGCATTTTAAACTCAATGGGAGTGGTCCCGAGTCCTAATTCGACCGTATGCTAAAAGTAGCTTTTCCGACTAAATTCCGAGTATCGACAAAATATTTAAATATAAAAATCGATAAATATGTGGGTTGTTACACATTTTCATTGACTTTCTATTGCAAGTGTATGTTTGCATCGACTTCTTATTCACTGTACTTTTAGCCATATTGAACTGTTGCACTAAGTCTCTGGTACTTCATTCTGGTTGGTCTGCATTGGCCTTGAATTTGCATTGTACTTTGCATTGTAGTTTGCATTGTTCATCTCGACTTGTTCTTGCATTCACTGTATATCCATACCGTTGGCATTCTTCATGTTGTTCAACACATGATGCTTGTTCTGGTTTGAGATTTTGTTGTTGCAGTATTCATTTGTGTTTCAGTGCTTGTTTGTTTCATGTAGCTGTTGTTTACTGAGTCTTGATAGTCAAGTTGCACTTAATCCTCAGTTTGCATTGTGTCTTGTTGTAGCTGGACTTGTTGTTGTATTCATGTACACTGCTGTGTTCATTTACTTGTGGTCTTCATTCTGGTTGGCACTTGCATGCATTGATGGTTGCTTTGGGATTGAACTTGAGCATTGTACATCCACTTCAATGCTGAGTTATTTGACTTGTGTTTCTCATCATGTTCAAGTGTGTCCGGTCATGTGTTCATTCCTGAGTACTTTTCGACCTGCTGTTTGATATTGTACTTGTGTACTCCATATATGCACTTGTAGCTGGACTTTGTCTCCATGTATTTCATGTTGATTTTTGAAATTTCACTTGAGTTGAATCCAGTTTCAAAAAACTCGGGTTTGACCTTATGCTCGTGACGTGATTTTAAATATATTGCACGTGAGTTGAACCCGGCTTTTCATTTGGGTTTGACCTGTGCTCACCTGTCCCTGTAGCATTATCAAGTGTATATCGATGTGCACGGCCTTGTGGCATGTACGGTGATACACTGTGCATGTCACATTGTTCGTGTATGATGAATTCAAATGTGAATGATGACGAACAACCCAAATAACTGAGGCAAATCATATTTTCAAAAATCATATTTCATTTTATATTGCAAAAATATTTCTTTTTCAATTTTACTGCGTTAGTGAATATTTTTGCAGATTTCTCAGATGCTGGATTCTAACTGGAATGAACTTGAAGATAAACTACGAGTGTGAGTGATTTGTAGTGAGGCATTTATGTAAATTGAATTGTGATGTATTGTAATCAAATTTGTATAGTTATAGTGAGAGCTTGAAATTGTACTATTCAAAATTGTAATAAATATTTGTTTGAATAAAATTTCTGTTTGAACTCAAATTCTGTGTAATTTATTTTATTCAACAAATATTTATTCAATCTATGAAAAACAAAATAGTACATTAACAAATACATTTAAACGAATGTATATATGTTTATTATCATCAAACAAAAATCATATAAGCGCATATTCAACAAATTTCGTTAATTAAATTTGTCATATTAATAAGATTTTGGAATTAAATTTATAAAGAAATATAATTGTTATAATTGTAATGAAGAAAATGTTAAGAACTAAACTATGAAATATTATATTGATTAAAATAAACTTAATTAAAAAGGTTGAATTGAATAAATCCTATTTATTGGAACCTAATTTATTGGTATACAAATTTATAATAAACGAGTTATTGCAAGAAATTGAAATTTGAATAGAATTCTAATGAATGAAAGTAGTGAAAGATTATACCCGGATGTAATTGTATATGAGAAATAAAGGAAAGTATTAAATTGATTGATGTGATAAAACATTGTTAACGGTATTTGATTTTAAATTAAGGAAACCTGTTAATGCAAGTTAATACTTAATGAACTTGAATGAAAGTTACAATTTAATTAAAATTCAAATATTATGACTTGGCTATGAATGGAATATAATAAGAACAAATGCAATTATTGCATTTATGGGTAAAATAATATATTGATTTATTTGTAACCGAATGTAAATTAATGCAATTATGTTAATGTAAGTTTATAAATAATTAATTTAGCACAATCCCAATTAATTGAAATAACTGTAAGGTCATAGCTTGTTGTATCTAGTAAATTTGGAAATTTAATTCCAATAAATGTAATAAAGTATTAGAAACGTATATTGTTTCATAAGATAGTATAGAGAAATGTAAACTTGTGATCTATGTATGAATTAATAACCAAAATAAGGGAAATAGTGTTAATGTAAGTAAAATTGTAACAAATTGGTTTACTAAATCAAAATTTGGATATCAATAATGTAATGTTTATGAGAATTAATGCAAGGGCTGAAGGTAGGTATGTAATAAATAAATAAATAGAAACGGGAAATTTTTCATAAGTAATAAATTGAAAAAAAAAAGAATGGAACTAAGGTTTGGTTTTAAAACCTTAATTTATGTGTGTAATAAATAAGATTTCACATTTAAACATAGCCATTAACACAAATAAAGAAAAAAGGGCAATAGTGTAAAACTTCAATCATTTACCCATTCATGTAATGCATTGAATTTGGTCTAAATCAAATTTCAACATTTGGTTGTTAATAATAGCTTATGAGTGAAATAAACGTTAAAGGGTAACAAGCATTGTAAGTTAACCTTTTAGACAAGTATATTAAATTATAACTCGTAAATCAATTGCAATAAATATAAACAAATTTTACGTTAACGTTCATTTAAGTAATTTTTGAAAATAATGAAAATTCCATTTATAATATGACTATTGGTTGAGGTAAAGATTGTAAATCAAGATTTATTGATTTATTTGAATGAATTTAAAGTATAAAACCAAGTAAATAATTAATGGAGAATATAAATAATAATTAATGTACGTATTTGGCAAATACAGTAAAATTGGAATAAAATGTTATGCAATTGAAATAAAGATGAAAATAGAAATGGAATAAATCTTTATTTATTTATTGGAATTTAAAATTTAGTAAAAGGATTTAATTGCAATTAAATGGATTTAATATTTAAAATGGGAATTTAGATGAAATGTGAGTATATTAATGTAAATAGTTTTGAATCCAATGTTAAATCCATCTATTTGACAATAATGAATGGAAAAATGATTTGTTAATTTAATTTGATAGAAATTTTGGAAATTAAATTTATAATTTTTGAATTTGAAAGGAACTGGGGAAAATACTGAAATCGATAAGATAATCAACTTTAAATTGACTTTTAATTTGTTTAAAACATTGAAATTGATTGAGAAATATAAAAGTGATAAAATTTGTCAATTTTAAGATTGAAATTTAGAATTGGATTTAATTAATTATTAATTCATTTAATTAATGGAAAGATAACCATTTTGGCCACTGACTCGAATTTCGACAAAACTAGTTTCATCGGATCCGTAACGGTGAATTATTATAGGATTTCAACTTTCGTAACGATCGGACTTGTCATTTGATCATACGGACTCGAAACGCCTTGAAATAAATAAATTGAAATCAATAGAAATCAATTTGAAAAATATTGATTTTAGCATAACTTCTTCATACGATGGAATTTGGACGTGAAACCTTTTCCATCGCGTTTAAAATATTTTAAAATATCTATTTTGATATATGTGTTGACCCAATTTCGTTCCGGAGTCGAAACGGGCTTTTTGGGCCACTTTGGAGTTAGCGCGTATATCCAACCTTATCCATCCATTCAAATGTCAATCATGCTTATATATATCCAGCTATAAACCCTAGCAGCCTTTGTTCCTCATTTCTATATGTTCTATTCACCTCCTCACTTCAATGGCACCCAAAATTCTATATTTTCAGATCAAATTGCAAATTAAATCCAAAGCGTAAATTTCAAAGTCCTCAAAAAATCTAGAAAAAATATATATTGAAGATCTCGAAGAGCGTAATCTTCTGATATGATTCGTTCTTCGACCTGAGTTTCTTTGTGGCCGATATTGGGCAATTTGTTCTCGGTTGTCCATTGATCGCCGTTTCGTTTAACGGTGGATTTACGACGAGAGGTCAATCAAAGGGTAGCGTTGGGTAGATGTTGTCGAGTGGGTCACATCCATACAGTTCGTTTGTGCTAAGAGTGGTCTGAATCGCCAGTAAATGGTCTGGAATTTCGCGGCAATGGGTGGCTTCCGGTGGCGTCTCGGGACACCGCGTGCAGGCCGGGGGATCGGCTTGAGGCGTGGAGGCAGGCAGCGTTGCCTGATTGGAGTGGATGATGCTCTAATTGCCGGCGTTTTAGTTGGAAGGTCGGCGGCTGTGTAACGTGTTTGAGCATTCGATGCGGCTAGGGTTCCAGCAAAGCAAACGAGGTGACGTGTACTGTGATATTAATTGTTTTATTTATTTTGTTTAAAATCATTCAATCCTCTAACACGTGTTTCTTTACCATACAAGGTCCACTTTACGCGCGGTTTTCTCCGCTAGGTTCATATTGAAATTCCGGACTTTTTGGCATGGGTTTGGAAAAATTCTGAGACTGGTCAAATTTTGGGTTAAAATTGAATTTAAATTTAATTTATATTCAAAAGGCGAGTGTTTTAACCCACTCACAACTTCTAAAATTTCTTATGTTTGTTAAATTGATTTATGATGTGTTTCGAAATTTATTTATAACTGTTTGACATATTTTCGAGCATCGTCCCAGTTAAATTAAATTAATTAAATTAAATTGTTACTTATTTATTTATTGCATATAAAATGCCAGTTAATTGGTTATTTATTTATTCATTTCATTTAAACTGTCAGTTAAATTGTTAATTAATTATTCATTGCATATAAACTGTCGGTTAAACAGTTATTTAATTTATTGTTGAATATAAACTGCTATTTAATACCTGTTGTTTATTATCCATTCTATATTGATGCCATCGATTGAATTTGATGATGACTGCGATAAATGGTTGATGGTTGATATTGGATGAGTGGATGCTTTATTTTATATTGTTATAAACTGCAAGTTATTATGCATTTTCATCTCATTTGAGATTGGGATTTGAAATGACATATAACCGTAATATTTATTTTTAAATTACGGATTGAAATGATAAGTATCCGTATCACTTGACCATAGGGTAGAAAATTATATAAAGACACTGGTATATATATATATATAATTATTTTGAAATGATTTTCTATGGTTTGGAAAGAAATATACGGTTTAATAAATATTAATTTTTGATATTATATAAATATTATTTTATATATATAGTTAAATTCTTGAATTTAAGCTATGTATAAATTGGTTTAATAAAAATAAGTTGAATAACAGAGTTTGATTGTTTTACTATTATATGGTTAAGTACCTATTTAAGACATTGTATATATAGAGTTTTGATGACTTAAATAAAAATTAAGCTGGAAGATAATTTTGAAATTTGTTTGAATTGAAGGATTTAAGAATTTGACTTGATTAAAGTGGATGTGAAATTTAAATAAAAATTGAGATTTTTATAGGGTATGATTTTATAACTTGATTTTGGGTCAAAGTGATTTAAATAAATATCGAGTTGATTTAAATGAATATATCAAGTTAATAAAATTTAAAGAACATCCAGTTATTTGAAGTTTAAAGGTTTTACTTAAATGATGTTTGATTATTAAGTAAACATTTCAAATCTAAATAATAAAAATTGAACTTGATATATATGGAATTATCAAAAGAATTAGTTTTGAAATGGTGGAATATTTAAAGCTTTGAAATATATGGAAAATTAAAATGGTTTATTTGGTGGTTCAAATCGGTATTTTGAATTTATTTGGGAAATTAAAGAAACTATATTTATTTTATATAGTATTTTTAATATTTAAACCATTTAAGTATTAAGAGTTATGATCCAAAGCTATGGGTTTCAAGGTATATAGTTTTAAAAATGCTATGATTTTGGAAGAGGATACATTTGAAATAAAATTGATATCATTTTGATTTGGGTTTTTAAATAGAAATGATATCATATTTATATGGTTTTGAAATGGATATTATATTCTGGTTTTAAAGTATAAACTATTTTGAAAAGACCGCGGTGTTATAATAACGTTTGGTTGTTGAAGAGACCGGGATCGGAAGTTATCAAACTCTCTGCCAACTCCAAAAACCACTTTAACAACCGTGTACGTGGTGGAGATTGCAGAATGAAGTAGGATAGTGGCGGCATTTCCTTTAAGGTAACTACGTGGACCCAACTCCCGTGAGTTGGCATAAGGTGGCTAAAACAGGAGCGAGCGACGGATTAATGAGGTAGCACCTTTGATCGTACACATCCCTTCAATATTATACTTTGACTTTTGGATTGATTCGGTGGCCACTTTTGATTTTTCTATTTGGGAGTGTGGCTCGAGGTGGGTGGTAGTTGTGGCTATGCGTTACCAACGACCCGGAAGCGTAATTGGTATATCTACCCTGGCATTGCCTAGTTTTGCCGTGTCACCTACCCTAGCGCGCCTTATATGATTTTAATTTTGTACCATACCTATGGAGTGCCCTCTGACGACGTCCGGTACGGGGGAGATTACGGTACCGTATAGACTATGGGAATATATAAATGTGTTAAGGTGGAAAATGTAAAGCCTAACGCTATTTAAAAGTAACTTTATTTTACAATTAGACACTGTTATAATAGCGAAATATACTGTATAGTAAATAGTTTAACGGATCCTTAGGAGATGTAAATCTCGAGCATCTCTTGAGTTACTGCACTCATATTTATTTCTGTTGATTTAACGTACATAAGATCTTTTAGTTCTGACTCGAGTGTTTTGTCTTTTCAATTCGCTCGAGTCAGTCTGAGCATTTCAGGTTATGAAGGCCTTATTTCTGGAGGACAAAGACGAAGAATTATTACTTCTATTACATATTTCATTAGTCCACTACATCTCATTTTTTCCGTTGCATTGTATTGATTATTTTCTGGTATGTGTAACTCTGATATTTTGTACAAGTAAAATCGAATATTTTGTAAAACATCTTTATGAACTGTATATTTGATTATTATATTTTATCGTTCCGTTGCAAGATTCTATTTTGTTCTTTTTCTTTCCCTGCTTTTTCTTATTTACCCCATAACAACCCGTCCTTTTGTATGTTTTAAGTCTGATGTGTGTGATTTATCGTCAATTTAAAGCGTGCGAAAAGGAGGAACGTTACATTATCTGTGAATCTGTGAATGGAGGATAAGCATTATAGATTATACCGCTTATCGATATTGTTATATTGAATCTGTTATGATTGATGTTGTTGCACTATTGTGTAAAATCCATGTACTACACCTTACATGCACAAATATAGATTGCACGAGGAAATTGGTTAAGTCATGTATATTTGAATTTAATGAAATGGTTTTAAAGATTGAATTTTGAATCCAAAATAGTTTTGGAAATGGAATTGGGTTAACTATGAAAAGCTTTGGAAAAGGAGTTTCGAAGATAAAAGTTATTTTGAATAACTTGATAAAGTTTTGAAACTTAAATAATTTGATTTGAGTTTGAATTCAAGATTTGAAATTGAATTCTATGTTTGGAAATTATGGTTTAAAAAAAGGTTATACAAGTTATGAATGTGTTTATATGGGTTTTAAACCATTTTAAAAGTATTGTTTTGGGAAACTGAATTTAACCCAAGTTTTATACTTGAAGAGTTTTGACTCGTGCAAATGTAATCGGATTTTTTTGAAACAAAAACTATTTGTTTTCAAATAATAATAACTTTCATATAAAGAAAGGATTTTCAATTTGTGTTGAAATGATTTCAAATTTGGAATCGTAAATAGTTTGGAAAGTTGTGAATTAATCTTTGTGAAAGATTGTTGAACTTTGTATTGAAATTGAAGAGAATTTTAAATGGTGTATCTTTTATATAAAAGACATGAAATGGGAACTGTTTTGAATGTTATGAATGAATCTTTGTAGATGGTTTTGAAAGTTATGAATTGAGTCTTTGATTTAATGATTGGATGAGTTAATCCAATTTGAAAAGGAAATTATTTTGAAAGCTGTGAATGAATCTTTGTGGAAGATTGGTGAACTTTGTGAAGTAAATCTTTTTGTTTACAGATTTGAAAATGGTAATTTGTTTAAACCATTTAAAGAAAGTTTTTGGGTAATAAGTTATGACTTAGCTGAGATCTCAATGTCCATATGCTTTTTAAATTAAGCGCTCACTATTCGGTTTAGCCGGGAGAGGACTTTGTGTCATATAACCCATTTCGAATAGTGATACAATATATATGGATAGCATTTGAAGACCAGTGGTGAAGACCGGGTATTTTCGAGAACGAAAGGATCACCCGTCGAATGTCTATGCACAGAGTCGTGCCGGTATAGAGATCTCCATTTGTGATGGGGAGTCCGATCGGGATTGTGAGTATGCAGATGGCGAGTCTTCTTTGTGAAGTGCCTTCGATTCTGTTCGAACTTGAAACAGACTTGTATGGATGTGTGCTTGACGTTACACTTTGAGATGTAATGCTAGTTTCTATCAAATACATTTCTGTTTGGTGGCGGAGAATTTATTCTCTTAGCTTAACACCCTTTCTCTGAGACGTACGAGCTCAGAGGTTATGTAGTTGATGGTTACTGTGACGACCCGCCCTTCTACTACCAGAAAGACGTATCATCAATAAGAAAGAAAGGGATGAGAAAATAGAAAAGACAGAGAAGAAAGAACAACAACATCAGGATCTCACAGCGGAATGGAACAAAATATAATATATCACATAACTATTACAAAATTTTACATATATCAGAGCTATACAGATCATACAACACATACTAGATAGTCATAAACACCTGTCTAGTTAACCCAAGTCAATATACAATACAGATAAATAGCTCAGAGATATCAACACAGCGGAACACCATGTATATATATATCTACCACGTAGAAGCCTCCTGCTCCATTGCTCCTCGAGAATTCGTCAAATCTAACCTGAATCCCTTGGCTACCCGTAAAAATTTGGGTACCCGAGAGTTTATGAAAAACAAAAATAAACTCCGGGTCAGACATGGGTCTGGTATGAGTAAACGGTTTAAAGTTGCTTAACTTTGAAAAACATTTGAAAATAAAGGTATCACGTAAGACTCCCCACAAATAAATACGGGTAAGTTTTTACCTTACGCTAACCAAAACATTTCATAGGAAATCCAGTGATATTATAATAGTGTCTAGGGTTTTCAAGTAAATAGAAAATAGCCGAAATTGTTACATTCATTAAATTCCAGCTACTAGCCACAAAAGTGGGTAATACAAATCAAAACCATTTCAATCAGGTTTGATTATAATCAGGTTTGATTATAACCCAGTGACTCCACCACATTTAATTTATTCACAATCCTTTCATTGCATTTTCTTCCATTTCAATCAGGTTTGATTATAACCCATTTTATTAAACTTAACAACCAATGTTTTAAATAATCATTTCACTATTTACTTAATTCATTTATTTTTCTTCAAACTATTTCACTTAATAACTTAAGTTTATTCTATTCCACCAATTTCCATTTAAATCTTTGATTTGATTTTCCTTTAATCAAATCCCAATTATTTACTGATTAGTTTATTCTTTTATCCATTCTTAAATTTTAATTTGCATTAACTACTCATTATTGAATTTATTCATAATAAAGTTATTTAATTTATTCATAATAAGGTTATCCAATTTATACTTGAATTAGATTTGTTTACAACTCACACCATTTCTATTAAAATCCAATTCAATACTTACTTTGGTTTACATTTACTTATTTACATAAGAACTTTATTCCACTCAATATTATTTATAATTCGACTGAATTCATTTAAATTCAGTTTCATTTCAACTCAACTTCAGTTAAATTCATCTACTTACCATTCTTTTAAATTTATTTCTCACTGTATGAGTTCAAAGCTTATTTGTTTTCTTAAAAGTTTATATCACTCATTTGGGTCATTTCATCTTATAACCACAATTTCAGACTATATATATATAGCTCTTACTGTCTTAAGGTATAAATTTTCATTTCCCCGTTTACAATCATTTTACCTTCAAATTTTTATATCTAATTAAGTTCATTTTGAACTTCAATTTCATTTAGCTTACCTCAGGTTAAACTCAAGTACATTTTCTTCACTTTTATTTCCTTAAATTAAACTTTTAATCTTCTGGATTGAGATTCCCAATTTCATCTGATTAATATCAACTTAACTTTATAAGTTCAACAGTTAATTTATTGAAACCTTTCACATTATTAAATAGAATTTCTCAGAATTCAATTGCCCGATTTTCATTTCCAAAACCATTTTGAAATGATGCTACACATACTCACTTGGTATACCAAATCAAATTTTCAACTTCCAAACACTTGTTTTCACCAAAACAAATTTTCTCTTGAAATTTTTAAAACAACTTGTATACCCAACAACTCCAAATATCATGTTCAATTATCCTGGTAGCAATCCATCACTTTAGAAACTCGAAAATGAATACTGATGATGTGGCCAGCACCATCAGGATTATTTTCCAGCGACTGAAGTGAGTTCAGTGCTTCCCTACTTCCTCAAATTCTTTCCAAACAAATTTTCATTCAACCATATTTTCCAAAACAATACTCCATCATTGCCTCTAAATTTTTGGAAAAACATTTCAAACATTGCCAAGATTTTTAAATTCCAAAATTCTTTTGTTTAAATTCTTTTAAACACCTTTCAAATTTCTGGGACTTAAATTCTGGTTTAATCAAATTTTAGTTATATTCCCTTTTATTTAAAATCATTCTTAAATAATTTTATTTGGTTATAAACCACTCACATTTAAAATTTATTCGATTGTACTATTAACAATCAAATATCCAAGTATATATAGTTATTTCAGAAAAATATTTCTTTATATCAAAATATAATTTTGGGTAAAATTATTTCATTTACCCTACCTTAAAAACAATACTGTGTCGGTCAATCTTGTTTAAGAGTTTAGGAATCCCTATTGATGAAATGGCATCCCACACATCGACCAGAATCCATAAACACTCAACAGATAAATCAACACAATATAAAAACAATTTTGTATTCACTAACAAGTACGCGCTCATATCTATTAATACTCTCAAACTCATTTTAGAGTTCTACAAACTCTATTCTATGAGTAATTTCTACCAGAGCTAAGGTTATTACTAACCTATGCTCTTATACCAACTGTGACGACCCGCCCTTCTACTACCAGAAAGACGTATCATCAATAAGAAAGAAAGGGATGAGAAAATAGAAAAGACGGAGAAGAAAGAACAACAACATCAGGATCTCACAGCGGAATGGAACAAAATATAATATATCACATAACTATTACAAAATTTTACATATATCAGAGCTATACAGATCATACAACACATACTAGACAGTTATAAACACCTGTCTAGTTAACCCAAGTCAATATACAATACAGATAAATAGCTCAGAGATATCAACACAGCGGAACACCATGTATATATATATATCTACCACGTAGAAGCCTCATGCTCCATTGCTCCTCCAGAATTCGTCAAATCTAACCTGAATCCCTTGGCTACCCGTAAAAATTTGGGTACCCGAGAGTTTATGAAAAACCAAAATAAACTCCGGGTCAGACATGGGTCTGGTATGAGTAAACGGTTTAAAGTTGCTTAACTTTGAAAAACATTTGAAAATAAAGGTATCACGTAAGACTCCCCAAAAATAAATACGGGTAAGTTTTTACCTTACGCTAACCAAAACATTTCATAGGAAATCCAGTGATATTATAATAGTGTCTAGGGTTTTGAAGTAAATAGAAAATAGCCGAAATTGTTACATTCATTAAATTCCAGCTACTAGCCACAAAAGTGGGTAATACAAATCAAAACCGTAGGGTCTCGTAGGGAAAATGGATTTCCAACAATGGCAGGGCTACTGGGGTACCGCCCATCACAGTACGGACCCTAGATCACCGTACCGAGGATTACTCCCTTCATCCCCTGCAACACAAGGTCGGAACCATTCCTTACTGAACAGTCCCGAACAAGATAAACCCCGTGGTTGGCGCGACCAACCACACACTAAGCCGAAAAATATAAAAGGGACATCTAGACAGGGGAAATATCTTGTCCTGCTTGGGCATGACCCACCTAACCTTGCTGCATCTCCCCTGTTTTAGCCATTCCCGGTTGATGAGGCTTGAGGCTGCGATTACCTTTATAGAACATATTTCTTAGAATGCTCATCGTTCGCCTGACGATGTGCTGAAAGCATTCAATCCATACAAGTTCGTTCCGGTTTCGAACGAAACCGAAGGCATTATCTCGTCACACTCATTTTGGAATCACCCTCAGAGTCAACGACGATAACCCTTGCATTCTGAAACAATATCTCGATCTTCATTTCAGGATTCATGACCTAACGTTTAAATTGGATCGATGTGGTTTTCGGAGAATCAAAATTGATTCTTCCGATCCCGATCTCATCGGATCCAAACGCCATTTTAAGGGCCAAGTTGTCTAATTAACTTAACAGTTTAAATAATTTAAATTTAACAATTAAATTAACATAGCACCTATCACAGATAAAACATATACAAGCATCATAGATATATCACAGCATAGAGAGCATCACAGAATATCATCAAATAAATATCAAAATTAGATATTCTACATACACAACAATTTATAAGCAACCATCTTAAATTCTTATTTGTAATAAATTTTGATTTAAATCAATTACATCAGAAATAATTACTCAATCCTGTTTTATTGATTAACAGTTTATTTCTTATTTCCTTTCAAGCTATTTGAATCAATAGATCATTCATAATTAATTACTAAATCTTAATTATTTACTAACTTATTTTATTTTCCACTATTTAATTGATTAATTCTTAACTAAATTATTTGACTTTAACTACTATTCTTTTCATCATTAATTACTATCTAAATTGCTATTTAATAACTTGATTACTTATTTGTTAACTTCAAATTTACTTAATTAATCATTCATTAAACCTCAGTAATTATAATCTTATAATTACTTACAATTTATCACTAATTACAATTAAAAGTGATTATTCTTAATATTTCCGGAAGATGATGATTTTTCAATTAACATTTAAAAGGGTTTATTAAATTTGAAGTTCGATCATATTACTAAGAACAACCCAAACATTAATTAACCTTATGCTTAATTAAACCGATTACTTAATTAAGAGCTTAACATTTTAAAGAATTTGATTAAAATAAATAACTTATATTTAAATTTTTAAAAGCTTGAAACTGGTAAACGTTATTAAGATTGAAATGTTTGTAGTTTGTAAAATGAACTGTTAACTAACTTAAACAGCAGATCTGCAGAAATTAAAAAAAAACCCGAGTTCTCCCCTATCAAGACGCGTATGCTACTTCCAGTTACTCCCCGAAATCACCGAGCCCTTCCCTTGTTCGCATCCTTCTTCCTCTCCCATTCTTATTTCCCCTTTTTTATATGTAAGTTAAACGTTTACATAAACCTGAACATCAGAAAATTACACTCGAACACGACAAATAACTCGAAGCTTTCTCCCCTTTCGCTCGAGTACGCCTCGCGTTGGTTGAAACTTGACAGCCACGTTGACACAGACACGCACAAAAACGCCGTACACGTACACAGTGCCGCGGCGAATCTCCATCACCTGAGTCGATCGCCAACAGGTCGGCCATTTCTCACACTCGTAATCCCAGCACCCAAAAATTCTGATGAAACCCGAGAAACAAAAACGACATTTTGAGGTGCAGACAACATGATGCTCCAATCAATTTTTCCCTCGTTCAATCGATACAAACCACTAGAAGCTTCGAAACTCCGGCTACACAACCATTAGCCTCCACACTACCGTTCCCTAAAATTTCGTGAAGCTCGGTCATCTAGGTGAGTCGCAGTCGAAAATTTACAGAGCACAGTAAAACTCGCGACCAAAACCCTATGTTTCTCACATTCTCAAAATCTAAGCATTCGAAAATTAATTTGACATTTTTATGAAATTAAATGGAATTCAAGCTTGCTTCCTATCAAATTACAGAAATTAAAATTAACTAAATCTTGCAAAATTTGCAAAAACCCATTTTTGTTTCATTATAAAACTGCTCTTCATAACCTTGCTTAAAAATCAAAATTGTTATGCTAAAAATCATAATTATGTGTATGTAATCTAAACATGTTAATGAATTTACAAATTTAAACATTTGAATTTTGAACCTTTTAATTAGTTTACCTATAGCTTGAAAAACAGAATGCATAAAATACTGTAAAACTCAAATAAAGTTGTAAAACTTGATTTGGGTAAACAACTTAAATTAGCATGAATAACCAAGTTCAAAATATTTACATGAAGAGGTATTTACATTTTCTTGGCTTTACTGTGTTCAGAAACTTGGGAAGAACACTGAAGAACAGTCATATTATATTTCCAGAGCAACAGCAGTTCTTTGCAGAACTTATTAAACACAAACATCATAACACATACCATTTAATGTTAAATACACAGGTATAAATTTGTAAATAGTAAGTTTACTCACATAAAAATCTTTGAACAGAGGGCAAAGTTGATGAAAATCTGCAGATGAATCACTGAAAATCCTTCTGCCTTGATGTTGAGTTTATTTGAGTTTGCAAAGAAATAAATGTTTATCCTCTCTCCTTATTTGATTCTCAGGTATGTTTTTAGGTTTAGTCCAGATTTATAAATTAATATAAAGATATGGGTGGATATATAGCTAAGAACAGTTTGTATAGGATATTATCTTCTCACATAAGCCTTCCTTAGATATAATAACAATTGTTTTATCCTGTTGTACTAAGAGTTGAGGTCAATCAAGCATTTCGCCCGGGAGATTGTTATAAAACTTGAAAGGACAGTATGCAGTGCTAATTAAATGTATATGTTTTCACTTAAGTTAACATAGAATTAATGTTTGCTGACACAAACATTTGTACAAAGATGTTTTCATATTTGATACTTGTAGATCTTGTTACTTAAAATGTTTACACCAATAATTATGTTTGCACAATCAGTTACATGTTTATACTGTAAAGATATTGTAAGTTGTACATAGATATTTATATGAAGAGATAGAAGAGATATGTTTCAGGAAGGCTTGTACATGAAGCTACTCATTTCGTCTTACTATTTTTATTTGGAAACAATATATTTCAGTTTGATGTTTTGCATGATAACATCTTTGTCCATTTCTTCTGGTTTACAAGTCCTAGCTTGAATCATTACATACATACTTGTCAGTTCAATGTCTTGAGTATAAAGACATTTGTTTTGTATAGAAACCCTTTATCTTATATTTTATATGTTGACAAATTTTATTTTATACTAGTGCTTATATTTTTAGCTTTATGCATTCATTTGTATCCCTAATTTAGCTACCCATTATTAAATTATATACATGTGTTTGTCTAATATATAATATTTATATCTATATTTATATTGAACTTTATCATCTATTTACAATTTCTATTTCTATTTTAGCCATTAATATAAGTTATATTTACATTTGTTCTCATTTTTTTTTATAATTCATTTGTATTATAGTATATAAGTTTGACTCATATTCTACATTTATATTTTATATTACTAGAATTAGATTTTTAATTTTCAAACATTACCAAGAATATGTATTCCTTTGACAAATGTTAACAATGTATAGCATTTTAATTTAATGAGTTAAATTTTATTAATAATATTGTTGAGAAACTTATTTTAGAATTTTAAACATTATTATCTATGTGTATTATTGTATTCTAAATATAAACAAATAAAGTATTTTAATTAAATTATATAAGATAGATTTTTATTGTAAATATTATTAAGATATTTATTCCAAATTTTAAATTTTATTTTCCTTCAAAATACCAATATATATATTATAAACAAATGGCAATATTCCTAAAATTATATTCATTTTAATATGATCAGATTACATTTTATTTAATTAAATCAAGTATTTAACAAAATAAACGTGGCCAAAATCCAGGGTCGTTACATTCCTTTCCCCCTTAAAAGAATTTCGTCCCCGAAATTTAAACAACAGTTAATTCCACAAACTTTTATATTAACCATCCAAGCATACATAGCATTCATACAATAACAAACAAACAAACAGTCTATTCTAACAAACAACACTAGTTATCCGAACATAAATCCGGATAAGCACTCCTAAAACTATCGAGAGTTTGTCTCTCGATGATCAATAATCCAAACTGGATTCCTGACCACCATTAAATTCGACTCAACTTCCAATTTCCTGAATTACTAGTTTAACAATTAATGATGAATCATGAATAAATTTTCCTGAGATATAAGGAATACACAATAAATTCCAGACATCCATTTTGGAAATTAAATTCTGAAATCTACAATATTAACTCTTTCCAAATTTTATTGACCTCTTTTTAGAATTTCAATTCTTATTAAATCAAGCCCGTACGATGTACATATATCATTCGTACGCAGTATCAAATCCGATCGCTCGCTCGATCACACAATTTCACTTCCGAACTAGTATTGTCCACCCGACTTCCTAGTACGGACTCAGAACTGGTTTCTCGATCAGACCTGTCATACTCCTTGCACAGTCGCAACTATGATAGAGAATTTCCAGAATCAATCACAATCCATATCCATGGTTCGTCGTCGAAAATCGAGTGAAAAATCCGAACTCGGATCGATATAACTATATCGAAATTCTGTGCTCGAATCTGGATCAATTTGTTATGCGAATAAAATAATATACGTTCATCCTACATATTCATATCCATTTATTATCAACCATATCAATTTCTTTTATTCACATTATCCCGATTCTATCCACTTGGAATAATTTTCTCAGTATCAATTTTACTTAAGAATTTCACCATTCATTTCTTAAGCTTAATATAAGCATTATATATACTCTTATATTATTACTCTACAACCATAGCCTTTATATCATCTTATTATTATTATTTTTCCACTTTAAATCTGAATTACCAATTCCATATAAATTCAATTTTCTTAACTCTGAATATTGAACTTTTATTGACTATCTCTATTTATAACTGATTCATATTATTATTTTTAAATTAGTTTCATTTATTAGTTTACTTTAAATTTTCAATTTGAAATTGTTTTGTTGCTAAATTTTTTTTTATATATATAGTTTTCAAATTCTTAAAAGCTTTGACATATTCTCCATTACATATTTCCATAAGCACATATGTAAGGTTCCAATCCTCAACACAATTAACTTCAATCAATTCTCAAACCATTCCCTTTTAATTAAGGTGATTTACACTTGCTTGCTTAGACATATAATCCATTTGAGCAAAACAACTCATATTCAAAATCATCCTATTTTGCTTCTAACAATCCATAAGATTTTATCAAATCTTGTTTACTTCAAAACAACTCATTTCTTATTCAATTAACCAATATCATTGTGAATAGATAATCAGTTAAGCTTTATGACCATTTTAAATTGATTCCATCTCAATTTACACTAGACTCCACCACATTTAATTTATTCACAATCCTTTCATTGCATTTTCTTCCATTTCAATCAGGTTTGATTATAACCCATTTTATTAAACTTGACAACCAATGTTTTAAATAATCATTTCACTATTTACTTAATTCATTTATTTTCTTCAAACTATTTCACTTAATAACTTAAGTTTATTCTATTCCACCAATTTCCATTTAAATCTTTGATTTGATTTTCCTTTAATCAAATCCCAATTATTTACTGATTAGTTTATTCTTTTATCCATTCTTAAATTTTAATTTGCATTAACTACTCATTATTGAATTTATTCATAATAAAGTTATTCAATTTATTCATAATAAGGTTATCCAATTTATACTTGAATTAGATTTGTTTACAACTCACACCATTTCTATTAAAATCCAATTCAATACTTACTTTGGTTTACATTTACTTATTTACATAAGAACTTTATTCCACTCAATATTATTTATAATTCGACTGAATTCATTTAAATTCAGTTTCATTTCAACTCAACTTCAGTTAAATTCATCTACTTACCATTCTTTTAAATTTATTTCTCACTGTATGAGTTCAAAGCTTATTTGTTTTCTTAAAAGTTTATATCACTCATTTGGGTCATTTCATCTTATAACCACAATTTCAGACTATATATATATAGCTCTTACTGTCTTAAGGTATAAATTTTCATTTCCCCGTTTACAATCATTTTACCTTCAAATTTTTATATCTAATTAAGTTCATTTTGAACTTCAATTTCATTTAGCTTACCTCAGGTTAAACTCAAGTACATTTTCTTCACTTTTATTTCCTTAAATTAAACTTTTAATCTTCTGGATTGAGATTCCCAATTTCATCTGATTAATATCAACTTAACTTTATAAGTTCAACAGTTAATTTATTGAAACCTTTCACATTATTAAATAGAATTTCTCAGAATTCAATTGCCCGATTTTCATTTCCAAAACCATTTTGAAATGATGCTACACATACTCACTTGGTATACCAAATCAAATTTTCAACTTCCAAACACTTGTTTTCACCAAAACAAATTTTCTCTTGAAATTTTTAAAACAACTTGTATACCCAACAACTCCAAATATCATGTTCAATTATCCTGGTAGCAATCCATCACTTTAGAAACTCGAAAATGAATACTGATGATGTGGCCAGCACCATCAGGATTATTTTCCAGCGACTGAAGTGAGTTCAGTGCTTCCCTACTTCCTCAAATTCTTTCCAAACAAATTTTCATTCAACCATATTTTCCAAAACAATACTCCATCATTGCCTCTAAATTTTTGGAAAAACATTTCAAACATTGCCAAGATTTTTAAATTCCAAAATTCTTTTGTTTAAATTCTTTTAAACACCTTTCAAATTTCTGGGACTTAAATTCTGGTTTAATCAAATTTTAGTTATATTCCCTTTTATTTAAAATCATTCTTAAATAATTTTATTTGGTTATAAACCACTCACATTTAAAATTTATTCGATTGTACTATTAACAATCAAATATCCAAGTATATATAGTTATTTCAGAAAAATATTTCTTTATATCAAAATATAATTTTGGGTAAAATTATTTCATTTACCCTACCTTAAAAACAATACTGTGTCGGTCAATCTTGTTTAAGAGTTTAGGAATCCCTATTGATGAAATGGCATCCCACACATCGACCAGAATCCATAAACACTCAACAGATAAATCAACACAATATAAAAACAATTTTGTATTCACTAACAAGTACGCGCTCATATCTATTAATACTCTCAAACTCATTTTAGAGTTCTACAAACTCTATTCTATGAGTAATTTCTACCAGAGCTAAGGTTATTACTAACCTATGCTCTTATACCAACTGTGACGACCCGCCCTTCTACTACCAGAAAGACGTATCATCAATAAGAAAGAAAGGGATGAGAAAATAGAAAAGACGGAGAAGAAAGAACAACAACATCAGGATCTCACAGCGGAATGGAACAAAATATAATATATCACATAACTATTACAAAATTTTACATATATTAGAGCTATACAGATCATGCAACACATACTAGGCAGTTATAAACACCTGTCTAGTTAACCCAAGTCAATATACAATACAGATAAATAGCTCAGAGATATCAACACAGCGGAACACCATGTATATATATATCTACCACGTAGAAGCCTCCTGCTCCATTGCTCCTCCAGAATTCGTCAAATCTAACCTGAATCCCTTCGCTACCCGTAAAAATTTGGGTACCCGAGAGTTTATGAAAAACAAAAATAAACTCCGGGTCAGACATGGGTCTGGTATGAGTAAACGGTTTAAAGTTGCTTAACTTTGAAAAACATTTGAAAATAAAGGTATCACGTAAGACTCCCCACAAATAAATACGGGTAAGTTTTTACCTTACGCTAACCAAAACATTTCATAGGCAATCCAGTGATATTATAATAGTGTCTAGGGTTTTCAAGTAAATAGAAAATAGCCGAAATTGTTACATTCATTAAATTCCAGCTACTAGCCACAAAAGTGGGTAATACAAATCAAAACCGTAGGGTCTCGTAGGGAAAATGGATTTTCAAAAATGGCAGGGCTACTGGGGTACCGCTCCTCACATTACGGGGCCTAGATCACCGTACCGAGGATTACTCCCTTCATCCCCTGCAACACAAGGCCGGAACCATTCCTTACTGAACAGTCCCGAACAAGATAAACCCCGTGGTTGGCACGACCAACCACACACTAAGCCGAAAAATATAAAAGGGACATCCCGAACAAGATTAACAGTTTATTTCTTATTTCCTTTCAAGCTATTTGAATCAATAGATCATTCATAATTAATTACTAAATCTTAATTATTTACTAACTTATTTTATTTTCCACTATTTAATTGATTAATTCTTAACTAAATTATTTGACTTTAATTACTATTCTTTTAATCATTAATTACTATCTAAATTGCTATTTAATAACTTGATTACTTATTTGTTAACTTCAAATTTACTTAATTAATCATTCATTAAACCTCAGTAATTATAATCTTATAATTACTTATAATTTATCGCTAATTACAATTAAAAGTTATTATTCTTAATATTTCCCGAAGATGATGATTTTTCAATTAACATTTAAAAGGGTTTATTAAATTTGAAGTTCGATCATATTACTAAGAACAACCCAAACATTAATTAACCTTATGCTTAATTAAACCGATTACTTAATTAAGAGCTTAACATTTTAAAGAATTTGATTAAAATAAATAACTTATATTTAAATTTTTAAAAGCTTGAAACTGGTAAACGTTATTAAGATTCAAATGTTTGTAGTTTGTAAAATGAACTGTTAACTAACTTAAACAGCAGATCTGCAGAAATAAAAAAAAAACCCGAGTTCTCCCCTATCAAGACGCGTATGCTACTTCTAGTTACTCCACGAAATCACCGAGCCCTTCCCTTGTTCGCATCCTTCTTCCTCTCCCATTCTTATTTCCCCTTTTTTATTTGTAAGTTAAACGTTTACATAAACCTGAACATAAGAAAATTACAGTCGAACACGACAAATAACTCGAAGCTTTCTCCCTTTTCGCTCGAGTACGCCTCGCGTTGGTTGAAACTTGACAGCCACGTTGACACAGACACGCACAAAAACGCCGTGCACGTACATAGTGCCGCGGCGAATCTCCATCACCTGAGTCGATCGCCAACAGGTCGGCCATTTCTCACACTCGTAATCCCAGCACCCAAAAATTCTGATGAAACCCGAGAAACAAAAACGACATTTTGAGGTGCAGACAACATGATGCTCCAATCAATTTTTCCCTCGTTCAATCGATACAAACCACTAGAAGCTTCGAAACTCCGGCTACACAACCATTAGCCTCCACACTACCGTTCCCTAAAATTTCATGAAGCTCGGTCATCTAGGTGAGTCGCAGTCGACATTTTACAGAGCACAGTAAAACTCGCGACCAAAACCCTATGTTTCTCACATTCTCAAAATCTAAGCATTCGAAAATTAATTTGACATTTTTATGAAATTAAATGGAATTCAAGCTTGCTTCCTATCAAATTACAGAAATTAAAATTAACTAAATCTTCCAAAATTTGCAAAAACCCATTTTTGTTTCATTATAAAACTGCTCTTCATATCCTTGCTTAAAAATCAAAATTGTTAGGCTAAAAATCATAATTATGTGTATGTAATCTAAACATGTTATTGAATTTACAAATTTAAACATTTGAATTTTGAACCTTTTAATTAGTTTACCTGTAGCTTGAAAAACAGTATGCATAAAATACTGTAAAACTCAAATAAAGTTGTAAAACTTGATTTGGGTAAGCAACTTAAATTAGCATGAATAACCAAGTTCAAAATATTTATGTGAAGAGGTATTTACATTTTCTCGGCTTTACTGTGTTCAGAAACTTGGGAAGAACACTGAAGAACAGTCATATTATATTTCCAGAGCAACAGCAGTTCTTTGCACAACTTATTAAACACAAACATCACAACACATACCATTTAATGTTAAATACACAGGTATAAATTTGTAAATAGTAAGTTTACTCACATAAAAATCTTTGAACAGAGGGCAAAGTTGATGAAAATCTGCAGATGAATCACTGAAAATCCTTCTGCCTTGATGTTGAGTTTATTTGAGTTTGCAAAGCAATAAATGTTTATCCTCTCTCCTTATTTGATTCTCAGGTATGTTTTTAGGTTTAGTCCAGATTTATAAACTAATATAAAGATATGGGTGGATATATAGCTAAGAACAGTTTGTATAGGATATTAACTTCTAACATAAGCCTTCCTTAGATATAATAACAATTGTTTTATCCTGTTGTACTAAGAGCTGAGGTCAATCAAACATTTCGACTGGGAGATTGTTATAAAACTTGAAAGGACAGTATGCAGTGCTAATTAAATGTATATGTTTTCACTTAAGTTAACATAGAATTAATGTTTGCTGACACAAACATTTGTACAAAGATGTTTTAATATTTGATACTTATAGATCTTGTTACTTAAAATGTTTACACCAATAATTATGTTTGCACAACCAGTTACATGTTTATACTGTAAAGATATTGTAAGTTGTACATAGATATTTATATGAAGAGATAGAAGAGATATGTTTCAGGAAGGCTTATACATGAAGCTACTCATTTCGTCTTACTATTTTTATTTGGAAACAATATATTTCAGTTTGATGTTTTGCATGATAACATCTTTGTCCATTTCTTCTGGTTTACAAGTCCTAGCTTGAATCATTACATACATACTTGTCAGGTCAATGTCTTGAGTATAAAGACATTTGTTTTGTATAGAAACTCTTTGTCTTATATTTTATATGTTGACAAATTTTATTTTATGCTAGTGCTTATATTTTAACCTTATGCATTCATTTGTATCCCTAATTTAGCTACCCATTATTAAATTATATACATGTGTTTGTCTAATATATAATATTTATATCTATATTTATATTGAACTTTATCATCTATTTACAATTTCTATTTCTATTTTAGCCATTAATATAGGTTATATTTACATTTGTTCTCATTTTTTTTTATAATTCATTTGTATTATAGTATATAAGTTTGACTCATATTCTACATTTATATTTTACATTACTAGAATTAGATTTTTAATTTTCAAACATTACCAAGCATATGTATTCCTTTGACAAATGTTAACAATGTATAGCATTTTAATTTAATGAGTTAAATTTTATTAATAATATTGTTGAGAAACTTATTTTAGAATTTTAAACATTATTATCTATGTGTATTATTTTATTCTAAATATAAACAAATAAAGTATTTTAATTAAATTATATAAGATAGATTTTTATTGTAAATATTATTAAGATATTTATTCCAAATTTTAAATTTTATTTTCCTTCAAAATACCAATATATATATTATAAACAAATGGCAATATTCCTAAAATTATATTCATTTTGATATGATCAGATTACATTTTATTTAATTAAATCAAGTATTTAACAAAATAAACGGGGCCAAAATCCAGGGTCGTTACAGTTACTAGTGATACATTCCCAATTTGGTAATGTGGCATACAAAGTGTTGTTGATCATTTGTTGATCAAAGCATGGCTTTTGTGAAAAGCATAGCTTTGTGGATGAGACTTCGTCGAGCCTCACAACCCGGAAATGGTCAAAATAGGAATGTTGCGACAAGGTTTTTAGGGGTCACGCCCCTATGGTATGTCCATGTCCTTTTGGATAAAAGTGATATCATGGTATGGAGCCCAAATATTTAACTGTATGGTTGTTGCTATTTGTTGGCGAATCCCGGGATAAAGTTCGTTAACAACCGAGGATGGCTTACATGTAGGTGTTACCTAGTCACAGAGGTAACTCGGCCTTGTGTTGGTAGGGAACCGATTTGGTTCTTAGGGGCATCCCTCCAGAGGCATTCCATTCGGTGAGGAAGTTCCTTAGCCTGACCATTGTTGGAAATCCAACCATCCAATACACGCCTTGTATGGTTTTAGTTGTATAGCTTGCCATTTTCTTATGGTGGTCACCACTGTTTAGATGGTAGCTATAGTAGACATAGTTCGAAATGTCTATGCTGGCTAAGATTAATATTATACTTTCGAAATATTTTCTGCACTATGCACTAATAATAATATCAAAAGGTTTTTGCGTATCAAGCATTTTTGACTATCATAAGGAGCAATCTCCTCCAATTCTAGTTTGCATTGTGTGTGCGGTGGAAGGCCATATGGTATTTTCATTTTCCAAAAAGCATTGTGGATTTCTTTTACTTTTTTTTGTTTCTTTTAAAGATAAACTGTCTTTGTTTGCTCATACCAGTCGCATGACTGACCTGGAGTTTATTATTCCCTCTCTAAACTCTGGGTGTCCATAATTTTCCACATGGGCAGCCTAGAGTCAGGTAGTCAGATAATAGATGTAGCTTTGGAAATCTTTGAAGTATTTTGGTCTTTGAACCTATTTGGATTTTGGAAATCGCTTTGTGGATGGAGTTTGCTTAGTTCAGCATTGATGGTGATTCGAGCTTCTTAGATTGGAGTTTTGGGATTCGAGCTTCTTGGATTGGAGTTTTTGTGTTCTGTTGTTGATTCTTTCCGCGGTTGTATTCCAGCTTTGATATATGCATTGATATTCATTGTATCATTGTTGTATCGAAATTTATATATAAATGACATTCATTCCTCTTCTGTTGTGTTGTTGTACTTAATGTGTTATAAGCTCCGGCGAACCAGATTTGGGTTTGAATCTGCGGCATTCAAATACGGGTGATGTATTTGGGTGTCGATTTTGGAAGGTCGAGTCAGGGTCGTTATATACAGGCAGCTTGAGCATTCTTTACAAGATCTAAAAGCTTTTGGGCAGACATAAATACTCCATCCTGAGGAGTAGCACTGGATTGTCCGGCGTCGGGACGGCATGGTCTAACCATTTCTCTTCTTTAAGAAAGAAAGAAAGAAGGGGAAAAAGGTTATTCTTAAAATGAATATAAAACAATCATGATTGATAAAATAAGGCAGCATAAAAGAAAATAGGATAGAACGGGTCCAATGACTCGAATTAAATCCTAAGGCACGATTCCTAAAAGAGACTTAGGATAATGATCCATGCTATAATATTCTATATTTTTCCAAAGTTTGGCTCTGATACCAAGCTGTGACGGCCCATCTCTATACTCACACTAGCCAAGGACATTACGAGGTAGTGCCATCGACTAGCACGAAGAATAAGGCTGTTGAGGAGCGACCATCTGTGTAATTGCTTTGTGCGGTTATGTCAGATAATACGACATGCATTTAATTTAAAGAGGGAATCCGACATATCAAATACGAACTAAAAGCTACTATAAAGTGGCTATGTGGACTTTAGAAACAAATATAGAAATAAGCATAACACAAATCAGTCATAGGTATTCATATTACTAAGGCAGAAACATATATGAATGTAACATAAAGAAGTGTACATCAAAGTAGTGGTCATACAGGATCCACTTCAACACAAAAGAATAGGTACAAGTGCTAGATAAAAGAAAATTTATACATCAAGGAGTCTCTATCTCGAATGTATAAAAGAAAAAACTACCAAACTAAGAGTTAGCCAAAAGTCACAAGCTAGTCCCTGCTAAGAAGTCAAGTGGAAGCACCTATAACACCTCGGTCTGACCCGAGTATTATTTAAGAAGAAAATAATAAACGGATCAGTCTAGCTATAAATATCATACAAAATGAGATAAGATAAGAGATATGACAAAAACGTATGATAACAATAATGCCATACTATAACAAGTATACATTAGATAATAAAAAAAATCATACAATATCTCGAATATTATCAAACACCAAAAAGAATGTCATATTCTTCAACATATTCACCAAACCACAAATATTGATAAAACTTATCAATGTAAATCACAAAAATTGGTGAAACACAAATTCTAGAAATCAACAATTAGAAATCCAGAAAACACAGAGGGGGAGGCCTATCACAAATGGGAGCATGAAAATTCACCAACACGTGCATCACAAATGGAATGCTATTCCGTGGTCGCTAACCATCAATTTTGAGCCGAGGCTCCACAAACGGCCCGAAGACCATGGGTCGCTACCCCACCAATTTTGAGCCAAAACTCCACAAATGAGGTTTAGTCCTCCATACAAACAAAGAGACATCGCACATCGCTGGTCTAAATCACAAAATGATCACCATTGATCGATAAGTGTAAATTACAGTAAGCTAGTAAATAAACGAGTTTAGCTTCATGTCCCATAACCACTGGCTTAACTTAAGTAATTACGAACAAATTGTAGATTCCCACTCAAAAATAACCACAAGAGTTTCAATCGAACGAGTCTAAGAATTAACCGACAAAGTAAACGCAAGCGTTTCATACCACTTGTTTTGCTAAATCGTTTAATTAGATTTCTCGAACGAATGAGGAAAAGGTTTGTATATACTAATAGATTAGAAATCGGATTTAAAAGCGAGTTTGATATTGAAAGTAAATGTTGAAATCGTTTCGATGAAAGAGTTTGAATATTTACTACTAGTATAGAAACCTTTGTATTACAAAGTGACAAATCACATAAATGATTGTAGAAATAATCAATCACCAAAATTCACATACGAAGACGTGAATCAAATCCACAGAAATCGATATTGAATCCATCAAAATGGATATTCCCAAAAATCCCAAAAAGGAAATTATCAGACCCAAGAAAAGTGATAACGACTAATCGGATCAACGAGAATCGATTTAAAATTGGAAATCCACACAAAACGACAAATTTGGCTGAGATAAGCAGATTCAGTGCACTGAACTGTGTGGTCAGTCGACTGATACTATGCCTGGAAACTTCCGGTCTCCAGGCTCAGTCGACTGAACTGTATGTTCAGTCGAATGATACTGGCACAGGAACTTTCTGTTCCCAATTTCAGTCGACTGATCTTATAGTTCCGTCGACTGAGCTGCCATTTGCAGTATTTTCAGCCTAGCCTCTAAGAATGGTTAAAAATCCTAACAGGAAGCGATCAAACAAGCAACGGAGAGTAGGGATTTATGCCAAGCGACAACCCAGCCTTATAGGCACTTCGATACACCACAAAAACATGTTCAAACATCAAAGATAAGATTTTAAAATTTTTTGACTTCAGAACACCAAAATTTGAATATTCATCAAACAAATTCAATTCAAAGGCAAATGGACAAGGAATAGATGTTAGGAATTACTACCTAACAACTATCAAAGATATAGACATAGATGTGAGTTCAAAAACTCACCTTTAAACCCAAATTTAGAAATGAGAAGCTCTAAAACAAGCAAAGATTGATTTCTCTTCAACAACACCTCTAGAATCTTTAATCTATTATCAAATGAAATGAATTTTCTATGTTAGGGTTTAGGAATTTCTAAAAAATGAAGAGAGATTAAGATGGAGAAAATGAAGAGGATGCTTATCTAAGCTTCTCTTTGATTTTGGAGCTTGAATCTAGAATTTCCTAGTAATCCATGGTTTAGGAATTTTAGCTCCCTCTTCTTTCCCCCATTCCTATAGCTTGAGAGTGTTAGGAAATGTTATGAAGAATGAAGAGGAGTGGAGGGGGAGTTAGTGTATTAGATGAGTTGGGTTCTCTTGTTAGGTTATCGGGCTGAAACCCAAACCCAAATCCCTAAAAAAATATCAAAATTCTAATCAACTCCAAACATATCGATGTTTATAGTCAAAAAGGCCGCAAACGAAATTTTGGACTCAATAGAAGTCGTCTCGAGTCCTAATTTGACTGTTTACAAAAAATAGCATTTCGGACTTTAATCCGACTAACGATGCTATATCTAAATAAAACATTTAAATATACGATCGTAAAATATGCGGGTTGTTACAAATGGCATGCCTAAGATAGAGACCCCACAAAGGTTGGCTCACAACTAAAACTCCTAAACTAAGTAACGGCCCTTTCGACCCCCTATATATTACTCTATTTTATTGCTTAAAACCCATTCTCATGAAATGGGCATACTCCATAGCCCATTACGTGACTTATCGACTAATATCATTATATTGCATTTGCAAGCCTACTAGAGTCTATCAACATCGATCGACCATCCCTATGAAAACAATGGCCGATCGATATCCAAAGATATCAAAAAATGCAGATTCCGACCAAGGCGAACACAAGAATTGTAAATAATTAAAGCAATTCAGGAAAATACAATGAAATATCATTATCAAAATGAAAAAGAGAAACAAAAGCATGAAGTAAAATTGACAAAAGATGTAAGCTTAGCTATGGCTATGACACTTGCAACGACAGAGAAGGAGATGAAAGACTTACTTTTTATCGTATAATAGGCTGAACAATCAATGGTTTTGGAAGTTTTAAGTTTTTTGAACGACTAACTATTTTCTTTTCATTTATAGTGAAGTGAGGAGAAGAATATGTGCTAGCTTTTCATATACCTAACCCCTTTATCTTAGCTGTTGGATTCAAAGTGCCTTCACATCTCGGTTGTCTAGGTGCAGTCAATGCATCTATCATTTCATCCAAGTTGGAAATGTGAGCGCTCTGCAACATTTGAATAAAGCGAACCTTCGAGGCCAATCGCAAAGCACCACGTGGAGCAAGCATTAAAGAAATTAAAGGTAGGCCTATTGATAATATCCTTGTGACTTGACAAGCTCACCCCTATTCATGAAAATAGGCTCAGGGGGAAATTTTGCTCAATTTTCACTTAAGTACGATTATCAGGATGATTTGGTACAATTCGGCCTAATTAAAGCCAACCCAACAAAGCCCAGGCCGGCATGATCTTGCCAGCTTAAGAACAGTCTGGCCCATTGATGGTCCATCTACTCAGCATATCATTGGTCTATTGCCCACCGGCTTAATTCATGATAGCTCCAGAACCAGCTCACCAAGCGAGACCGGCCCAAGCACAACCTATCTTTGACCATGTGTTATCATAGCCTACCTCTAATCGAATCCAAGAAGCTCGTATCTTCATCTCATAGCCAGCCTAGAACCTTCCTTGCAACTCTGTCTTGGCATGAACTTTCCGCTATGGTCTTTGGCATTAAATAGCCAACTCACATATGGTGGTCCATATTCAACCTTGCTCCAGGCCAGTCTACTAAAACCAGCTCCATTGTCGATTGGCAAAGCTCAAGATTGCTTTAATACCCAATTCATCTATCAAGATTAGATCAAGCGTGAGCTATCTCTCCACCGACATCACCACATCCTGTTCCGTTATAACATAGCTGGCCCGACATGTTCTTTGGACTCTGGTCCTTGGCAGTATTCATCTTCCTTCAAGTATCACCATTAACCGACCGGCCATCATCCCATGGAGGAAGTCTAGTCTCTCATCTGCCTTGCCACATTGACATGCAAAAGTAAATGACAAGACATACAACAGGCTGTACTGGGTGCTGGTACAAAGTGCACAAAAGCATACCTGCCCTTAGAGAATGCAATCAACATTTGATGCACATTAAATGCAATGCATGCGCCTGATATGGAGGGACAACCAACATGCTTCTTAGTCACACATTCCAGCCTTCCTTTACACCTATCTTCCATTAGCTAGGGCGACCAAATCAATGGCTAAGCACCATTCCTGCCTGATTTCCTCCACGATCTCTGCCATCCATCACCTTTTATAGCCACTTTAAGTACCTACATCCATTCAACTTCAAAGTGGTTGAGAAGTAGATGATTTCGAGTTGAATTTAAGCTATTGTTATACAACTCAGCCACTCCTCATATCAGATCAATGCCCTAAGCTCTTATGATCAACTATTTTTTTAAGCTTAAGTGCTTTAATTTGTATTGTTCCCTTATAATTTCTTGTGATTGTAAGAGAGAAATATAGTAATAGATTTTCATAGTGGTCGTAGGCAAGATTGCCAAATCATTCTACATCTTTATCTCATTTACTTTGCTTGCTTTGCTTGCTTTCTTCCTCTTTTTACATTTTTAAGCCTAGTGTTTAGCAAGTAACCTTTACTTTCACAATGCATTAGTCTAATTCTGAGGTTGGCTGATTCTTTAGTCAACACCAATCTTGACATAGTATGATATATTTGAATTCAGATCAAATTCAAAATTAACAAATATAAAACATTTTGATTTGGTATGTATTGATACTATTGTACATACACATCTATATGTAATGATAAGAAAAACTAATTTCCCATTGATTCAAACATACAAGGATATACATCCATATTTTTATCATATATTTTCAAATATATACATACATACATTAAGTTTTTTACTTTAATTTTTATTTAAAACAATTAAAAGAAATTATAAAATCAAAATTACATATGTAAAATGGAATAAGTATTAGCATACTCTACGTTTAAGATAAATTAAAATTCATCCAGAACAATTAAATCATTGAAAAGTATTCGGTGTTTAACATATCATTATATGTAAATTGAAACAGAAATTCCTAGCTAATAAACATACAAATACACACATGCAGACATATATATATATATGTGTGTGTGTATGTGTGTATTTGTGTGTGTGTCTACATACATACATACATACATGCATACATACATATATATTAATCTATCAACTTAGATCAATTCATATCATTTAATTTGTTACCTATATTGCATTGTTAATTCCAAATGACAGCAAGACGATAATATAAATATATAAAATTATGACAATTATATTGCAATCAAAATATAAAATAAGTTTAATTTCTATATTACATATCTGGTCTATTAATGACACTTTGAACCGAAAATGCCTCCCTAGATTCTTGAATAGACACCTAATTATTGCTAGAATTCAAATGAACCATGTAGCCTTCAATTTTTTTTGGTGTTTTGATTTGTTTCGAGTTTATTTTTTAAAAAGTGGAACCATGAAATGGCGGCCATGAATGGAAGAATAGAGGAGAAAGAAATCAACTACAGGAAACAAAATTAGAGAATTTGCTTTGATTGAGAGAATGGAACCTTTCCCATTCTCTTTATTAAAACTTCCTAAAATAGTATCTTCATAATCGTCAATCAATCCACCCTTATCTCTCCCCTTGAATGATCGACTAAAATTTTCAATTTATGGTGCAAAATCCCAAAACTCCTTAAGTAATTATCCTTTGTTTAAATCTCAGTTAAAAGCATACCGATATCATATATTGATCTTTTATATATGCATTTAAATAATTATTAATGACACCCAAAACATCAGATAAATTAATAATAATTAGTATTTCTCAAATACTAATTAACTTAATCAATTTACACCATTTTTTATCCTAATAAAATAGTGTGAGTTTTTCGAAGAACTCACAAATATAATCATGAGACTCAGAGGTATGAATTAACTCAAAGATTAATTTTGAACAATTCAAATATTAATATTTACGTGTCAGGTTAGCTAGTGGGTTTTTCGAAATCATCGCTAGTAGATCATTTTAGTAAAAAAACATTATAACATTTCTTAAGTGCTACCAAAGATAATTTACACACATTCTCTTCATCAAAACCATATCACTTTAGGATATATGGGATTTGGTATTGACCAATATTATCCATATTCAACTCGATTATACTTAAAAAAAGCCCTCGGTTCAATATTAACGTTTATTATTAATCATATGACTCTGGCCAGAAATTTTAACTTTGAGTTGACTATAGTTGTCCTTGATACCAACTTTATACAATCGAGGCGACGAATTCTCTATTGAATAGGATTTCACTTCTAATGCTTCCTATAGACTAAACAATCTCTCGATGGACGTCATGTATAATGACCCGTATTTTACGTATCAAAGGATCATAAAAATATTATTATTTAATTCATTTGAGGCTGTATGACTATAACTTTGGGAAATGACTACTAGGGACATTTTTCATCCTTAGGATTTTTATTAGATAATAATGACCTTGAAAATCTTTTAAAGCTATAAATTTTGATAGGAGCTGAATTGGGATTTGAAAGCACTTCCATTAGATCAGGATGATGGTTTCCCTTTCTGTATAATGGTCACAATAGGAAAATGAACTAACCATATAGGAGATATGACCTTTTTAAGTTTGGACTACTATTGGCCACATTAGTGGGTAATTCATTATGCCTGTAGTTAAGCCCACTAATCCATATTGGGATATGTACCTAACGGGGATGATGAGACAGATCTAGTCACTTTTCCCACTTCCTAAATCAAGTTTAAAGCTCTATTAACTCATTTTCTATCAAAAAGCTCGTCTTTTCTATACTTTAATTAGCCTAAATCGTCATTAGAGATTTATTAGCAAGGGAAAATCTTAGATCCACTATTTTTCTAACTTGGGCTTCATGACTTGGATGTTCACATTAGATTTGGGGATAAAGTAGGTAATTTCAGTGCAAGGTGAGTGAATCTGCATCTCCCACTGTTCTATGCTAGTAGGTATGTTAAAAAATAGGACAGTTAATATGATTTTGCTGTTAAATATGTTTCCAAACTTAGATCTAACCCTATTAACATGCATTAGTTGAATTTAAAGAAATAAAATTGTATTTTAATTCATTTTCACCCTTTTACCGATCGTCATGTTTGGATATATTGGATGTGTTACTTGAATACTAATAAATGATATTGTCTAGTTACTATACTTGTATGGATTGTTTTGGCATGTTTGTAAGTGGTTTTAGATAGTTAGGAAAGTTTGACGTCGATCCCTGTAAATGACATCAAAATGGTCGAAATGCAATGGAATTTTGACATGGTGTGCTAGAGGTTTTGGGGAGTATGCTTTAGATATTTCAGGTGGTTTAGAGTTGATTGGGGGTCAAAAATCAAGTTGGGAAAAGATGTTTGTAATGGCTCAAAAAAGAGTCAGTGACTACCTGTGTTGTGGTTATTGGCTAGCTGCTTCAAGATTTAGGCAAGGAAAATTCGGGCCTGACATAAGTTGGAGTAAGAGTTGGAGTTTCTGGGAACTTAGGTGAATTTTAAAGAGATGGAAACAACTTGACACCGGGATGAAAGGACTTGGTACCGACATGATTTTTCTTTAAAAATGTTGAAGCAAAGGCTTTGGACTATGAAAGGAAGGACTATAGGCGAGATAAAGGAGGAAAATAGTTGGCGTTGAAGTACTTAGCCAATTTGGCTAAGTATTCATGTTAGTACCAACATGAGCAATTCATGTCGACATTAACATGAATGGTGCTTGGCCAAATTTGGCCAAACTCCTATAGGATGTAGTGGATGCCTTGGGGACTACGCTGAAGGTGTTCATCCATTCATTCTTTTGATGTTCGATTCTACTGCGGTAGCATTATTTAGAATGATGAATGACAACGTGTGTAACACCCTTAATTTTTGTTAATATTATTCAGGAGATTTAATTAGATAAATTAAATAGAATAATGTAAATAATTAGTGTGATAAGGGGATTGAGATATGAAAATAAATTAAGGTCGTGCTTAATTAATTGATTAAATGAGCTTAAGAATGGCTTATAGGCCAATTAATTAACATAAGGGCATATTGGTAATTAGCTGCATTTGTTACCACAACCATTATATATATATATATATATATATATATATATATATATATATATATATTTCCGTCCCTTATACCATTCATGTTCATTTTTCTCATTTTCACAAAAACAATCAAAATGCAAACTAATAGAGGAGCTGGCCGTTAACAAAGAAAGAAAAGAGGAACAATCAAAAGCTAGGGATTCAAACTTAGAGGAAATTAATCTCAATCCAATCTCCTTATCCTAATCATGGTGAATAATAATTTCTACCATTCCTATCTTGTTTTACGATCATATATTTTTGGATGTAAGATTAAATTCGTTTTTATGATGATTTGGATGATGATATACTTGAATTATGATTTCATTGACCTGAACAAAATTGTTCAAAGAGGATTTATGTGGTTTTAGGAAAAAACTGATCGAAATTGATATTTGAATGGCATGGAAATATATGTTATGTAAAATGTAACGATCCAAAAATTTTAATGGTTTTACTAACGTAATTAAATTGAAATTTGTGAATTTTTTCTAATAATTGAATTTGGAATGAAAATTTGATATTTGTAATATGTCTGTTTAAACATAGCTAATGGTAAATTTTCATCATATAATATGGAAGTTCATTTTCTTGTGTAATTTTATTTAAATTTAAATCAGTTAATATTTGACGATAATAAAATGTTTTTCAAACCTGAATATTTTTACATAATAAATTTGTAAATCATCTTCTGAGTGAGACGTCATATTTCGTTTCGCCAAATTTTGATTTCTCTAGCCTCGTTCATCTTATAATCTGCAAATTTGCAGCATTCTTCGGTACTGATATCAACTTTTGATTGGAGGATCGTACTACTGATATCTATATACTATTTTTGTTCATTTCGTCGTGTTGATCCTTGTGGTATATTCAATTCTGTGTTTTGAAGTCCGGTACAGAGCGGAATCTGTGAAATCAGTAACCGTATCGATACCGGATCTGTGATCTTTTATTTTTCTTTTGTGTTTTAAACTTTGAACCGTGACTGCCAAACAACGAATAAATAGCTATAATTATTTTTCTGAATCAATGTTTAGTCATTGCCATCCTATAGCCGTTTCCAAAATCAAAGGTATAAATCTGTATGTGTTGTATTTATTATTTTAAACGGTTCTTATTTTAGCCTGTATAACTGCACCTATTTTTCCATTTCATTCCATTTATTTGACATTTTCCTTTAATCCCTGTTCCTCTCCCTCTCCATTTTTCTCGGCCATCATGGCATCAAACCACCTCTCAAACCCACGTGACCCATCCTCCTCTAGATCGAAGCCCCTCACCTTCTCCGCCTTGAAGCCATCTGGTTTTACAAGCCTCCCCTTCTTTATAGAACTTGCGACCCAAACCCCATATCTCCACCTTCCTCCTCCTCACCAGACATCGGCAGCCACGTCACACCAACCCACACTCGCCTCTACAAGCGCCTCCGCCCATATCTCCTCCACCTTGGCCCAATTCCCCTCTCTCTTTTGTGCATTTATCTACGTGAGTATATATATTAGCTTATATATACTATAAGTACTGTTTGTCCCTGCTCGTATTATTTAGATTTTTGTGTGCTGTATAGTTTTCGTATATTGATGTTTTGAAATAAAATATCTTTGTAATATGTAACTATCTAATAGCTTACACGTGTAGGTATATAAATATGTATAGTTGCTCATACAGGCTGTGTTATATAAGTTATATTTATTCTATCTTAGTCTATGCTGTATACATAAAGTACATATATGTATTTTGATGGTATATATTAATATGTACTAGCATTTGTTTATTTATGTTTCAAGAAACTATGTATATAAAGGGTCTTCAAAATATATATATGTCTGTATTAGTTATACCAGTATGTATGGCACGTCCGTTGGACGTGTGCGAAGACAACCGTGAGTTAAATTTTTGTTAATGTAAAGTAATACATACAAAAAATATATTGTCATACAGCTGCAAGCTTACCGGTTAAGATTGAATACTCATATTATTATTTTGCTGCTATTCCTGCATGACTATATTATTGCCTCTTTGTTTGTAAAATGTTTTCTCTCCTCCTTTATCCGGGCTTGAGACCGGCATCACTAAGTAATAGGTGATGGTGGAGTTAAAAACATTTTCTAGGGATTAATTTATGTGATACATGTTTTTATAATGATTGTAAAAATTTAAAATTATTGTTGTTATATATTTGATGTAAACGGAAGTTTCAAATTTGAGCATAAATTAATACGTGGGTATGAAAAGTAACTGGAATATAAGTGAAATGATGAAGTTCCTTTGGTAAATGCAGAAGGACAGTACTCAGTGATATGTTGAAAATGAATAATGTATATTGAAAAAATTTGGTGGAAAATACAATCTTAATTGTAATTAGTTTAAGTTTTGATTACACGACAATAAAACATCTTTGTACACTACGTTTCTAGTGTGAGTTCCCTTGCTACATGAAATTTTTCCTTTTTGTACGAAAATCTTTGTTGATTTTCGTGCAACTCCTCTAGATAACGCCACATATAGTTGACCATGACTAAAAACGTGCTCTGGAAGATAAATTCCAACATGAGGAATGGTTTGTCCTGTGATTTATTAATTGTTGAAGCAAATGATAATTTAATTGGAAATAGTTGATCAAGGTGAATTTCCCTTCATTATCAAGTCTGTATATTGGGTTCTCACATGAAAAGTACATCAACATTAAAGGTAAATACTTATATACACTTTATCTATGCATCTTCGTCCTTTTAAGTTTTGACCGATCCCAAATAACATAAAATTTTGCACTCTCCTTTTTGACTTGCTACATAAATTTCACCACTAAAATCTTGAACCTTCAACTTAGTTGCTTTCGGTTTAGCAAGGTGGACAAAGTTTTTATTGCAAATAATTTAATAGAAGGAACAATACAGCATATGTGCAGAGAAAAACTGGAGTGATATGTTCCCTCAGATAATATGTAGTATACTAACAAAAAAAGATGCTCTGTTACATTCTAATTATAGCAACTAAAGGCAGATAATTATAATTAACAACAAAACAATCATCTAAATTTATTATATGTTCGGTAAAAAGCTAGAATGTAACATAATATAAACATTACAGAATTATTATTGTGTCCAAATATTTCAAGATGTGCATAACCATCTTCATTGTCTAAATCACAGCTCATACATACATTCTCTAAATCACAGCCCATACATAAACCTCTTACTCTTCTTCATTTCCTCCATCTTGTGCGACTCTATCTTGTACACTTCATGCATATTTCCACTGTAATTAACAAAAAATGCAGCTGCTTGATTAGTTAATTTACGAAAATGGAAAACCAAGGTAGAACCAAATCAAAAAAGCATGAAAATGATGAATATAAAATAAATTTACAACTGTGAAAAATTCAATTGTCATTCAAATAGTAAGCCTACAAAACTTATACTCACTTTTTTGTACGGTGCAAAACTTGAGAACAAAGTAAACATTTTCAAAAAAATGCATACAAAATTATTACTCTGTAATTTATACAGTTGAAGGATCGAGAGCACCTCCCTCTGGACATGGTCTTACGTTCATTTTGAATGAACTTTCTGATTTTCTTTTCTGACTTTTTGGCAAGTTAGCATGTTATTTAAATGCCAGGTCTTTTGCAACATTTTTATTTATTATCACGATACTGTGTCTACGCAACAGCTTCTGTTGTCATCTTTGAAGCATTCTTTGATACCTGACGTATGAGGATACTACTTTTGTATTTAGGCCTCATTTGAAAAGGATACGGTGAATAAGTGCCTTTTATATGAAGTGCAAATATGCCAATAGCCTGTGTAGCTGCAGCCTTTTCATCCAGTACACATGTTCTTACACATATTACGTGCTCTTGGTTCATCATATGTCTCTTCATCTGAAGAAACGCATGTGAATAATAATAATCAATTTAAGACTATGTTCTCAAGTTGATGAAAAAATTATTACTTAATACAAAACAACTAAGACAAATTATTTATTTTGACCATACAGTTCATGCATATTCCCATTATAAATAGATATTTTCTAAATATCTACTATAGCAGGTGTACTGTTTATTTATTTTGTTTGATAGTTTTGGTTTATAAGGTGATAAGCTTATGTCATTTCCTTTAACTAAATGTTGCATTTCCCTTCTCGTTTTCAGCCTCTAATGCATTCTCATTGTTGTGATACAGTATCTTGCTATTATGGATAGGAAATTTTCATTATTTGTGAAAGGATATGGTAAAACCTGGTACTAACATGACATGTTGGCAATAGTTAATTAGTTCTACATGAACTTTTCCACTATTATTAATGTTCCAATTATTACTAAATTTTCATTCATACCATAAGTAAACTTTACTGTATGTTTTGAAATATATTAATTGTTTGCTGGGTGAAATATATTAAATGTTTGTTGGTTAAAATACTTTATTACAAAATTTTGGAACTGTAGCTAAAACACAATCTTTTATCTATTTTTAAAAATCCCACCTCGATTTTCAAATTTCAGTCTTATCCTTTAAATTTCATCACTTTAAGTTCCATTACTGTGTCAGCTCATAAAAACATTCAACTAACTTTTTTGTCTTCAAAATGAACAACATGCTAATGACTATCCAAAAGGTCACATTTTTAAAGTAAGTAGGAAGATACAACCAAATTATGGTGGTAGCTATAAGCACATTAGCTAGAGAGACACAATCAAATGTAAATTGTTGATTAAGGTGAATTTCCCTTCATTGTCAAGTCTGTATATTGGGTTCTTACATGAAAAGTACATCAACATTAAAGGTAAATACTTGTATACACTTTATCCTATACATCTTCATCCTTTTAAGTTTTGACTGATCCCAAATAACATAAAATTTTGCACTCTCCCTTTTGACTTGCTACATAAATTTCACCACTACAATCTTGAACCTGCAAATTAGTTGCTTTCGGTTTAGCAAGGTGGACAAAGTTTTTATTGCATATAATTTAATAGAAGGAACAATACAGCATATGTGCAGAGAAAAAGTGGAGTGATATGTTCCCTCAGATAATATGTAGTATACTAACAAAAAAAGATGCTCTGTTACATTCTAATTATAGCAACTAAAGGCAGATAATTATAATTAACAACAAAGCAATCATCTAAATTTATTCTATGTTCGGTAAAAAGTTAGAATGTAACATAATATAAATATTACCGAATTATTATTGTGTCCAAATATTTCAAGATGTGCATAACCATCTTCATTTTCTAAATCACAGCCCCTATATGAACCTCTTACTCTTCTTCATTTCCTCCATCTTGTGCGACTCCAATACATTCATTATCATCTCATCAGCCCTTTCAACTTTCATTCCTAACATTTAAAGATCTGAATGGCATCTCAAGCTAGAGTATGTATTTCGTCTCCATCGGTCCTTCAATTCATTCAATTCTTGTTATCTGTAAATTTCAAACAATTAGCTTTAGGTCGTACATCCAAAGAGAAATGGAAATTTGAGGACAAATTGAGTAAGGCTGGTAATTTCCAAACTCATAGCAACAAATTCTAACCAAAAACATATAAAAGGTTCCAGAAAGGATCGCACGCAAATACCACATACAGATAATGAATGAATATACCTGAAGATCTTGGAATAGAATCTCGATTCAAACAATTAGCTTTAGGTCGTACATCCAAAGAGATAAAAATCTGAGGACAAATTGAGTAAGGCTGGTAATTTCCAAACTCATAGCAACAAATTCTAACCAAAAACATATAAAAGGTTCCAGAAAGGATCGCACGCAAATACCACATACAGATAATGAATGAATATACCTGAAGATCCTGGAATAGAATCTCAAACGGTTTCAAATCCAAAGTCGGATTCCAGTACCAAATCCAAAGTCGGATTGAATCTGTAGAACAATGGCAATATAAAAGATAGCATCGATCCAATTTGCTATAAATTGATAACAACAATTTAAAAAAACCAAATCAAAACATAGTTACCTATTAGCTATCGAGTTATATTTCTCTTAAATCTGCACACAAAACCACGCAGCCCTGTTTTTTCTCAATTTCAACTGCGCTACCCAGTTTCTTCTCGGCTTCATACAATTTAGGATTTGTTGGTTTTACGCCTTTGACGTTAAGGACAGAAGAAGCCGATTGAGGCGGTGATGGAGGAGTGGGATCGGTTGTGTCATACGCAATGTGAAAGAAAGAGGATTAATTTTTTTATTAATCAAAAGAAAATGGTGCGGTTAGGAGAGGAAACGTGCTTATTCCATCTGGAGCAAGCAAGGAGGAAAAAACGTGATAAAAGTGTAATGACCAAAATATCCTTACCACGTAGCACAAATTTTAGAGGGTGTTATGGACTTTTCAAAAGCTTCAAAATGGGGTATTCTCATTATATATAGATATGTTCGATTTCACGTATATTTTAGTCTGCATAGTTGTTTATATATATAGAGTTTCATTTTATTTTAGCGTGTTGGTTATGGTACGTATATATTTTAATAATATACATTTGTTTGTTATTCGAAGTCATATGTAAGTCTGTACATTATTTGGGCCAGTTGTGAACTGCGTACAGATGCGACCTATTACAAAAGTATTTCTATTTTTTTCCTTTAGCATGCACATCTATTATTTATGTAAATATACAACTTTGGATTTAAGTTGATTTTATAAATACAAAGCCCATAATAAGTATTGTTTTAAATATAACATATAGTGTTCTATTTTATCAGTTTAAAATTTTTGGTCAGTTGGTTTAGAAATAATTGTTTTGCAAATTTTATTTTACTGTGATCTATATATATTCGTTTATTAATATAATCTGTGTATTGGAAATGTTAGCAATATATATATAGTTCATATATTTCCTAAGTAAATTTACATGTTTGCGTATGTTTGTATGTGTGTATGTATATATATATATATATCTATATATATATATATATATATACACACACACATATACATACATACATACATACATACATACATATATATATATATATATATATATATATATATGTATGTATGTATGTATGTATAAATTTTTATACATAAGTTGCGTATAATATGTTGTTATATATAAGTTGTGATATGGTATATATATTATACCTAGTTTCTATATGCTGTAGCCTACATAGTCAATAAAGGTTATTTATATATTTAGGTCTATATGTAGTTTATATCTGTAGTTGAATATATGAAGTTACAGTATGTGTTTTATATTTGTTATTTATATCCTGCGCGAGTTACATATATGGTACGATAATTTATATATGTAAGTATTTGTAAGTTATGTATAATCAGTGTTGTATACCCAAGCATATATTATGTATATATTGAGGACAGTACTATTTGTGTTATTTAATGATTTTATATATCAGTAGATGAATTGATTTTGTTAGTGGGTTCGAACATTTTATATATTAGTGAAGCAAAGACATATGTACATGTTTTTAGATACTTTGCATAAGCCTGACGTGCTTACATATGAGTTGAAAATAATTTTGAAACAGGGCATATAAAGATTTTATATTTTATGTGTGCGTAAATTAAATATTGATTCTATAATAAATATGGATTTTAGAAAATTTATATATATATATATATATATATATATATTCCATGCACATCAAGATTGGTTCTGATTCGTGTTTTCTTCGAATTTGGGTAGATTTGCTTTGCTTTGTCGTTGTTCCGTTGTCACTTCGTGCTTGTCCGAATCTGTCCCGTGATTTGTCAATTATGCGTGTTTATTCGTGTCATTCTTGTTTTTCTTTGGAATTCGTGCTTGAATTCG
This sequence comes from Allium cepa, assembly GCA_030765085.1. NCBI lineage: Eukaryota > Viridiplantae > Streptophyta > Magnoliopsida > Asparagales > Amaryllidaceae > Allium > Allium cepa. The sequence continues at coordinate 412,824,410 of CM060937.1, forward strand.
TAACTCATCCCATTCTTGTTCGTCTCTAGCCTTGAAAGGTGAGCAATCACTCACGATTAATATTCTTTTATTTATTAAATTTGATTTCAATTGAAACTACAATTGAAATATGCTGCTATGGTTATTTAAATTGTTATATATATATATATATATATATATATATATGCTCTTATTGGTAACCATTCACCTGTGGGATGTGACAACATATCATGATGTTTATATTATTTGTTATTTATATTGATGATATATGCCATATTATTATTCATATCTATGGTCACTCCGCAAGTTCCATGTTATGTAGAATTCCCTATGGGTTGAAATGATACATACTCGAATGATATGTAGAATAGGAGAAAATCGTTATCGGTTGAAATGATAAACCCAAACAATTTTCAATAAATGGAATTTAGGATTGCGAGGTTAAATGACATATATTCGTAGATATTAAAATTGCGGATTGAAATGATAAATATCCGTATCACTTGACTATAGGATAGAAAATTTTATGCAGACACCATTGGTCTATGTATAAATATTTTGAAAATGATTTCTATGGTTTTGGAAGGAAAAATATATGGTTTTATTTAAATTTGTAATATTATGTATATGAATAAGTTTTAGTATAAAATAAATTTAATCTGTTTAATTAAATTGATCTGAAACTTATTGGATTTTTGAGGGTTATATGATTTGATAAATTGATTTTTAGTTTAAGATAATTAAATAAATATTTCAAGTTCAGATAAACTGAAATAAATATTCAGTTTATTTGAAATTTGGTGTTTTATTCGAACGATATTGGATTTATTAAGTAAACATTTCAAAACCAAATAATAACGAAGTTAAATTTTGATATATATGAAATTATCAAATCTAGTTTTGAAAATGCTGGGATATTAAAGCATTGAAATGGTTTACATTGTGGTTCAAATCTGTATTTGAAATCAATATAATTTGAAATGATTTATTAAGAAACTGAATTGAATCGTAAGTTGAAGAATTGAGATTGAATTAAATTGAAATTTTGGAATTCGAGTTGAGTTGAATTGATTTGTGAAATTTGAGGAAACGATTTATTACATAAAATATTTTTAAATTATATTTTACTTTATAAATTATTTTAATATAAACTATTTAATATAAACCATTTTTAATATAAACTATTTTTATATAAACTAGTTTATAAACTATTATATTATTATTAATATCCAAACTATTTAAGTGGTGGAAGTTATGATTTCAAAGTTATGGTTTTCCAAAGAATTATGATTTCAAAGTGTTTTGGGTTTCGAAATTGTTGTAACTTTGAAAGTGCTATAATTTGGAAATAGAGGCATTTAAAATGGAAATGATATGTTGGTTTTGAAGTATAAATCATTTTGAAATGACCATGGTGCTATAATGACGTTTAGTTGTTAATAGCGTATATGTTCCATGGAACCTTAGAGGATGGTTATCCCAAACATCCTTTGAATTACTTGAATCTCAGTTGATATTTCAATTGAATTGGATTAATTGATAAAAGAATGTTAATCATGACTCGAGTGTTTTGTGTTTTTCTTGACGTTCGGGTCAGGATGAGTAATATAGTATTTGAGACTCACCTTTGGAGTTTGGAGCTTCACTTGGAGATCCAACAATCGATTCAGTCTTCAGCATTTCCAGTTGACTTGTTCATAGATTTCATCTGTTTGTATTTGAGACTTTAGCGTATTTGGGATATTCTGCTGTATTTTATTTCTAACTGTAACAACCCGCATATTTATCGAGTTTGTATTTAAATATTTTATTTAAATATTAACTCGTTAATCGGATTTTGGTCCGAAAAGCTACTTTTTGCAAACGGTCAAATTAGGAGTCGAGACCACTTCCATTGAGTTCGAAATGCCGTTTACAACTTTTTTAAATATAAACATCGATAGGATTGGAGTTAGTGAAATTTCACTAACTTTTCCCGCTTTGGACTTTGGGTTAGTTTAGCCTATTAAGCCCAAGTTCCAACCCTCTTCTCCTCACTCTTCATAAATTTCCTAACTAATCAAGCTTTGGCATTAATGGTGGAGGGAATGGGAAATTAAAATTCCAAAACTCAAATTCAATTGCAATCCATCTTTCTACTCCAAATTCAAGAAGAAGACATTGGATTCAAGCTTCTTGTGCTTAGATAGAAGAAGGATTGATTCTTGCTTGCTTAAAACTTCATTTTCATTGATATTTGGTGCAAAGGTGAGATTTTTATCTCACAAATCTAGTCTATAACTATATTGGACTGTTGGGAATGATTTCCTATCACTTTTGCATGCACATTTGCATTTGGTTTGGATTGGATTGGCGAAAAACTCTGATTTTTAGTGTTTTGGTAAAATTTCTGCATTTAGGTCGTTCTGGCCATTTTCGTGTTTTCGGAGTTAGGTCGCTCAGGACCTTAGATCGTAGGTCGCTCAGGACCTTAGGTCGTAGGTCGTATGGTCATTAGGTCGCTCTGCTTTGACTCTGGCCATTTTTGCTCACTCGCAGTTAGGTCGCTCACGACCTAGGACTTAGGTCGCTCGCGAGTTAGTGGCTTAGGTCGTTGGGTCATATAACCCATTAAGTCGCGCTCCTTTAGGTCGCGCCTCTTTTAGGTCGCGCCTCTTTTAAGTCGCCCTTCTCTGGACCTTGTTAGGTCGCGCCTCTTTTAGGTCGCGCCTCTTTTAAGTCGCCCTTCTCTGGACCTTGTTAGGTCGCTCAACATTGACCTCGTTAGGTCGCTCAACACACAGTGCTGCTAGGTCGCTCGACTCTGGACTTCATTAGCTCGCTCAACCGTCTACCTTTATAAGTCGTAGGTCGTCTCCGACCTTAAACCACTCGGCCGCATTAGGTCGCGTACCTTTTAGGTCACATGTTGCACTAGGTCGTGTGACCTTAGGTCGTTAGGTCGTATGACTTTAGGTCGCTAGGTCGTATGACCTTAGGTCGTTAGGTCGTTTGGCTTTTAGGCCGCTTCCACGCTAGGTCGTTCGACCCTTAGGTCGTAACACGTTAGGTCGCATGACCTTGTTCCACTAAGTCGCTCGACCCTTAGGTCGTAACATGTTAGGTCGCACACCTTTCACACCATTAAGTCGCAAGTTTAATTAGGTCGCTCGGCCTTAAAACGTTAGGTCGCTTGACCTGTGTTATTGTTAGGTCGCTTGGCCATTTCAGTTAGGTCGCATGACCACAGGGTTGCTCCAGTTAGGTCGCTTGACTCCTTAGACCCCTAGGTCGCAGCCATTAGGTCGCTCGACCCTATTCCCCTTAGGTCGTTAGACCTCATTTTGTCTTCACTAGGTCGTACCGTTTTGGTCGGGGCGCTGCCCCCTGGACCCCCGCGACCTGACCGGGCAGGTCGAACCCCGTAAGCGGTGGCGTTGCTCCCGCACCCCCACCTTGGGGGGTTGCCACCCCCCCTGGACCCCCCCTCCGTAGGGGATCTTATCTGAAAAACGTTGAGCTGATTTCCTTGGATTTTATTCACATCTCCGTATGCGATCTTTGTGACTGATTGTTTCTACAATTTCTTCTGTGTTTTGTCACTTTATAATATAAAGGTTTCAATACTAGTAGTAAATATCAAAACTCTTTTAACAAACAATTTCAACTCTATTTTTAATAACAAAGTTCTTTTCTTAAACCATTTTCCAATCTATTAGTATATACAAACCTTTACCTCACTCGGATGAGAAATCTAATTAAACGACTTAGTAAAACAAGTGGTATGAAACGCTTGCGTTCACTTCGTCGGTTAATTCTTGGACTTGTTCGATTGAACCACTTGTGACAAATTTTATTAGTGACGATTTACAGTTTGTTCGTAAATATTTAAGTTAAGCAAGTGGTTATGGGACATGAAGCTAAACTTCTATATTTACTAGCTTAGTGTAATTGACACTTCTCGTTGATCATGACGATCATTCTGATGATTTAGACTAGCAATTGTGCGATGTCTCTTGTTGCGAGGTTAGACTAGACACCACTTGTGTGATTCCACTCATACATACCTTTTTGCTTTTTGGTTAGTCTGGACCTCAATCTGTGTGATTCCATTCACACATGTGGGGTAGCTCCCCTTGGTCTTCGGACCGTCATGCGATAGGCCTCTTTCTCTTTTCTATGATTTCTGGACTTCTTGCATTGATTTCTAGAATTTATGTCATTGACTTGTTATGAGTACAAGTTTGGGGTATGATGCCCTTTCCGAATCTTTGAGAAGATTCTTGTGATATTGATTATCTCTTATTGATTGATCTTCTGTTGATCATTATTTACATACTTATAGTGGTATGTCATTATGGATGTTTATGTTTATGCCATATCTTTTATGTTATATCATGTCATCTGATATTTATAACTAGACTGACCCGTTTATTATTTTCTTAAATAATACTCGGGTCAGACTGAGATGTTACAGGTGCTTCTTCTTGACTTCTTCCCAGGGATTCATCACTCTGACTTTTGGCTAACTGTTTAGATTAGCAGTTTTTGTTGTATACACTTGAGATATTGACTCATAGTTGTATTCTTTTGTATAGCACGTGTTGCTATTCTTTTGTATTATCGTGGATCTTACTGACCACTACTCTGATGTACACTTTCATGTGTTAGTTATATATTCATATCTTCTTCCGCCTTTGTGATATGGATATCTGTGACTGATTTGTGATATGATTATTTCTATGTTTGTTTCCGAAGATTATTTATAGCCACCGTGTGATAAGCAATTACATGGATGGCCGCTCCTCAACGGCCTTATTCTCCGTGCTAGTTGACAGCACTACTCCGGAGTGTTCTTGGCTAGCGTGGGTATAGAGGTGGGGCGTCACAGCTTTGTATCAGAGCCAAACTTCGAAACAATGTAGAATAACTTAACAAGGATCATCGTCCTAGGTCTACCTTAGGAGTCATACCATAGGATTAATTCGAGTCTTCGTACCGATTCATCCTATTTCCTTTATGATTCCTTGTTTTATCTATCAAGATTGCTTGATGTTCATTGGTAAATAACCTTCTTCCTTCTCTTCTTTCTTTCTTTAAGGAAGAGAATGTCCAGACCAGGCCGTCCCAGAACTGGATCATCTGGTGCTGCTCCTCCGGATGGAGTTTTTATGACTGCTCAACAGCTTCTTGATTTAGTAACTAATGCTCAAGCAGCTGGAGCTAACCCGGAACCTACTCACCCAAAGTCGGGATTTGCACGCTTGTGCAGCGATTACACCAACTTGGGTGGGAAGCCCTTCAAAGGTTCGGAAAATATCATCGAGGTCCAGGCTTGGTTAAAATCATGCGATCGAATCTTTTCTCGCATGAACCTTATCGATCTCCACCGCGTTCAGGTGGCTTCCAGCATGCTGCAGGAGAGAGCATTGGACTGGTACGAACTCCTTATTTTAGAAATTAATGAAGCGGATCTCACCTGGGAGCAATTTCAGGGACGCTTTGAGTTAAAGTTTGTACCAGAAGCTGGGAAAGTAACCTTGGCTCGACGTTTTATAGACCTTGTTCAAGGTCAATCCTCTGTGACTGATTACGTCGCAGCCTTCGAGTCGCTTTCCAAATATGGGGTTGAATACATCAACACCCCATTGAAGAAGAACCAGAGGTTCATTTATGGCTTAAATAAGAATCTTAAGAAGCCATTGCTCCTGAAACTAGAAGTCGCATTTGATCAACTCGTCGATATCGCTTTTCGTCTTGAAGAGGCTGATAGAGAGAGTGATGTTGAAGTGGAAGGCGCTAAACCAAACTTCAACAACAAGAAGAGGCCAAACAAATTCAAGGGTCCTTATCCCAACAAAAAGGGTAAGCAGGCAACCCCTGCGGCAAAGTCTCCTTCTCCTAGTGGTGCGAGTTGCTTCAACTGTGGGTCTAGGGATCATTATGCGAATAAGTGCTCTAAGCCCAAATCTTGTCGCTATTGTAAGATCCCGGATCATTACATACATCAATGCCTCAAGCGTAAAGGCAAGAGGGAAGGAAAGTTGAATGTGTCTCAAGCCCCTAGCAACACATCTCGTGGCCAAGGTATTTCTCATTCCATTCTTGATGGTATTATTTTATTTCATGATCAACCTATTAGAGTTCTCTTTGATACGGGTGCATCCCATTCTTTTATATCAAAGGAACTGGTAGACACTTTTTCCTTAAGTGTTACTGCATTGATGACTTCTTTAAAAATTGCGAATCCTGTTGGTGGATCCGCAACTCTTAGTTTGCTTTGTAAAGATGTGGAGATTATTTTTTACGATTTTTCTTTCCTAGCCGATTTGCATGTCATGCGTTACTTAGGCTTTGGAATAATTTTGGGAATGGATTGGCTTAACCGTTATCAAGCCCATATCCTATGTACTGAGCGGACTATTCATCTCCGACATCCACTATCTGTTAATCAGATTTCTGTTAATCTTAAAGATTCAGAATCCTGTTTGGTGGCATCTTTATATTCTTTAAATCCTCGTGATAACGATGATGATGATGAAGATGATATTATTTCTCGTATTCATGTTGTTCGTGAATATTTCGACATATTCGAGCCCGTTTTAGGTTTACCACCTAAACGAGCAATTGAGTTCAGAATTAATCTTGTTTCTGGAGCTCAACCTATTACTCGTCCTCCTTATCGCATGTCCAACAAGGAAAATGAGAAGATGCGTAAACAATTATCTGAGTTGGAGACGAGGCAATTTATTCGCTCTAGTTCCTCGCCTTGGGGAGCTTCGGCTATTTTCGTAAAGAAATCCGATGGTACTCTGAGGATCTGCGTTGATTATCGCAAGCTTAACGATCTTACTATTAAAAATAAATATCATTTACCTCGGATTGATGATCTATTCGATCAGCTTAGTGGTGCTAAGGTCTTTTCACAATTGGACTTGGCTACCGGTTTCCATCAGCTTCGTATCGCTGAGAATAGCATTCCTTTAACATCATTCCGTACTCGATATGGATCTTATGAATGGCTTGTTATGCCATTTGGGTTAACGAATGCTCCAGCTTATTTCGTTGACCTGATGAATCGAGTTTTCAAAGATTTCCTCGATCGGTTTGTTCTCATATTCATTGATGATATTCTTGTGTATTCAAAAACCGAGGAGGAACATGAGAAACATCTTCGGATTGTATTGGAAACACTTAGGAGTAATCAATTAAAGGCGAAATTTTCTAAATGCCACTTTTGGCAATCTCGTGTGAAGTTTCTCGGTCATATTATTTCCGAATTCGGGATATCCGTGGATCCTTCAAAGATTGAAGCGATTCAAAATTGGAAGAGACCGGAGAGTGTGACAGAGATTCGTAGTTTTCTCGGATTGGCGGGCTATTACCGTCGTTTTATTAAAGACTTTTCTAAGATTGCCGTGTCTCTTACTGGCTTGACTAAGAAGGGAGTTAAATACATTTGGTCGGACAAATGTGAAGCCTCTTTTCAGAAATTGAAAGAACTCCTTTCCGATGCTCCTATTCTTGTTATTCCTGAGGGGAATCAAGATTTTGTTGTTTATACCGATGCTAGTCACGTTGGTTTGGGTGCCGTTCTTATGCAAAAAGAACGTGTTGTTGCTTATGCTTCTAGGCAATTGAAGCCGGCCGAGACTAGATATGCCACACATGATCTAGAGCTCGCGGCTATTGTTTTCGCCCTTCGAATGTGGCGTCATTATCTATTGGGAGAGAAATTTATTCTTTACACGGATCATAAGTCTTTGAAATATTTATTTTCCCAAAAAGAACTTAATTTACGTCAACAGCGTTGGCTCGAGTTCCTTGCACCTTATGATCTTGATATTCTTTATACCCCCGGTAAGGGTAATCGTGTCGCCGATGCTCTTAGCCGTAAGCAACAAGCAGTTGTTTTTATGATGATATCCGAATGGAACGATCTCGAGATCTTATCCACTTGTGAGATTCGAGAGCGCGTATCCGATTTATGCTCATCGCTTGTTTTATGTAGCCTTGAGGCTCATCCTTCTCTTTTAGACCGCATTCTTGGAGCTCAAGGGCTAGATTCTGAATTGGCTCTTCTTGGCAAAAATGTTAAGGATAAAATTGATATTGAAGGTTTGAAAGACCTTGATATTGATTCTCGTGGCGGCATTCGAAAATTTGGTAGACTTATCGTACCAAATATTGGAGATCTTCGTAAAGATATTTTAGAAGATTCCCATCGTTCTAAATTCACCATTCATCCCGGTAGTAGTAAAATGTACGCTGATATGAAGCGACTTTATTATTGGGAGGGAATGAAATCTGATATTGCTAACTTTGTTAAGTGTTGCATGACTTGCCAACTTGTCAAGGCCGAACATCAAAGGCCTGGTGGGTTATTGCAACCTTTAGAAATTCCAATTTGGAAGTGGGATCAAATTTTCATGGACTTTATAGATGGCCTTCCCCGTTCTCGTTCGGGTCATGATAGCTTATGGGTGATTGTTGATAGACTTACTAAATCCGCCCATTTTATTCCGGTTCGGTCTAACCGAACCGTTCCTCTTTTGGCCAAACTATTTGTCAAGGAAATTGTAAAATTGCATGGAGTTCCTACTTCTATTGTTAGCGATCGTGATCCATTGTTTAATAGTGGATTTTGGAAGAGTCTTCAAAAAGCTTTAGGAACGAAGCTTAATTTTAGCACCGCTTATCACCCCCAGTCCGATGGACAAACCGAGCGTGTGAATCAAACTCTTAAAGATCTTCTTCGTGCTTGTGTGCTTGATTTTGGTGGAAGTTGGGAAGATCATATTTCACTTGTTGAATTTTCCTATAATAATAGCTTCCAATCTAGTATTGGTATGGCACCTTTCGAGGCACTCTACGGAAGGCCATGCCGATCTCCTTCTTGTTGGCTTGAGGCCGGTGAGAAGCTGGTTTTAGGTCCAGACTTTATTCGTGATTCCACGGAAAAGATTGAACTTATTCGACATAAGATGAAAGAGGCCCAGAGTAGACAAAAATCCTATGCCGATAATCGAAGAAGGAAATTAGAATTTTCTGTTGGGGATCCTGTTTTTATTCGTGTTTCACCTATGAAGGGTGTTGTACGTTTCAGTCGATCGCGGAAGTTAGCGCCTCGATATATTGGACCATTTCCTATCACTGAACGTATTGGTTCCATGGCTTATCGCCTTGCATTGCCGGCTCAGTTTTCTGCTATGCATGATGTATTTCACGTTTCTCAATTACGGAAATGCCTTCGGGATTCCGATTCTATTCTTGAGCCTGCTGTTGTGGAAGAAATTGAAGTTTCGCCGAATTTAACTTATGAGCAACATCCTATTCGAATTATAGCTTCTGAGGTTAAACGACTTCGAAATAAAGATGTTCTGCTTGTGAAGGTTCAATGGTCCTCAAATCCTAAGGATTGTTCTTGGGAATTCAGAGAATTCATCGAGCGTACACATCCGGACTTGCTTACTCCTGCTCCTTGAGGTGAACTTCTTATTTCAAAATTCCTCTTGTGTTAATATGCTTTTATGGTTGTTACTTTTTATTTCCATCTTATATATATTGCGAGGACGCAATTTCTTTAAGGAGGGGAGTCTGTAACAACCCGCATATTTATCGAGTTTGTATTTAAATATTTTATTTAAATATTAACTCGTTAATCGGATTTTGGTCCGAAAAGCTACTTTTTGCAAACGGTCAAATTAGGACCCGAGACCACTTCCATTGAGTTTGAAATGCCGTTTACAACTTTTTTAAGTATAAACATCGATAGGTTTGGAGTTAGCGAAATTTCACTAACTTTTCCCGCTTTGGACTTTGGGTTAGTTTAGCCTATTAAGCCCAAGTTCCAACCCTCTTCTCCTCACTCTTCATAAGTTTCCTAACTAATCAAGCTTTGGCATTAATGGTGGAGGGAATGGGAAATTAAAATTCCAAAACTCAAATTCAATTGCAATCCATCTTTCTACTCCAAATTCAAGAAGAAGACATTGGATTCAAGCTTCTTGTGCTTAGATAGAAGAAGGATTGATTCTTGCTTGCTTAAAACTTCATTTTCATTGATATTTGGTGCAAAGGTGAGATTTTTATCTCACAAATCTAGTCTATAACTATATTGGACTGTTGGGAATGATTCCCTATCACTTTTGCATGCACATTTGCATTTGGTTTGGATTGGATTGGCGAAAAACTCCGATTTTTGGTGTTTTGGTGAAATTTCTGCATTTAGGTCGTTCTGGCCATTTTCGTGTTTTCGGAGTTAGGTCGCTCAGGACCTTAGGTCGTAGGTCGTATGGTCATTAGGTCGCTCTGCTTTGACTCTGGCCATTTTTGCTCACTCGCAGTTAGGTCGCTCACGACCTAGGACTTAGGTCGCTCGCGAGTTAGTGGCTTAGGTCATTGGGTCATATAACCCATTAAGTCGCGCTCCTTTAGGTCGCGCCTCTTTTAGGTCGCGCCTCTTTTAAGTCTCCCTTCTCTGGACCTCGTTAGGTCGCTCAACATTGACCTCGTTAGGTCGCTCAACACACCGTGCCGCTAGGTCGCTCGACTCTGGACTTCATTAGCTCGCTCAACCGTCTACCTTTATAAGTCGTAGGTCGTCTCCGACCTTAAACCACTCGGCCGCATTAGGTCGCGTACCTTTTAGGTCGCGTGTTGCACTAGGTCGTGTGACCTTAGGTCGTTAGGTCGTATGGCTTTAGGTCGCTAGGTCGTATGACCTTAGGTCGTTAGGTCGTTTGGCTTTTAGGCCGCTTCCACGCTAGGTCGTTCGACCCTTAGGTCGTAACACGTTAGGTCGCATGACCTTGTTCCACTAAGTCGCTCGACCCTTAGGTCGTAACATGTTAGGTCGCACGCCTTTCACACCATTAAGTCGCGAGTTTAATTAGGTCGCTCGGCCTTAAAACGTTAGGTCGCTTGACCTGTGCTATTGTTAGGTCGCTTGGCCATTTCAGTTAGGTCGCATGACCACAGGGTTGCTCCAGTTAGGTCGCTTGACTTCTTAGACCCCTAGGTCGCAGCCATTAGGTCGCTCGACCCTATTCCCCTTAGGTCGTTAGACCTCATTTTGTCTTCACTAGGTCGTACCGTTTTGGTCGGGGCGCTGCCCCCTGGACCCCCGCGACCTGACCGGGCAGGTCGAACCCCGTAAGCGGTGGCGTTGCTCCCGCACCCCCACCTTGGGGGGTTGCCACCCCCCCTGGACCCCCCCTCCGTAGGGGATCTTATCTGAAAAACGTTGAGCTGATTTCCTTGGATTTTATTCACATCTCCGTATGTGATCTTTGTGACTGATTGTTTCTACAATTTCTTCTGTGTTTTGTCACTTTATAATATGAAGGTTTCAATACTAGTAGTAAATATCAAAACTCTTTTAACAAACAATTTCAACTCTATTTTTAATAACAATGTTCTTTTCTTAAACCGTTTTCCAATCTATTAGTATATACAAACCTTTACCTCACTCGGATGAGAAATCTAATTAAACGACTTAGTAAAACAAGTGGTATGAAACGCTTGCGTTCACTTCGTCGGTTAATTCTTGGACTTGTTCGATTGAACCACTTGTGACAAATTTTATTAGTGACGATTTACAGTTTGTTCGTAAATATTTAAGTTAAGCAAGTGGTTATGGGACATGAAGCTAAACTTCTATATTTACTAGCTTAGTGTAATTGACACTTCTCGTTGATCATGACGATCATTCTGATGATTTAGACTAGCAATTGTGCGATGTCTCTTGTTGCGAGGTTAGACTAGACACCACTTGTGTGATTCCACTCACACATACCTTTTTGCTTTTTGGTTAGTCTGGACCTCAATCTGTGTGATTCCATTCACACATGTGGGGTAGCTCCCCTTGGTCTTCGGACCGTCATGTGATAGGCCTCTTTCTCTTTTCTATGATTTCTGGACTTCTTGCATTGATTTCTAGAATTTATGTCATTGACTTGTTATGAGTACAAGTTTGGGGTATGATGCCCTTTCCGAATCTTTGAGAAGATTCTTGTGATATTGATTATCTTTTATTGATTGATCTTCTGTTGATCATTATTTACATACTTATAGTGGTATGTCATTTTGGATGTTTATGTTTATGCCATATCTTTTATGTTATATCATGTCATCTGATATTTATAGCTAGACTAACCCGTTTATTATTTTCTTAAATAATACTCGGGTCAGACCGAGATGTTACAGGTGCTTCTGCTTGACTTCTTCCCAGGGATTCATCACTCTGACTTTTGGCTAACTGTTTAGATTAGCAGTTTTTGTTGTATACACTTGAGATATTGACTCATAGTTGTATTCTTTTGTATAGCACGTGTTGTTATTCTTTTGTATTATCGTGGATCTTACTGACCACTACTCTGATGTACACTTTCATGTGTTAGTTATATATTCATATCTTCTTCCGCCTTTGTGATATGGATATCTGTGACTGATTTGTGATATGATTATTTCTATGTTTGTTTCCGAAGATTATTTATAGCCACCGTGTGATAAGCAATTACATGGATGGTCGCTCCTCAACAGCCTTATTCTCCGTGCTAGTTGACAGAACTACTCCGGAGTGTTCTTGGCTAGCGTGGGTATAGAGGTGGGGCGTCACACTAACTCTGATGTTTATATATAGTAGCTTCATGAACTACTATTTATCTATTCCGCTGTATTATTATTATATTACTCTGTGTCTGTGATTCTATGATTGATTTATTTACTGTATATGCTGAGTTTTTTCCAAATTTAAATTAACAATATAAAATTTTAAGCAATTCAAGTCCGACATGTGCGGATGTGAATGGTTGAAAATACGAGGATGTTAAATGTGGCATTAAAGCTCTGGTTTTAGGCAAAACTTAGCATATGTAGTAGATTCAATTATATAATTACTTTCTTTCGTGGTTAAATCTCTTCGTCTTTGATTCGGTTTTCTTTGAATTTTGGAACTCTCCCACTATTTCTGAAATCCATTCATGTCTCCCCTATTTATATTCTTTTGACTCTGAATATCCCATAACTCCACTTCGAATGATCTCTATAAAATCGGCGATCTCACCAATCTTTGAACGATTTGTAAAGGGGTGAAACTCCTTTACCATTGGCACTGATTCACCAGAGATTTCTATACCCTTGGTTTAGAGGCTGCTATCTCTTTCTATGCCAAAATTCTATCTCTGGCTATCGAATGTCGATTTACCTTAGAATTTCGGCATGGATCATATTTCTGAAATCACGGTTTACTCGATTAAGGTCACCCACGATTCATATAAGTATATCCATCTTCTATTTATAAATTTAATTATCTCATCTTCGCTTGGGCCTATCATTGAGTCAAAATTTTATTTGATTAAAGTTCCTCTAATTTATATCTCTATCTTCGTTTTGAAATCCCTTTTAGAATCATCTTTTGAAAAATCGTGTTTGTTTTTGTATTTTAGAAATTGTTTTATATATCAGAATTAGAAATTGTTTTATATATCAGAATTATTATTTTGATAAGCATGATTATATTCTATATATAAAAGTTAAAATGTTTTCGACAAGGATTATATACCTTTTAAAAAGTGAGAATTTGAAGTTTTGGAAGGATTTGAAATTTTGAAAATTATATAAGAAATTGATTTATAGAAAAATTATTTATAACTGGGGTTTTAAATTTGGAACTTGAGAAATTCAACTCCGGTATTTTCAAAATGGTTTTAAGATTTTGAAAATATATAATAATATGACTTGAAAGTTTTTTCCGAATAAGAAACGTTTCAAATGACTTCAAATGAGTTCCAATGATTTCAAAGAAATTTCAAAGAAGTTTTCAAGAAAATAGAAGCCCATAACTCACTTATGTCGCTGGAGAATAATTTCAGTGATGAGTGCATGCACCATCGACATTGATTTTCAAGTTTCAGAGTGGGCAGATAGGCCACTTTAGTAGCTTTGCTATGCGATTGATTTTATGAAACCAATTTTGATTTCAAGTTTCGAAGCATGATTTGATATTCGAAAGATATATGTATATATATTTGAAATGATTTGAAGTAAGCCCGGTGCTCAGTCCTTGAGTTTTGGATTTGTTTTGGTATAACCCTATCTATTGAAATTGATTTATTGATTAGTTGCTGATTTCCAACTCTTAGATTTGAAATTTGATTTCTCCGACTATTTTGAATGTTCGAACGCTTCCAAATCGAGGTTTAATTTTCAAAGCCAAGTAATTTCGAAAAAGTATAAATTATTTGATAAAGTATATAAGTTTAGTTTTGTACGTTTAAAGTTTGAAGCAATATGACTTAAATAAGTTTGAAGCTGTTTTGTTAAGTAAATGAATAAGACTATTTTGAATTATACTAATATAAAATTTAGTTTTGAAATGTTTTGAATAAAATTTAGTTTTAAATGTTTTTAACTTAGTAACATCTTTTGTAAAACTATATATTTATATATAGACTAATAATTTTCAAAAGGTAAATTGGATCTTTCAAGTGGAAATAAATAGTTTAAAGGTTATAAAGGGATGGTTATGAACTTGGAAATCATTTTTGGGTATAAATGATTTTGAGAAAAATATTTAGTTTCGAAAATAGATTGGAATTTAAAACCCAGTATTTATATAATGATTTTGGAAATGAATTTGTTTGACCTAAATTATGTTCATTTAGAAACTAGGATTTTTTTATAAACCTATTATTTTGGAAACTTTGAAACCGAAGATATTTAACTTGGAAAAATAATTTGGTGAAATGGTATATGATCTTGAAACTGAACTGATATTGAAACGAATTGAAATTGAGAACCTTATTTTACTAAATCCTTGATTTGGGAGTTATCGAACTAATATAAAATTGATTTGTATAAATATGAAGTTGATTCGAAAACTATTGATTTGGAAAGGTACTCAATTTGAAAAGAGAAATCTTATCTAATCAAACTCTATATAAGTGTGATTTAATATACTATTGTTTTGGAAAATATTCGATTTGAAAATCTTATACATAATTGACTTTATATAAGTATAGTATTTGAAATTGATTTGAAAGGGTATTATATGATACATATGGAAAGTGCCTTCCGCTTGATATCCTTTTTGTGGCCACATTTACGATTCATTCTGCTGATATTATTCTCCCTGATTTGGGTTTTTCGGATATGATACTCGAGTGTCCTTCGAATTCCATGGCGTTACCTATGGTCTTACGAACTCGACTGCAGAACGTAATTCACAAGGCAGTGATTGCTTAAAAGGTACGGATGTTTCCTGGGGGATCCAGGCGTTACCATTGTGTATCTGCGATCCATGGTCTTTTTAGTAGCGTAATCTGCAAGGCAGAAATTGCTTAAAGAGTATGGAATTTTCCTAAGGGATCTAGGCATAACCATTATGTATCTCGGTCTACAAGTTTTTTTGTTATCGTAGCGTAATCCGCAAGGCAGAGATTGCTTAAAGAGTACGAATGTTTCCTACGGGATCCTGGCATAAACATTGTGTATCCGCGGTCTACAATTTTTTTTTGTTATCATGGCGTAATTTGCAAGGCAATGATTTCTTAAAAGGTACAGATGTTTCTTGGGGACCCAAGCGTAACCATTTTGTATCTACGATCCATGATTCGATTCAGTTGATTTTTTTGGATTGTACTTTCCATATCAGTTTTGAAGGTTTTTCAAGCATTTTCCGCTGGGTGTTGAAACATGTAACGACCTGGCTTTTTCAACAGTTAATTAGTGATATTTAAAATGAATTTAAATAATTAATTTGAAATAAAATTTGTTTTCAATATGAAAAGTTGGTTTGATTTAATAAAAAAAAAACTCAAAATTTAAATATAATCATTAATTGAATAAATTAAATAGTAGTTGACAATTGGGTAAAATATAAAATTTGGAGTTGTAAGCGTGTTGAAAATATTTCAACGGCTTATAAAATTTATATTGATAATACTGAGAGTATTAGATGAGTTAAAATTGAATTTAACTGTTGTTTGTTAAATTTTACATTTGCATAGTTAAATTGACAGTTAAAAATAACCTTTCGAGGTACAGTATCGGAATTCAACGAAACCAGTTCCATTGGATCCGTAATATTGAATTATTGTCGGATTTCAAATTTCGTAAAGTTTGGAGTGATCGTGTGATCGTATGAGAGGTAAACGCTTCAAATATAATTAATCGTTTTAAAATTCAAAATATCCTACATCAAATCGTAGCCGTATTTTTACCTTTCAGCTTCTCAAAGACGCTTCCTTTATCTATTATATTCATGATGCTTCTTGTTTAAACCTTCGTTCAGAAAAAGAAAAAAAAAATCATGGCCGATACTCCTTATTCCTTCTTCTTCCCTTATCAACCCGTTCTCTCCTCTTATTCGCCAAATGAAAATCAGATTCAAGCAAACATAAACCCCTCTTCCTTGATTTTAATTACCGAACCCTCTGCCCTACTTCTTTTCAAGGCTCTTGCCGTATAAAAAAAAAGAGGAGAAAGGGGGAAACGAGTGAAATTGATTAGCGTGTGAGCAGATTGGGGGGGGGGGTCATCGTCGTTCGCGTGTCACGACCTCGTAGGGTGACACGCGGATTTGAGTTGCGTGGTTCAGTGGGGGGATGCGATGTTGTGCGGCTATAGGTGAAGTGACGGCGGCGCTGATGTAGCAACGTGAGGAGGACGAGCTCGCGCATGCGAATGGTGGTGCAGTGGCAATGGGGGAAGCTAGGGCATGTGATTTTCGTCTGTGGAAGGTCGCGCAGTGAGGTATAAGTTTTATTGTCAAATAATTTAAGTTTTAAAGTATTTAAAATTGTGACATTAAGTAGTTTTTTTAACTTTTTGAAAATTTAAAAAGAAAAATTGTTTAGTTAGCTTATTTTAATTATTTCAGCTTATAAAAAGATTTTTTTTAGAATAAAATGTTTTCTGTTTAAAAACTAAGAAATTAGAAAATTAAATCTATTAACAGATAATAATGTTTAAATTGTTCCAAATATTTATAAAATTCAATTTTTGAAGTATCAGTTCATTAACTTATAAAATGGAAATTTATCAATCGATTATTTATAAAATCATATAATTGTTATATAAGGTTTAAAGTGGGAAAATAAATAGCTTAAATAAATTGTAAGTCAATTAAAATGTTAAACGATAAATTTATTATTCGATTGTTCAAATATTAATGAAATTCATACAATTGTTATAGAAGGTAAAAAGTATGGAAACAAGTTGAGATTGGAAGGGATTGCAACTTAAAAGCAAAGGTGAGATTTTCTCACTCATTCGGATGCCCTAAATTAAATTTAAATGTTAAATTTAAATTATTGGATGTGATTGATTGATTGATAATAATTCATTCACTGGTTAATATTATAACCCATATGCTGTGCTAACATTTGTGGATGCAGGGAAAACAGGTTGGAGGGATCCAACATGATTCCTTAAATATATTTATTTGCTATATATATTGTTGTTGCCATATGACAGGATGAATGATAGTGATATGGATTTGCATGCGAGTTAAATTTATACGGAAACTGGGATTTACTAGTTTTTTTTAAAATGCTATAAATAATTTAATTGAAGGAAGTTAAATGAAATTTAAATTATAGGCATATTCTTTAGAATTTGAATTCACTTCTGTTGAGATTAAAGTAAAATTAAAAGAATATTTATTATTTTAGTTAAACTTAAAATTAGTTAAAGTTGAGTTGGGAAAAAATGAAATTGTATACTAAAGACTTAAAGAAAATATTGTAATCAATGAATAAATTTGAAGTAAAGCAAAACTATATTAAATAAAATAAAAGAACTATATTAAGAAATAAAATAAGGGAATTTGATTAAGAAATGAAATGGAATTTTATTAAGGAACAATATGAAATTGAATTTGAGGATAAAATTTTAAAAATAGGATTGTTGAATAAATTGTCTTCATAACTAAATAAAAGGGAAGACTCGGAGTTACAAATTATAAACGGAGTTTATAAATGAGATAGAAAGTATTAGCAAATATGTAATGAGATAAGTCATGTTAAGGACTTGATTTGAGTTATAGAAATTGGTTTGGAAGGAAATAGTTGAATATTTCTAGAAGTAAGAGTGAGAATACGATCAAGAGGAATTTATGGATGAATATTGGGTATTTCTAAAATTATAAACTTATTTTAAAAGGAATATCTTTAAATTTTCTATACTATATAGGTGGTTATAAATCATTTTTGAATTTTAAAATATCTCAATTAGTTATTTTTGAAGGCTTAGAAATTATTTGGAATAAACTCTAATTTTCTAAAACCCGCTTTGAAACTTATAAATAACTAGATATAAATTTTAATATTTGATATTACTTCTTTATTAAATCTAAATGTTTTTAAATGTTTTTAAAATCCAATTAATAATCCTCTTATGTTGATAAGTGAGATATTAAATGAGATAAGATTTAGGAAAAATCTTATTAAGTGAAGGAATTGAGTTTGAAATTTATAAGCAAAGTATAAATTGATTTTTGAGAAAGGGATGAGAAAAATAGAAATATGTTCAAGGGTTAAATCAGATTGAGTTAAGTGATTTCATGGGAATAAAGGACTTTGAAAATTTATTCCAAATGGGTTAAATGGAAATATTATTTGTATGATAATTGGGATAAATAATTTGTTGAAATTATTTGATGGTTGCTTGTGTATGATTAATTGATAGTTAAATAACCGACTATCAATATTGGACGATGCGTTGATCGTTTCGAAGAGTCCGTGATCGAATTTAATTATCCGAAAACCACTTCGATCCGGTTTGAACGATTACGAATGAAGACCGTGAAGAGTTGAAGACAGTGATTCGGTTTGTCCAAACCCAGGGCAACTTGTATGGATTGAATGCTTTCAGAACATCGTCAGGTGGACGATGAGCATTCTAAGTGATGCGTTCTTGAAAGGTAACGCTTAACCTCAAACCTCATAAACCGGGAATGGCTAAAACAGGGGAGGTGCAGCAAGGTTAGGTGGGTCATGCCCAAGCAGAACAAGATTTTCCCCTGTCTAGATGTCCCTTTATATTCGGCTTAGTGGGTGGTTGGTCGCGCCAACCACGGGGTTTATCTTGTTCGGGACTGTTCAGTAAGGAATGGTTCCGGCCTTGTGTTGCAGGGGAGCGGGCGTACTCCTCGGTACTCTGATCTAGGCCAGGTACTGTGACGGGCGGTACCCCAGTAGCCCAGCCATTGATGGAAATCCATTCTCCCTACGAGCCTTGTACAAGTTTTGTTTGTATTACCCACTCTGTGGCTAGCAGCTGGAATTTAATGAATGTAACAATTTCGGCTATTTTATAAGTATTTGTATATAGACCCTATTATAATATCAGAGGACTTCTATAAAAATTGTTTTAGCTATCGTAAAGTGAAAACCCGGCATGTTTATTTGTGGCGTGGTCTTACGAGATGCTTTTGTTTTCAAAGGATTTTCAAAACTTTAATAATCCAATTGAGTGTGATTTTCTCACGCTGGTATTCCAGACTGACTCGGGTGTTGTTTTATATGATGCTCGGGTCAGACCGAGTTAAACAGGATTCAGGTTATATGCTGGAGCTCAGGAGATGAGCTGGTGGCAGAGCGTATTTCCGTATTTGTCTATTATTTCCGCTGTGTATGATCATATAGTAGTTGTCATGTATGATTGATTGATGTACTTTGATGATGGCATGTATGTATATGTATACAGTACAGATTTCTTGTATTTAAAACTATATTCTATATATTATATTTTATTCCGCTGCGATGTGAGATTCTGATGTTGTTTTGTTCTTCTCCTTCTACCTCTTTCTTCTTTTTCATAACTATGTGGAGTTTACGGGTTCGAAAATTCTGGATCGTTACAAAACAGGTCTACTAAGTACTTGGAAAATTCTAGCTTTGTGCCTGATCAACGCATGGCCAGAATCTGCAAGAATAAGGATAAACCTGTTAAGACATTGAGCTAAAAAAGTATTTTGATAAAGTATTATATAAAGGGTATTTTGATTTTTTTTTTCTTTCTAAATAATTTAAAATGTTTAAAATACTGTTTATTTATATACTACATGATTTAATTGTAAATTATTAGTGTTTTATGTAGGTGATTAATCTTTATATAAACAAATGAATGGAAATCAATTTAAACTAAATGAAATTTTATGATCTGAATTGACAGTTTGAACTAACAAATTTGAATCGAATGACTATTTATGGATATAATAAATGAGTTTAACCAAATTATTGAATACTATTAATCTAAATTGAAATCTATATGGTTTTAAATTAATTGTTTATTTTGTTTTCCAATCCATTTTCCTTTTTAGTAGTTTCTATTCTCCTACCTCCCTTCTTTTCGGGGACGAAAAGTTTTAAATGATGGAGTGTGTAACGACTCGAAAATTTTATTGGTTTTAATAGCGTAATTAAATTGAAATTTTGTGAATTTTTTGAAATAATTGAATTTGAAATAAAAATTTGATATTTGGAATACATCTGTTTAAACATAGCAAATGGTAAGTTTTTATCAAATAATATGGAAGTTTATTTTCTTGTGTAATTTTATTTAAATCTAAATTAGTTAGTATTTGATGATAATAAAATGTTTTACCAAACCAGAATATTTTTAAATAATAAATTTGTAAATCATCTTCTAAGTGAGACGTCATATTTCATTTCGCCAAATTTTGACTTCTCTTGCCTCATTCATCTTATTTTCTGCAAATTTCCTGCATTCTTTGGTACTGATATCGACTTTTGATAGAAGAATCGTACCACTGATATCTATATAACGTTTTGATTGTCTCGTCGCACTGATCCAGCGTTATATTCAATTCTGTGTTTTGAAGTCTGGTACAGAGCGAAATCCATGAAACTAGTAACCGTATCGATACCATATCCATGACCTTTTATTTTTCTTTTGCGTTCCAAACTTTGAACCGTGATTTCCAAGAAACAAATAAATCACTATAATTATTTTTCTAAATCAATGTTTAGCCGTTGCCATCCTATAGCCGTTTCCAAAATCAAATGTATAAATTTGCATACATTATATTTATTATTTTAAACGGTTCTTATTTTAGCCTTTATAACTGCACCTATTTTTCCATTCCATTCCTTTTATTGTGACATTTTCCTTTAATCCCTGCTCCTCTCCCTCCCCATTTTTCTCGGCCATCATAACATCGAACCACCTCTCAAACCCACGTAATCCATCCTCCTCCAGACCGAAGCCCCTCACCTTCTCCACCTTGAAGTCATCTGGTTTTACAAGCCTCCCCTTCTTTACAGAACTTGCGACCCAAACACCATCTCTCCACCTTCCTCCTTCTCACCTGACATCGGCGGCCATGTCACATCGACCTGCACTCGCCTTTGCAAGCGCCTTCCCCCAAATCTCCTCCATCTCGGCCGAGTTCCCCTCTCCTACTTTGTGCATTTACCTAGGTGAGTATATATATTAGCTTGTATATACTATAAGTACTGTTCGTCCCTGCTTGTATTATTTAGATTTTTGCATGTTTTATAGTTTTCGTATATTAATGTTTTGAAATAAAATATCTTTGTAATATGTAACTCTCTAATAGCTTACACCTGTAGGTATATAAATATGTATAGTTGCTTGTATAGGCCGTGTTATATGAGTTATATTTAGTCTATCTTAGTATATGTTGTATACATAAAGTGTGTGTGTGTCTATACATATGTATATTGAAGGTATATGTTCATATGTATGAGCATTTGTTTATTTATGTTTCAGGAAACTATATATATAAAGGGTCTGCAAAATATATATGTGTATTAGTTCTATATGTTCGGTTTTATGTATATTTTAGTTTGTATAGTTGTTTATATATATAGAGTTTCATTTTATTTTAGCGTGTTGGTTATAGTATATATATATTTTAATAATATGACTTTGTTTCTTATTTAAAGTCATATGTAAGTCTGTACATAGTTTTGGCCAGTTGTGAACTGCGTATAGATGCGATCTGTTATAAAAGTGTGTGTGTATATATATACATTTCCTTTAGCCTGCACATCTTTTGTTTATATAAATATACTTCTTTGGATTTAAGTCGATTTTATAAATACAAAGCCGATAGCAAGTATTGTTTTAAATATAACATATAGTGTTCTATTTTATCAGTTAAAACTTTTGGTTAGTTGGTTTAGAATTAATTGGTTTGCAAATTTTATTTTACTCTGATCTATATATATTCGTTTATGAATATAATCTGTGTATTAGAAATGTTAGTAATATATAGTTCGTATATTTCCTAAGTAAGTTTACATATTTGCGTATGTTTCTATGTACGGTTATATATATATATATATATATATATATATATGTATGTATATATATATAAATTGTATAAGTTGTGTATAATATGTTGTTATATATAAGTTATGATATGGTATATTAAACCTAGTTTCTATATGTTGTATCCCGCATAGTTAATAAAGTATATTTATATATTCAGAGCTATATGTAGTTTATATCTATACTTGAATATATGTAGTTAGGGTATGCGTTTTATATTTGTTATTTATGTCATGCGCGAGTTATATGGTATGATAATTTTATATATGTAAGTGTTTGTAAGTTATGTATAATCAGTGTTGTATACCTAAGCATATATTATTTATATTTTAAGGACAGTACTATTTGTGTTATTTAATGATTTTATATATCAGTAGATGTATTGATTTTGTCAGTGGGTTCGAACATTTTATATATTAGCGAAGAAAAGACATGTACATGTTTCTAGATTACTTTGCGTAAGCCTGACGTGCTTTACATATGGGTTGAAAATAATTTTGAAACAAAGTATATAAAGATTTTATATTTTATGTGTGTGTAAATTAAATATTGATTCTATAATAAATATGGATTTTTGAAAAATTTGTATATATATTTATTCCATCACATCAAAATTGCATCTGATTCGTGTTTCTTCGAATTTGGGTAGATTTTCTTTGCTCTGTCGCTTTTCCTTTGCCACTTTGTGCTTGTCCGAATCTGTCTGGTGATTTTTCAGTTATCCGTGTTTATTCGTGAAATCTTATTTTTCTTTGGAATTCGTACTTGGATTCGTAACTCATCTCATTCTCGTTCGTCTCTAACCTCGAAAGGTGAGCAATCACTCACGATTAACGTTCTTGTATTTATGAAATTTGATTTCAATTGAAACGACAATTGAAATATGATGCTGTAGTTATTTAAATTATTATATATGCTCTTATCTGTAACTATTCACCTATGGGATATGACACTATATCTTGTTGTTTATATTATCTGTTATTTATATTGATGATATATGCCTGTTATATTATTATTCATATCTGTTGTCACTCTGCAAGTTCCCTGTTAGTATAGAATTCCCTATGAGTTGAAATGATACATACCCGAACGATCTATAGAATAGTAGAAAATCGTTATGGGTTGAAATGAAAAACCCAAGCGATTTTCATTAAATGGAATTTGGGATTGCGGGTTGAAATGATACATACCCTTAGATATTTAAATTGCCGATTGAAATGATAAATATCCGTATCACTTGACTATATGATCGTAAATTTTATACAGACACCGTTGCTCTATATATAAATATCTCGAAAATGATTTCTATGGTTTTGGAAGGAAAGATATATGGCTTTATTTAAATTTGAAATATTACGTATATGAATAAGCTTTAATATAAAATATATTTAATCTGTTTAATTAAAATGACTTAAAACTTATTGGATTTTTGAGGGTTTTAAGATATGATTTGATAACTTGATTTTTTGGTTTAAGATAATTAAATGAATATTTCAAGTTCATATAAATTGAAAGAAATATTTAGTTTATTTGAAATTTAGGTTTTTATTCAAATCATATTGGATTTATTAAGTAAACATTTCAAAATGAAATAATAATGAAGTTAAATTTTGATATATGTGAAATTATCAAATCTAGTTTTGAAAATGTTGGAATATTAATGCTTTGAAATAATTTGAAATTTAAATGGTTTATTTTATGGTTCAAATCTGCATTTGAAATCGATGTAATTCGAAATGATTTATTAATAAACTGAATTGAATTGAAGTTGAAGAATTGAGATTGAACTAAATTGAAATTTTGGAATCCGAGTTGATTTGAATTGATTTGTGAAATTTGAGGAAACTATTTATTACGTAAAGTATTTTTAACTTATATTTTACTTTATAAATTATTTTAATATAAACTAATTAATATAAACCATTTTTAATATAAACTATTTTTATATAAACTAATTTATTATTACTAATATTTAAACTATTTAAGTGGTGGAAGTTATGATTTCAAAGTTATGGTTTTCCAAAGAATTATGATTTCAAAGTGTTCTGTGTGATGCCTCACCTCTATACCCACGTTAGCAAAGGACACTACGGGGTAATGCCATCAACTAACGCGGAGAATAAGGCTGGTTAGGAGCGACCATCTATAACCTTGCTCTAACTATCTATTGAACACATCGACAATAGTCATACCAAGCAGATCGACATATCCAATGAATACTTAAAACAAAACCATAGGTGGTTGGAGGATCTATCAGAACAGAATATAACAACTCACATGTAATATACATCACAGAACAGTAGATCATCAGATACACATATATAGATACATAACAGAGTATACAAACTGATACATGTCAAGTGGTATAGCAAACCACAATATACCGTCGAATCCAAAAGAATACATATATATACCAGAGTTACAACAAAATGGGACTACATAAAAAGCTATGACAAAAAGAAGCTAGCGAAGTAGTCCATGCGGAAGCAAAATTGGCTAAGTCCAAAAGCACCTAACCTGAAACATCTCGGTCTGACCCGAGTATAAAATACACGAATCAGTCTAGCTAAACAAATCAGTTTGATAAACTGAACAATAATGAGCCTACAAGGTCATAAAGAACAACAAATACCTCAAAAGATATCTCAATCATCCAACAAAAGATGAATCAACAAGACAAGCCTCATATCATCGGCAATCATAAACGAAGGATATGAATATCCCAAAACAAGCCAAAAGGCAAATAACAAATACCAATGAAGGTAACACAAGTTCCACATTGTAACCGCTATATATCGTGCGGCTCAAAAAGACTAACACCGAAGGGCGATACCTAGGGAATATACATATCAGTGAAACATCAGAAAATTACACGTGCTCGGTACTCTATAAATAAGGATCCATGAGCCCGAAGACTCCAAACCCAATATCACTCGAGCGGTGACGAATGACCAACTCCAAAAGCGATACGATAGGGCAACAAACCCGAAGGCACAAATCCGAAGGCAACATACCCGAAGGAAACATACCTGAAGGCAATAAACCTGAAGGAGACAGTCCGAAGACACTATCCCAAAGGCAACAAATCGTAGTGTTGAAGGTCTGGAGGCCCAGTACTGGACACCACTAACTGGAAAAATGTGTCACAACTCTCGAAAAGGAACCTGAAAAGTGGTAACGTGAGTCCCATAACCACCCGTTCGCACCAAAACGGTTTACTATCCGTTAGTCAATTTCACACTCAAAGCAGTACAAAGTTGTCCTCATCTCATCAGTAAACCAGACTAAAGGTCAAACGATCAATCGAATAGGGCGGGGATTAATCGGAAAAACGCACGGATTCCTGGTCCGTGTTTTACCTAAACATTTAATCTCCTTTCCTTTCCGCTCTAAGTGCAAAATTGTGTGTGTGCCTTTTAAATAGAATTTATAAATTAGAGAACGAGCTTTTAATACCATTTGAAAGGATCATTTTATAAAAACCCGTGAAGAAATCAAAAAGGAGTCATCAAAGTCCAAAAATGCGATAACAACTGATTGGAATCAACATGAATCAATAAAAGTTGGAAATTAACTCAAAAGTAGCTAAAATAGGCAAAATAGATGTTTCCAGACGTCTGGTAGATGTTTCCTGACGTCTGGCACAATGTTCTGGAAAATATAAGCTTTTCTTCTCTTTCTTTTTAATTCCTGGGCCATTTCAGACGTCTGAAATATTCAACCAGACATCTAAATTTGATTTCGGACACCTGGATTTTGTTTCAGACGTCTGGATTTGTTCTCTGCCTTTTCCAGACCCCATTCTATATGTCTGAGTTTTTCAACCAGACGTCTGGATGTGGTTTCAGACGTCTAAAATTTTCTACTAGGCAAAAAAAAACAGGCTAGACCAAAAATGGCAAATCCAAACTGAAATGCGATCGAACGAGCGATGAATGCTAGGGATTTATGCTCATCGACAACCTAGCACTATAGGCTCTTCGATACGCCTCTAAAAATAAGATCAAACATCAAAGCTATGATTTTTTAGAGTTTTTGACTTCAAAACACCGTAAATTGCGATGTTCACCAAACCAATCCGAATCAAAACCAATTGCACATGAATAAGAGTTAGGAATTCATACCTAACATCAATGATACCAAGAGAAGTAGATGTGAGTTCAAAACTCACCTTCCTAACTCGAAAACAATAATTGAGAGGCTCAAATACAAAGAGAAGACCAACCACTCTCCACTTCAACTCTACTAGCTTCAATCAAAGACCAAAAAAAGTATTTCCTAAATTAGGTTTAGGAAACTTTCTGAAATTGAAGGAAGAAAGAGTTGGAGAAGATGAAGAGAGGCTTACCAATAGCTTCACCTTGATTTTGGAGCAAGAATTCAAGTTTGCAAGAAGAAACTAGGGCTTGGAATTTTTAATTCCCATTCTCTTCCCCCATTTTCAGTTTTAGCTTGAGTTTAGAAGTGAAAATGAGTGAATGGAAGGAGAGGGGACCGAGTTAGGTTATTTAGTTAGCCAGTAGACTGAACCAAAACACAAAAACCCAATAGAAAAAGTAGCAAAATTTGACTTACTCCAAACATATCAAAGTTTATACTCAAAAGGATCGCAAACACCATTTTGAACTTAATTGAAGTGGTTTCTAGTTCCAATTCGACGGTTTGCAAAAAGTAACATTTCGGACCTAAATCCGACTAACGATGCTATATTTAAATAAAATATTTAAATATATAATCATTAAATATGCATGTTGTTACAGATCTCCCCTCCTTAAAAAATTGCGTCCACGCAATTCCTATAGGCCATACCTGTAACAACTACATACTTAGATCATCAAAAAGAAAAGGGAATAAGTTTGAGACGAAAAGATATTCTCACCATTCCCAAGCAAAGATAAAAAACCCGAATAGGATCGCTCGATAAATTCTCTGGTTTCCAAAGTACAGTCATTGGAATTTGCGGACCATTGAACTTTAATGAGTGGCACGTCCTTGTTTCGAAGGTGTCGCACCTCCGTGGCAAGCACGTGGATAGGTTGCTGTACAATAGATAAGTCCGGTGAGATCTCAGCTCTTGCAAACCAGGAGAATCGATAACAGAATTCGACTCCCGAAGACACTTCCGAAGTTGAGAGACGTGAAACACATCATGAATGCCAGATAAATGAGCAGGATGTGAAACTCTATAAGCCACAGGGCCAATACATTCAGTAATAGAAAATGGTCCTATAAAGCGAGGAGCCAATTTCCCAGTCGTACTAAAGCGCATTGTTCGTCGACGAAAATTCTATCGGTTTAGAAAACCGTCGTACGAATTTAAATTTAAAATAACCGCAAGCGCACGGTGTACGAATGTAGCACGCGGCGAATACAGGTTGATCCGCAGAGAATTGATGATTTTAGAATTCTATTCAATCAAATTAACCCAAAATTGAAAGTGTGATTAGCTAAAAATGTAACAAACTAACAAAAAGAAAAGAAATGCAAATATGAGAGTTAAATGACAATTTAGAGAATAAATCCACTCTCTAGATCATGTAGTTCAACACATGAAATCATGATCTCTCTTTTATAGTCATTAGTGTTTTAATTGGTGTGTTTATCATAAGTATGACATATTTGAGCTATTGATTAGCCAACATAAGTCATCAAACTATAGCACACCCCTTATAACACTTACTAACTTTCATGAAACTGGACAAAGAAAATGCAAAATGAAATCTATTTTAAGTATGGCCTATTAACTATTGATTAGAAACATAGACCATCAAATTTTAATTTCAAATCACTTTCTTATGCCATAATCATATATTGATGAAGAGGCATTTGTGTTAGTGATTGTCTAAGCATAGCCTATTTGGTGTCAACAATATAGACTATCAAATTCAAGGCAAAAACAACAAATAAAACCACTTCTAACATCATCATTAAGCACAAAAAGAGATCATGAATTAACAAAATGTTGAAACTACATTAATTAGAGAGCTTCATTACCCCTAAATTGAAGGGGTTTCGCTTCTCATATTTTTCATTTTATTAACAAATGTAGCTAACAACATGAAAGCAAAATAAAGAGGAAAAAGAGAGCAAAATGAAAAGATAAGCTAATTAACTTGCATAAAAAAAGAGAGATCTACACTACAACGTGAAAGTTAATAAACATGAAAAGGAAAGAGCATGTATTAAATTGCATAAAATAAAAAAGATTACATAAAATAAAAATGGCTAAGTAGACATGAAAAGAGAAAGAGAAGCTTTCATTTTAATTTTGATCTAAACTAAACTAAAGAGAAGGAGGCCTAAGAGATACTAAGAGAAGAGATGTTACATGAAACATAAGGCGTATTTATACAAGTGTTAAAACCCTAATTCATTTTTTTGGGGAATGCCCAAAATGCCCCTTAGGAAGTATGGAAGCCAAGTAATCATTAACATGTCTTAATCCCCCATTAAGTGTACATGAAGCCATTAACTCCAAAAGCATGTGCATTAGCCTTTAATTTGTACATTAAGGTAGGTGGGTAGGTGGGGTCCTCCATGATCTTCACTTTGAATTATTTCCATCTTCATTCCTTTGTATTAATTTTATGCATGCATATCTTCATGAAACCACTTCTATTTGAGATCAAATTCCTACAAAAATATATACAAATTTTTAATTAATTTTTCTCAAAGAAATGTATGCACACAAATGACCGTTTTGCCCATATATGAAGATGAATATGTGAAAATTTAGAATAATTTGAATTTTTGGTTTAAACAAGTTAAAATACCCGATATGATCACTTATTTAATTCAAATAGATTAAATATGGTGGTAAAAATCTGCACATTTACGTGCACATCACGCATCATCCCCTTCAGAGGAGAAACACGAATAAAGACGAGATCACCAACCGAGAATTCGAGAGTCTTCCTACGGTTGTCCGCATAGGACTTCTGGCGGCTCTGTGCCTCTTTCATTCTCAAACGAATCAAATCAATCTTCTCGGAAGAATCACGAACAAAATCTGGGCCAAGAATAAGCTTCTTCCCAGATTCCAACCAACAAGTAGGTGATCGACATGGCCTTTCGTATAAGGCTTCGAAAGGAGCCATACCGATACTGGACTGAAAACTATTATTGTAGGAGAACTCTATAAGAGGTAGGTGATCCTCCCAACTACCACCGAAATCAAGAATACTTATACGGAGGAGATCTTCCAAGATACGATTCACCCGTTCAGTCTGTCCGTCAGATTGCGGATGATAAGCTGTGCTAAAATCAAGCTTTGTTCTCAAAGCTTGCTGAAGACTCTGCCAAAAATGACTCGTGAATAGAGGATCACGGTCACTCACAATAGAACTAGGAACACCGTGAAGTCTCACGATTTCCTTGACATATAATTTAGCCAAATGCGAAACGGTCCTATTAGACTTAATAGGAATAAAATGAGCAGACTTGTTGAGGCGATCAACAATAACCCAAATGCTAGAATGGCCCGATCTCGAACGAGGTAGGCCGTCAATGAAATCCATAGAAATCTGATCCCATTTCCATAATGGAATCTGTAGAGGCTGAAGAAGACCTGAAGGACGCTGATGTTCGGCCTTAATACGCTGATAAGTTATGCAATTACTTACATAACTTGCCACATCACGCTTCATGCCTTCCCAATAATAAAGACGATGCATATCGGCATACATCTTACTACTACCAGGATGAATAGTATACTTAGAACAATGACAGTCGTAAAGAATGTCATGCCTAAGTGCAAAATCAGAAGGCACAAAAAGACGGTTCTTCTTACGAAGACACCCATGAGACTCGATGCTGAAATCCCGCAACGCCTCATCACAGGATCCAGACTCACAAAGCTAAATAAGATGCAACAAATCAGGATCACGCCGCTGAGCATCGGCAATACAATCCAGTAAAAAGGGTCGAGCTTCCAAACTAAGTAATAGAATAGGAGAATCAGACGATGAACCTCGATCACGAATTTCACAAAAAGATAGAGTCTCAAGAATATCCCATTCGACAAGCATCATAGAAACAATAGCCGAATGTTTGCGACTAAGTACATCAGCAACACGATGACCCTTTCCAGGGGTATACTGGATATCAAAGTCATAGGAGGCAAGAAACTCGATCCAACGCTGTTGTCTCCTATTGAGTTCCATCTGAGTGAACAAATACTTCAAAGATTTATGATCGGTATAGAGAATAAAGCGCTCGCCCAATAAATAGTGTCGCCAAATCTTCAAGGAAAAGTGAATGGCGGCTAACCAAGATCATGTTGGCATAGCGAAATTCATTCGGACGTAGTTGCCTAGAAGCATAAGCAACTACCCGATCCTTCTGCGTAAGAACAGCACCGAGACCACTACCACAAGCATCGGTGTAGACAACAAGATCATGATTCCCCTCGGGAACCACAAGAATAGGAGCATTAGTGAGAAGTTCCTTTAATGTCAAAAAGGAAGCTTCACACTTTGTTGAACCAAATATAACGAATGCTGTTCCGAGTAAGGCTGGTGAGAGCAAGCACAACATGGGAAAAATTCTTAAATAACCCGCCAATCCAAGGAAACTACGAATTTCATGAACATTCTTAGGCCTCTTCCAACTCTGAATGGCTTCGATCTTCAAGGGATCGACTGAAATGCCATCGGAAGATACAACATGGCCTAAGAACTTAACCTTATTCTTCCAAAAATGTCACTTGGAGAATTTCGCTCTAAGCTGATGGTGACGGAGAGTACTCAAGACAATTCTCAAGTAATTAGCATGCTCAGCTTCAGACTTAGAATAAACGAGGATATCATCAATAAACACAAGGACGAACTTATCGAGGTATTCCCGGAATACTCGATTCATGAGATCAACAAAGAAAGCAGGAGCGTTCGTCAAATCGAATGGCATAACGAGCCACTCAAAAGAACCATAACGAGTGCGGAAAACGGTAAGAGGTATGCTATCTTCTGCGACTCGTAACTGATGAAAACCCGTGGCAAGGTCAAGCTGAGAAAAGACCTTAGCACCACTCAATAGATCGAACGATCCTAGGCAATGGATATCTATTCTTGATGGTTAACTCGTTAAGCTTGCGATAGTCAACGTAAAGCCTAAGAGTTCCATCGGACTTCTTCACGAAGACGACCGTGGATCCCCACGGAGAAAAACTGGACTGAATCAACTGCTTGGACTCAAGCACTAAAAGTTGCATCTTGAGTTCTTCATTTTCCTTTGTAGACATCCTCGTGGGAGGACGACTAACTGGCTGCGCGCCTGAAATAAGATCAATGCGGAACTCAATTTCCCGCTTGGGTGGCAAACCCAAAACATGCTCGAAAACATCAGAAAAGTCAAAAGCAATAGGAATACGAGATATGTCATCATCATCTCGCGAATAAAGAGAATATAAAGACATTTCGGAATTATCCACATCTCGAAGAACAAGTGATAGCTGAGCAGAAGAATTCGGATGTCGAAGATATAAAATCCTCTCAGAACAAATAATCCTCGCATCGTACCTCACTAGCCAGTCCATTCCCAAAATCATATCAAATCCTAGACAAGAAATAACATGCAGATTCACACGAAAAGAAAAGCCACATAAACAATCTCAACATCTTCACAAAGCATACTAAGGGTTGCGGATCCCCCAATAGGATTCGTAATCCTTAAAGAAGTAACCAAACAAGAAACATCCAAAGATAAATCATCGACGAGCTTTTTCGATATGAAAGAATGTGAAGCACCCGTATCGAAAAGAACTAGAATACTATGGTCATGAAATAAAATAGAACCTTCCAAAATAGATGGAGTTATACCTTTGGGTTGAGAAGGACCTTCAGAAGCCTTAACAGCATAAAGCTTGCTAGACTTAGCACCAGCAGGTACAATAGGGCAAGTGGAAACATGATGACCTTCCTTCTTGCAATAACGGCAGAAGAGAGGCTTAGGACAAGCTCGAATCATAAGATCAGGGGAACCACAATTGAAACACTTCCGAATGAAAGGTGTTCTAACAAACTAAGTCTGAGAACTAGAACCACCAGTCTTCTTCTTCTTGGAAGGAAAAGACCTGGACTTATGAAATGGAAACTGCTTCTTGCTGGGGTTCCTAGAAACCTCAACATCATCACCACTATCACACTCCTTCTCGACATCTTCGAGATGAAGCGCGGAATCTACCAAATCCTCAAAAGAAAGCTTAAGTTGGAGCAACAAAGACTTCTTAAGATATTTCTTAAGACCAGGGACAAACTTCAAATTCTTCTTATAAGAAGTGCTAATGAATTCAAGACCATACTTAGATAAAGCCTCGTATGATGCAACTTACTCAGAAACAGAAGATTTCCCTCGCTTCAACTCAAGGAAGCGACGGGTAAATAAAACTTTTTCAGATTTAGGAACGAACTTGAGTTCGAATCATCCCCGAAACTGAGTCCAAGATAGAGTAGACTCATCAATTTCGGCTACAAGAAGCTCATACCAATCAAGGGCACCCTCTTGCAATAAACTAGAAGTTATAAGAACCCTATCATGATCAGAAAGATCCATAGGAGAGAAAATACGCTCGCACGTGCGAACCCAAGCTTGGACTTCAAGAACAGACTTGGAGTCTTTAAATGGCTTTCCTCCAATATGAGAAAAATCACTGCACAGACGTGCAAAGGCAGATTTGCGAGGTGGAGATACTCAAGGAGGAACTGGAGGCTGAGTGCTCCTAAACAACTCCAAAAACTGATCGGCAGACATATAAACGCCATCCGGATGTGATCCACGGGATTGCCCAGAATCCGAACGTCGTCCCCTACCTCTTCCAGCCATACGCTGAAAGTAAGGTAAGAACAAGATTATTCACAAGGTAAATGTCACCAATTCAAATGTGGAATACTACGGAACAAAATGCATTCTAGACATATTCCCACATTCTATCTACCACCAAGGCACAAAAGGAATATAGAGGCATGATGGTTCAAAGATTTGTAACACTTATACACTTTGATGTACCGGAAAATGTGCTTCTATTCTGTGTTTATCATATTTTGTTTTGAACTCAGCTCTGATACTAAGCCGCGACGCCCCACCTCTATACCCACGTTAGCCAAGGACACTACGGGGTAATGCCGCAACTAACACGGAGAATAAGGCTGGTTAGGAGCGACCATCTATAGCCTTGCTCTAACTATCTATTGAATACATTGACAATAGTCATACCAAGCAGATCGACATATCCAATGAATACTTAAAACAAACCATAGGTGGTTGGAGGATCTATTAGAACAGAATATAACAACTCGCATGTAATATACATCACAGAACAGTAGATCATCAGATACACATATACAAATACATAACAGAGTATACAAACTGATACATGTCAAGTGGTATAGCAAACAACAATATACAGGAGAATCCAAAAGAATATATATATATATATATACCAGAATTACAACAAAATGGGACTACATAAAAACTATAACAAAAAGAAGCTAGCAAAGTAGTCCATGCGGAAGCAAAATAGGCTAAGTCCAAAAGCACCTAACCTGAAACATCTCAGTCTGACCCGAGTATAAAATACACGGATCAGTCTAGCTAAACAAATCAGTTTGATAAACTGAACAATAATGAACCTACAAGGTCATAAAGAACAACAAATATCTCAAAAGATATCTCAATCATCCAACAAAAGATGAATCAACAAGACAAGTCTCATATCATTGGCAATCTATAAACGAAGGATATGAATATCCCAAAACAAGCCAAAAGGCAAATAACAAATACCAATGAAGGTAACACAAGTTCTACAAGGTAACCGTTATATATCGTGCGGCTCAAAAAGACCAACACCGAAGGGCGATACCTAGGGAATATACATATCAGTGAAACATCAGAAAATTGCACGTGCTCAGCACTGTATAAACAAGGATCATGAGCCCGAAGACTCCAAACCCATTATCACTCGAGCGGTGACAAATGACCAACTCCAAAAGAGATACGATAGGGCAACAAACCCGAAGGCACAAACCCGAAGGTACAAACCCGAAGGTAACATACCCGAAGGCAACATATCCGAAGGAAACAAACCTGAAGGAAACAGTCCGAAGACACCATCCCACACTACAAGAAAATATGTTATTGATAAGGCAATTTAATAGCGCATTATTCTAAGCGTTATTATTTAGCATTTTGATTTGTTATGTACTTGGTTGATTTGTACGGTAGCTATGTAACGCAGATCCCAAAATTTTCGACTCCCTCCAAAAACACTTAACCATTTCTTCTCCCTCCCAAAATGAAGAAAGCCCTAATCCACGTTCTACTCTATTTCCATCTCCATTTTGTCTCCCTCGCTTAGCAGTTGAGAAGTCGACGATTCCAACAACCCTGATCTCCAATTTCCGACTTCACTTTCGCTCAGGAACAAATTCGAAGGTATATTATCAAACGTGTTAACTTATAATCGATTTTTCTCTTCATTAATCTCTGAACTAATTTATTCTTCTTTATTCATATGATTGTTAGTTGAACTAGTTTGTTAAATCAGTTTGTTGAGCTTTAATTCATAATTTAACCTATTTGCTGAGTTTGAAATCAAGGTTTAAGGAATTCATAATTTTGTTTAATTCATAATTGAACCAGTTGTTGACTAAATGATTGTTAGTTGAACCAGTTTGTTGAGTTTGAATTCAAGGTTTAAGGAATTCATAATTTTGTTTAATACTGCAAGAGCTCTTAAAGGTGTTGTTTTTGTCTTATATTTTTTACTTTCTATGTTTTAACCTTGCATTCATGTTTGTTTGCACCCTAATTTCAAAAGACTGTATTTAATTTAACCACATCAATCTCAAAATTATGGTGTGACTGGTAATTTCTTTTGAGGATCACTTTAGTCGTGCCAAGTTGCTTATAATAAATAGTGATAGTGATGGTGATGATGATGATGATGATGATGAAATTTTCTAACTTAAACTAAGGAACATTATAGATAATCTAACTTATAACCAGTGACGTGAGGTTACAGTATTGTTAAGAAAGCATTTAACTGAGGAACAGAAGTACCTTGATATCTTTGTTGTAGTTCAATGCATTTTTTATTCGTAGGAAAAAAGATTGTTCAGTCATGTGCCTTATTATCTTGATTTATCCTACATACAAGCTATTCCTTAAACATTAAGTGTATTAACCGATTTTCTTGCCCTGAAAAAGAATGCATGTTTAATTAGAATGAACAATAAATTCTGGTCTTTTTTCTGCTTTTTATAAAACTACTGAACCAATAATTCATGTTTCTTCTAGCACATTTTCTATTTTTTTAAACCCTTCCTATTTTTAGGATGGAAACAATTCAGTATTGAGCATCATAATGTGGCAAAATAAAGCGGGGAGGACATCGGATCCGAACTGAGAAAGAAAGGCTCGACAATAATAAGGAATGCCTAAAGCAACTGGAGTGAAATTGAAGCTCTAGGTAGTTCTTAGCTAGAGCAAAATGTGTGTTGAAAACTGAATTGTGAGCCCTTAAGCTATATGCATATCAACTGAACATAGCTAGATTGCCGTCGTACAAAGTTGATGCACACCTGAGACAATTTATGCTAGGTTGTGTATCTGAATATCTACAGTTTTAATAAATTATAACAGGGCAGTCTAGTCCACTATTGTTTATATCTTATGTTTTTTTATCACTTGATAATTTTTAATTATGTATTTTTTCCACTGTAGTTTCGGTTGGTTAGTGGCAGCAGTTGCCTATCCAGAACTGGTTTTCCTGAAGTGCACTTGTAAGTACATTTCTTTTTAGTTTATTATAATTGGATTGAGTGTTTTCTAAGCAATTGAGGGTTTAGAGTTCGTTTTTAATAAGGCTGCAAAGTTTGTTTTTGCTGAGATATTTTTGACTAGTTTGAGTAGTTATCTGATTTTGTCACCCTTTAGTATTCCTAAAAGTGAACTTAAATAATGGTCCATATATACACATAGAATTTGAAGTTTTATACTTCAGAATTTTTATATCTATTTTTGGATAGCTGTAATGGCCGGTAATCTTCATTGTAGAGAGGGTTTAGTAATCAAATTTTATTACTAATACCATTTGAAGTATGTACTTAATTTTATCTTTAATAATCATTGCTTTGTAACGTAGCTTCCGTGGTTGAAAGAGCAGATATTCATTACGTAATAGATCAACAATAGAATTTTGCCACATATAGAGGCAGTAGTTAGAACTCAGGCCTTATATGAAATGAAAGAAACAAGTAATGTTGACAATTGAGACATGTGCAATGACAACATTGTAGTCGATGGAGTAAGTATAACACGGTTGGTTACTACTCAGTTTTAACAATTTCTTTGGCTATGACATTTAACAATCGCAGATAATTGCAACTTACCCACATGTATATCTATTTTTCTTGCATCATGTCACTTATTTATCACAGGTCATGTTTAAATTTGCAATCTTGCTCTAACATATGTTGATAAATGCAACCATATTTGCAACTGATGGCCACTTATTATTTGAGGAACAACCAAGCCTATTATGCATATCATATCTTGAAAGGTATATACTGTATTTGGAATATTCAAGATGAATGAGATGACAATATATTATTTAGCATGTTACTATTTTAGTCCAGCTATTCATTGTACCTGCACCATTTCATTAAATTTCAAGCTATAATTCAAATGGTAGTATAACATGTTTCTCTTTAATTGTACTCAATACTTAATTATACATCTCCTACTATTAATTGCTGTAGATATTGCCTTTCAAAATATTTTTACTTATGAGTTGGAATTGACTTGACATATCAAATATAAAGGCAAACAAATGCTTCAGTCCAAATACTTGTTTGCATTCTCATGTTTCCAAATGAAGCTACTTCGTGAAGCTGAAGCAGCACTATGTCCTACTGGTGAACCTAACTCAGAGGTATGTAACAGTCTTATTTGTATTTATATCACATTTATACGGTGATGAACTCGTTTTCAATATAGCGCTAGAATTTCATCACGTCTAGTTTTGTTAAAACACTACTTACGTAGCTCAACCAAAATTTAAACAGATTGGGTGAATCTCCATATCCATACAACTTCATTGCTCCATTTGTCCACTATCAACGTCCTCACATCAAAATGATTTGATTTGAGCTGAAATTTTGTACACCTATAGTTTTAATATGAGGATCATCTCTATAAAATTTTGGATCATTTTGAAATCTGTTTAACCTTTAAAATCAACGGCTAAAATAGATATTTTGATAACTCATGTTAACTTAGAATCTTTAAGGGCAAAAAGTTTTGAATCGATTTCATTTCTTGTAAGGATGATCTGCATAATGAAAGGATAATTTCATCAGAAATTATTGTAAACCGTACTTTTCAGATATGAAAAATAATCGACCATGATAAATCAGTAATGAAAGGTTAAATGTATCCAGATATCTAACCTTTGTAAAACCAAATATGTCTAATGGTCAAAATTTATGTCTTATTGTGTCCAAATAGAGCCCCCCTCCACCAACACACGTTCGCGCACGTATTTGTATATAGTGTAACACAACATATTGTGAACGTCCGCTGCTTTTCCAACACTGATAACAATTTATTTCAACCTTGGTAGTTCTTGACAAAAACAAGATGTGGGTTATTCCAACAGTATGGACACCAGTTGTATTTTGGCTTGAGAGTGTAGCTATGCGCAAGGGGCACACTGCACCATAAGTTGCTATTATGCTTGGTTTTGGCCTATTGATTTGGACTTGGTTGGAGTACACTCTGCATCGCTTCCTTTTCCATATAGACACGAAGAACTACTGGTAAGTGTCTATTTAATTTAATCAAATACATTTATGTTTTTATTCATCGACTGTTTATCTTAATTTTGAATTGCAGGGCAAATACAACTCATTATCATCTTCATGGATGCCATCATAAACACCCTATGGATCATCTACGTCTTGTTTTCCCTCCTGCAGCAACTGCTATTATTTGCGTTCCGGTAAGCTTATAGTTAGAATTTGAATATTATTTTATTTTTGTATAATAAGAATGTGCTATATAGAAGAAAAAAATTACCTGCATGCCTAATTATTCTGTGAACTTTGTTATAGTTGTGGAACCTGCTTAGACTCTTTGCAACTGATTCCACTACCCCTGCTATTTTCGGAGGAATTTTACTTGGTTATTGTAACGACCCAGAATTTTTAATAATTTAAATTTGAATATTTAATTAATTTTAAATATTAATAAGTGAATTTATAAGTCAAATAAATTTTATTTTGATTTATTGGATTTAATTGGATAATTAAATCGATAATTTAATATGTTAAATTATGGAAATAATTAAAAATTGAGTTAAAAATGATTTAAATAATTTGGAAAATTTTATTTTATCATATGGGAGTTAGAATGATATTTTAGAACTTTTAAAATCGAATTAAAAGTAAATCTGTGAAAATTGAATATTTTAATATTTAATAATCGACTGTAAAATAGTCAATTTTTGAACAGTCTCAGAATTGGACGAAACCAGTTTCATTGGATCCGTAATAGTTAGTTATTACCGGATTTCAATTTTCGTGTCAATCGGAGTTATCGTTTGATCGTGGCAGCTCGAAACGCATCGAATCGTTTTTAATTTAAATTTGGCGAGTCAAAATAGCCATTTTTCAAAAAGTCTCGGAATTCGACGAAACCAGTTTCATCGGATCCGTAATGTGATATTATTGTAAGGTTTCAAATTTCAAGTCGTTTGGATTTACCGTTTGTCCGGTACAAATTAAAACGCCTAGAAATCGACTTAAATCGGTTTAATTCAAATTGAGCGTTTTCAGCCATAACTCGCACATACTTCCGAATTAGCTTCCGAAACCTGTTCCATTGTGTCAGGAACGCGGGATAAACCCTAGGTACGCTGGTTACGGCGTCTAAATCGGAGTTCGGAATTCCCGGGATGAATAGTGTTTACGCTTGCTTTTTCTATAAATAGAAGTTAAAATCACAAATTTTATAAAATTAAAAACTAAACCCTAATTTACATTTACAGCCGCCTCTTTTATATGTAAGGCCAGAAATGAATTTCCTTTCTCCCTCAATCTCTCTCAATCCGTGAAGTTTTAGCCGAAGTGATCAACAGCAAAGATGAAGAGCACGGGATGAGCTTTCAATCCATACGGATTTGATGGAGTTTGGAGCATCGTGGGACGAGCTAGGGGAGGCCGATGGTTGTAGGTTGCGCACGAAATTCTAGGGGATGGGGGTAGCCGAGTTTGATGGTGGTCAGGCCGAAGTTGGAGGGGGTGAAGGCCTTCGACGTGGCGGTGTGGTGATCGAGTATTAGCGAGTGTTGATGGAGCAATTTGAAACCCTAATTCCCTTTGAATGGGTTCGGCTATGGGTTTTGTTTGCTGAGTAATGAACGTGGAGGGGAAGAACATGAGTAACGGCCCAGATTTGAGAATATGGGATCTAATGGCTAATATGAGCTGTAGGTTTTAATTATAAAGTTTAAGTTGAAATTATTAAGTTTAAATACGTGCAAACTTCATAAATTCATAACTTTTTCATACGAGGTCGAAAAAATGCAAATCCAGTTGCATTGGAATCGTATGGACGAGCACTACGCGATGGAGTTGGTTTGGAGTCGTTTGGAGTTAGTGAGAATTTCGGGTAAAATTAAACGCGCGTTTAATTTTATTCGAAATAAAAGCTTAAACGGAAATTAAAACCAAGGTGAGAACTTCTCACTCAATCGAATAGATTTCGATTCTTATTTTAAATAGTTAGATTTAAAATATTTGAATGCATGTTTGAATTGTGACTGTAAATTATTGATTGTTAAAATAGACATTATGCGCCGTTAGTAAGCGGATGTTATTTAATATAAACATATACCGCGAATATTTCATAAACAGTGAAATTGGTATTATATATAATATCAATATATATATATTGGCATATGTATATATTGCAGTTGTTGATTTCCCGCATTTTTTGTTTAGCGGATGAGACCCTATTACGCCGTTAGTAAGCGGATAATATTTATTAAGAACATATACCGCGATAATTTCGTACTGGAGCGAAATTGGTATTGTGCTAATGTTTTTGGATGCAGGAAAACAGGTTGGAGGGATCCAACTGGATTCCTCAACAGTATTTATTTAATTTCAGATATTTTGATATTTGATTGATTATCATATCGATATATGATATCGTTGTTGTCGTGATTGACTATTTGGTGTGTAGCATCATTGGACCCAAATTTTGGGATTTTAAAATGGTTTTAAAGTGATTTTTGAAATTATACTATATTTTTGGAATTGATCCATTATAAATAAATAAACGTTATAATTTTTAAAGTTATAAAAATTATGGTTTTTGTGAAATATAGTTAAAAAAGCTGATTTTTAGAAATACGATTAAAAATTCGATTTTTGAGAAATATGGATCAATGATTTTATAAAATAGTTTAAACTGGATTTTTGAGTTTATTATTAAAAGTTTAAATTTA
Source organism: Allium cepa (assembly GCA_030765085.1). NCBI lineage: Eukaryota > Viridiplantae > Streptophyta > Magnoliopsida > Asparagales > Amaryllidaceae > Allium > Allium cepa. The sequence goes on from CM060937.1 coordinate 412,865,196, forward strand.
AGGTTTATAAAATTTGATTATTTTATAAATCGAAATGATGAAATTATAAAGGAATTTAAAGACGTTTTAAAAGAAAAATATAAATTGATTTATATTAAAGATTTATAAATTGATAATTCATAAATTAGAACGTAGGAATTATAAAACGAGCTTTTATAAGTGTAAGAATAAATTGTGAATGAATTTCATAAATAGAATGAAATTTATAGAATTTTATACGGTGAAGTCATAAATGGAATTTTATAAGCAGTAGGTTTATAAAATTTATTATGTTGTTAAAATAATAGTTTTGGATAAATAAATGAATCTTATAAGTTATAAGATTTATAATTATGAAATTCTAAGGAACGATTTTGTGAAATAATCGTTTTATAAGTAATTAACTTATAATATGAACTTGTAGTTTATAATTGAGTTATAAACTGGAATAGGTTAAAAAAAAGGAATTTATAAAAAGGAAGTTTTTATAAATAAATAGAAATGGAATTTATAAACGTTGTTTTATAAATCCGCAAATGACTTATTTTGATAAGTTAATTGTTATAACTTAGAGATAGAGTTATATTCACATTTTTGAATAGTGAATAATCCTTTGAATTAAAATGAATAAAAGGATGAAATTTGTTAACGAAGTTTATTCACGTTTTTGAATAGTGAATAACACGTTAAAGAAATTGTTTTAGATTTGGTGTTCTAAACAGAATTAAAACGATCTAACGATGTTTAAAAGATGTTGAGATTCGAAATCATAGATTTCAACATTTATTGTTGAAATAGACGTTTTCGAGAAATAAAAGGAAATAGTGGACTATAACACTGTTGTTATAGTAAATGATTTCCGAAAGGAAATGTTTTGAATAGTATTGGGATTTATATATCTATTTTAAATTCGAATCCCTATACTAGTGATTTTGGGACGTTGTAACGATGTTTTACGCAACATTCGTTTTGGCCCAAATAAATATGTTAAGTGAATGACTTCCTTAAAGAAAGAAATATATACTTAATTCGGTTTAAGTATATTGAATATTTTCTAAGTGTTGAAAGTAAAAGATTGTGAATTACTTATGAATAAATAAGTATGGAAATGTTTTCCAATATGAAGTGAATATTTAGAATTATCTTTTTGAAGATAAATTGAGAATGAATAATAGAAATCGGTTATTCATGGATATTTTGAAATATAAATTCATTATGGAATCTATAAATGAAAATGGAATTTGTTAAAAATAAATATTGATTTATTTTTGAAGTGTGAAAATTATATATCTTGTAAAGATATTTTGGAAAGTAAATAATTTGGAAAATTATTTGGAATCTGGTGATGTATGCATATCCATTGATAGTTCAATAACCGACTATCAATATTTCCCTTTGAATGGGTAATTGATGTGATTTGTTTGAATTTGAATGCACACTTATTTTTGAATAAGCGCTCACTATTCGGGTTAACCGGGAAAGGACCATGGGGTCGTATAACCCATTCCGAATATGTGATACGTCGTTATGAATTGCATTTGAAGATCGGTGTTGAAGACCGAGTATTTGTGAAAGCGATAGGATGACCTATCGATTGTCTCTGCACTGGGTAGCTCCTGGTATAGAGATCTCTTAAGTGATGGGAAATTCGATCGGGATTGTGAATACCCGTATTGCAAGGGCTTCGTAAGAAGTGCCTTCGGTTTTGTTCGATCCCGGAACAAACTTGTATGGATTGTATGCCTGACATTGCAATTTGAGATATAAAGCCGATTTCTTTCAAATATATTTCTGTTGGTGGCGGAGAATTTATTCTTTGCTTAACACCCTTCTTTGAGACGTACGAGCTCAAAGGTTATATAGTTGAAGTTATCAGCAATATATCCCATTTTGGTAATGTGACATGCTGAGTGATGCTGAAATGATCATTGTGTTGATTATTGTGATAGGATCATTTATTTGATCGTCTATCTTAGTGATCATTGTGTTGATCATTTGTTGACCCAAAGCATGGCTTTTGTATAAAGTATGTTTTTGTGGACGTGAATTCGTCGAGCCTCACATCCCGGTAATGGTCAAAACAGGAATGATGCGGCAAGGTTATGAGGGGTAGCTCCCTTTAGGGTATGTGCATTTCCTTCTGGAAAGGGTGGTATCATGGTATGGAGCCCAGATACTTACTCATGTTGATACACTATATCTTTTTCTGTGTGGTGTTGTTGGTGACGAGCGCTCGGTTAAAGGTCCGATGGGACCGGGGGATGCCATATTCGTGTAGTAGTTACCTAGTGATAAAGGTAACCCGGCCTTGTGTTGGCAGAGAGCTGGTTAAGTTCTCGGGACGTCCAGCCAGAGGCGATCCCATGTGACAGTAGGAAGTTCCTTAGCCTGACCATTCGTTGGAAATTCAATTCCCAATACGAAACTTGTACGGTATTAGTTGTAGAACCTGCTATTCACTTATGGTGGTCACCACTGTTTGGATAGTAGCTATAGTAGGCATACAATAATGGTCGTATGTTGGCTAAGATTTATATTCTACTTTCGAAATGAATTTTTCCTACACTATGCACTAATAATAATATCAAATGTTATTTTAAATGCGTATCAAGCATCTTTGGCTATCATAAGGAGAAATCTCCTCCGATTCTGCGTTTGCATGTGTGTGTGTGCGGGAGGCCTTATGGTAGTCTCATTTTTAAAAGCATTGCGAATTGATTAAAAATATTCCTCTATTTGATTTTAAAGTTAAATAAACTGTTTTGAGTTCTCACACCAGTCTTGTTAAGCTATTGGGCTATGTGATGGGGGGTTCTCGCTTCGCGGTTTGGTGGCGAACGGGAGACTCTTACTCCCACACATCCTCTTTTAGGGGGTTGGTTAGGCGTAAGCTGTGACAGTCGAGAGGCTGGCCGTAAAAGCAAGTCTGGGGTACCAGTGTAAGCCACGGTGGGGCTGGGATGGTTGAAAAGCCTACCGGTTGTGACCACTCCCGTCGAAAATTTTCGGGGCGTTACATTTGGTATCAGAGCTCTGATGGTTAAGCGACAACCATGGTTCTGTTGGGTATTACTCGTTAGAGATAGAGTCAGCAGTACTCTAGAATGAGTTTGAGTGTAATAATAGCTATGAGAGCGTATTTGTTAGTGATATGAAATTGTTTTATATTGTGATGATTGGTTTATTGAGTGGCATATGAACCTTCCTCAGCACGGTATGTACAACTTTGCCGAAGGGGTTTCTAAACACTTGAATAGAACAATTCGACATAATATCGATTTTTAATTTGGGTAAATGAAATAATTTTACCTTAAGTATATTTTATATATGAAGGAATAATTTTTCAGAATTATTAAATAGTATATAAGTTGATTGTTAGGTTGTTTGAATAATCTAAATAAAAGAATAATTGTATAAGCAAAAGAATTATAAGAATTGAGTTATAATTAAAGTGAATTACAATTGTGAAATAAACTTATATATACAAGAAGTAAAATTATATGGATATGAGTTGTAAATAAAAATGAATATAAGGTTAAATGAAATATAACTTAAGTGTTGTTGAATGGAATTGATTTTGGTATCGAAGTAAATAATCAAGTGGATTAAATGAATATGAACTTGAGTTATGTAATAGAATTCAACTTTGTAATTGAATTGAATGAATGGATTGAATGTTAATCAATTGAATGTAATTAAAATTGATATGAAATAATGAATGAAAGTAGAAATTCATTGAAATCAAATGTTATTAGAAGTTGAATAAATTGAATGAGAATGAATATAAGCAAAGGAATTTGGTTGTAACTAATATACATTGGTTGTTATATGGTTGTTAGTTGATTGTTTATAATTCATTAAGATTTAATGAAATTGAAAGCTATGTAATTGAATTCAAATGGAAAGTAAATAAATTTGAATAGAATTGAAGGTGAACTGGATTTAAATTAGTGAATGTTAACAAATTGAAACTAATTAGAATTGAGAATGAATGTTAGTAAATCCAATGTAAACAAATCAAATGTGATTTAAAGTGAAAACCAATTCATTGTATATGAATGAAAATATGAATGAATATATTGGTTATGAATTTGTTGAATGGTAATTGGATGATGGTTGAATATATATTGCTATTGTTGCATTTGCTATGTGACATGTATAGTTATGTTGCTATATGTTGTATATTGATACTATTTGCATATGTGCATATTCTCATGTTGTTGTTGAGTTTAGTAGGTGCGGATCGCGTTGCTTCGCATTTGGAGTTCGCTTTAGCGCTATATTAGCCGTATATGCTCGCTAATAAAATATAAGGTACATATCTCGGATTAAATATCGTACTTTTATACTTTTTTCCTTCGGGATGCCTCATTACTTGATGAGATGTATATTTGTGATATATATACTGTCATTTTTTTTTTCGGATCGAGCCGCGCAAAGGAGACATGGCGAATTTTTCCGGAAATTTAAGGCGTTAGAAAAATTTTGAGAAAAATTGGGAAAATTTTGGAAAACTTTAACTTTGTTTTAGAGTTGAAAGTTAAATGATATAGATTGTTTCTGAAAACATAACTAAGTATGATTTGAAAACTTAGTAAAAGTTATCATAAGAAGTTTAATTATAAATTTTGGAAAGTTAATAGATTCTGTAATTTTCTTACTTGTAATTTCGAGGACGAAATTCTTTTAAGGGGGAAAGATTGTAACGACCCAGAATTTTTAATAATTTAAATTTGAATATTTAATTAATTTTAAATATTAATAAGTGAATTTATAAGTCAAATAAATTTTATTTTGATTTATTGGATTTAATTGGATAATTAAATCGATAATTTAATATGTTAAATTATGGAAATAATTAAAAATTGAGTTAAAAATGATTTAAAATAATTTGGAAAATTTTATTTTATCATATGGGAGTTAGAATGATATTTTAGAACTTTTAAAATCGAATTAAAAGTAAATCTGTGAAAATTGAATATTTTAATATTTAATAATCGACTGTAAAATAGTCAATTTTTGAACAGTCTCAGAATTGGACGAAACCAGTTTCATTGGATCCGTAATAGTTAGTTATTACCGGATTTCAATTTTCGTGTCAACCGGAGTTATCGTTTGATCGTGGCAGCTCGAAACGCATCGAATCGTTTTTAATTTAAATTTGGCGAGTCAAAATAGCCATTTTTCAAAAAGTCTCGGAATTCGACGAAACCAGTTTCATCGGATCTGTAATGTGATATTATTGTAAGGTTTCAAATTTCAAGTCGTTTGGATTTACCGTTTGTCCGGTACAAATTAAAACGCCTAGAAATCGACTTAAATCGGTTTAATTCAAATTGAGCGTTTTCAGCCATAACTCGCACATACTTCCGAATTAGCTTCCGAAACCTGTTCCATTGTGTCCGGAACGCGGGATAAACCCTAGGTACGCTGGTTACGGCGTCTAAATCGGAGTTCGGAATTCCCGGGATGAATAGTGTTTACGCTTGCTTTTTCTATAAATAGAAGTTAAAATCACAAATTTTATAAAATTAAAAACTAAACCCTAATTTACATTTACAGCCGCCTCTTTTATATGTAAGGCCAGAAATGAATTTCCTTTCCCCCTCAATCTCTCTCAATCCGTGAAGTTTTAGCCGAAGTGATCAACAGCAAAGATGAAGAGCACGGGATGAGCTTTCAATCCATACGGATTTGATGGAGTTTGGAGCATCGTGGGACGAGCTAGGGGAGGCCGATGGTTGTAGGTTGCGCACGAAATTCTAGGGGATGGGGGTAGCCGAGTTTGATGGTGGTCAGGCCGAAGTTGGAGGGGGTGAAGGCCTTCGACGTGGCGGTGTGGTGATCGAGTATTAGCGAGCGTTGATGGAGCAATTTGAAACCCTAATTCCCTTTGAATGGGTTCGGCTATGGGTTTTGTTTGCTGAGTAATGAACGTGGAGGGGAAGAACATGAGTAACGGCCCAGATTTGAGAATATGGGATCTAATGGCTAATATGAGCTGTAGGTTTTAATTATAAAGTTTAAGTTGAAATTATTAAGTTTAAATACGTGCAAACTTCATAAATTCATAACTTTTTCATACGAGGTTGAAAAAATGCAAATCCAGTTGCGTTGGAATCGTATGGACGAGCACTACGCGATGGAGTTGGTTTGGAGTCGTTTGGAGTTAGTGAGAATTTCGGGTAAAATTAAACGCGCGTTTAATTTTATTCGAAATAAAAGCTTAAACGGAAATTAAAACCAAGGTGAGAACTTCTCACTCAATCGAATAGATTTCGATTCTTATTTTAAATAGTTAGATTTAAAATATTTGAATGCATGTTTGAATTGTGACTGTAAATTATTGATTGTTAAAATAGACATTATGCGCCGTTAGTAAGCGGATGTTATTTAATATAAACATATACCGCGAATATTTCATAAACAGTGAAATTGGTATTATATATAATATCAATATATATATATTGGCATATGTATATATTGCAGTTGTTGATTTCCCGCATTTTTTGTTTAGCGGATGAGACCCTATTACGCCGTTAGTAAGCGGATAATATTTATTAAGAACATATACCGCGATAATTTCGTACTGGAGCGAAATTGGTATTGTGCTAATGTTTTTGGATGCAGGAAAACAGGTTGGAGGGATCCAACTGGATTCCTCAACAGTATTTATTTAATTTCAGATATTTTGATATTTGATTGATTATCATATCGATATATGATATCGTTGTTGTCGTGATTGACTATTTGGTGTGTAGCATCATTGGACCCAAATTTTGGGATTTTAAAATGGTTTTAAAGTGATTTTTGAAATTATACTATATTTTTGGAATTGATCCATTATAAATAAATAAACGTTATAATTTTTAAAGTTATAAAAATTATGGTTTTTGTGAAATATAGTTAAAAAAGCTGATTTTTAGAAATACGATTAAAAATTCGATTTTTGAGAAATATGGATCAATGATTTTATAAAATAGTTTAAACTGGATTTTTGAGTTTATTATTAAAAGTTTAAATTTAAGGTTTATAAAATTTGATTATTTTATAAATCGAAATGATGAAATTATAAAGGAATTTAAAGACGTTTTAAAAGAAAAATATAAATTGATTTATATTAAAGATTTATAAATTGATAATTCATAAATTAGAACGTAGGAATTATAAAACGAGCTTTTATAAGTGTAAGAATAAATTGTGAATGAATTTCATAAATAGAATGAAATTTATAGAATTTTATACGGTGAAGTCATAAATGGAATTTTATAAGCAGTAGGTTTATAAAATTTATTATGTTGTTAAAATAATAGTTTTGGATAAATAAATGAATCTTATAAGTTATAAGATTTATAATTATGAAATTCTAAGGAACGATTTTGTGAAATAATCGTTTTATAAGTAATTAACTTATAATATGAACTTGTAGTTTATAATTGAGTTATAAACTGGAATAGGTTAAAAAAAAAAGGAATTTATAAAAAGGAAGTTTTTATAAATAAATAGAAATGGAATTTATAAACGTTGTTTTATAAATCCGCAAATGACTTATTTTGATAAGTTAATTGTTATAACTTAGAGATAGAGTTATATTCACATTTTTGAATAGTGAATAATCCTTTGAATTAAAATGAATAAAAGGATGAAATTTGTTAACGAAGTTTATTCACGTTTTTGAATAGTGAATAACACGTTAAAGAAATTGTTTTAGATTTGGTGTTCTAAACAGAATTAAAACGATCTAACGATGTTTAAAAGATGTTGAGATTCGAAATCATAGATTTCAACATTTATTGTTGAAATAGACGTTTTCGAGAAATAAAAGGAAATAGTGGACTATAACACTGTTGTTATAGTAAATGATTTCCGAAAGGAAATGTTTTGAATAGTATTGGGATTTATATATCTATTTTAAATTCGAATCCCTATACTAGTGATTTTGGGACGTTGTAACGATGTTTTACGCAACATTCGTTTTGGCCCAAATAAATATGTTAAGTGAATGACTTCCTTAAAGAAAGAAATATATACTTAATTCGGTTTAAGTATATTGAATATTTTCTAAGTGTTGAAAGTAAAAGATTGTGAATTACTTATGAATAAATAAGTATGGAAATGTTTTCCAATATGAAGTGAATATTTAGAATTATCTTTTTGAAGATAAATTGAGAATGAATAATAGAAATCGGTTATTCATGGATATTTTGAAATATAAATTCATTATGGAATCTATAAATGAAAATGGAATTTGTTAAAAATAATTATTGATTTATTTTTGAAGTGTGAAAATTATATATCTTGTAAAGATATTTTGGAAAGTAAATAATTTGGAAAATTATTTGGAATCTGGTGATGTATGCATATCCATTGATAGTTCAATAACCGACTATCAATATTTCCCTTTGAATGGGTAATTGATGTGATTTGTTTGAATTTGAATGCACACTTATTTTTGAATAAGCGCTCACTATTCGGGTTAACCGGGAAAGGACCATGGGGTCGTATAACCCATTCCGAATATGTGATACGTCGTTATGAATTGCATTTGAAGATCGGTGTTGAAGACCGAGTATTTGTGAAAGCGATAGGATGACCTATCGATTGTCTCTGCACTGGGTAGCTCCTGGTATAGAGATCTCTTAAGTGATGGGAAATTCGATCGGGATTGTGAATACCCGTATTGCAAGGGCTTCGTAAGAAGTGCCTTCGGTTTTGTTCGATCCCGGAACAAACTTGTATGGATTGTATGCCTGACATTGCAATTTGAGATATAAAGCCGATTTCTTTCAAATATATTTCTGTTGGTGGCGGAGAATTTATTCTTTGCTTAACACCCTTCTTTGAGACGTACGAGCTCAAAGGTTATATAGTTGAAGTTATCAGCAATATATCCCATTTTGGTAATGTGACATGCTGAGTGATGCTGAAATGATCATTGTGTTGATTATTGTGATAGGATCATTTATTTGATCGTCTATCTTAGTGATCATTGTGTTGATCATTTGTTGACCCAAAGCATGGCTTTTGTATAAAGTATGTTTTTGTGGACGTGAATTCGTCGAGCCTCACATCCCGGTAATGGTCAAAACAGGAATGATGCGGCAAGGTTATGAGGGGTAGCTCCCTTTAGGGTATGTGCATTTCCTTCTGGAAAGGGTGGTATCATGGTATGGAGCCCAGATACTTACTCATGTTGATACACTATATCTTTTTCTGTGTGGTGTTGTTGGTGACGAGCGCTCGGTTAAAGGTCCGATGGGACCGGGGGATGCCATATTCGTGTAGTAGTTACCTAGTGATAAAGGTAACCCGGCCTTGTGTTGGCAGAGAGCTGGTTAAGTTCTCGGGACGTCCAGCCAGAGGCGATCCCATGTGACAGTAGGAAGTTCCTTAGCCTGACCATTCGTTGGAAATTCAATTCCCAATACGAAACTTGTACGGTATTAGTTGTAGAACCTGCTATTCACTTATGGTGGTCACCACTGTTTGGATAGTAGCTATAGTAGGCATACGATAATGGTCGTATGTTGGCTAAGATTTATATTCTACTTTCGAAATGAATTTTTCCTACACTATGCACTAATAATAATATCAAATGTTATTTTAAATGCGTATCAAGCATCTTTGGCTATCATAAGGAGAAATCTCCTCCGATTCTGCGTTTGCATGTGTGTGTGTGCGGGAGGCCTTATGGTAGTCTCATTTTTAAAAGCATTGCGAATTGATTAAAAATATTCCTCTATTTGATTTTAAAGTTAAATAAACTGTTTTGAGTTCTCACACCAGTCACATGACTGACTCGGAGTTTATTGTTTTCCTTCCTAAACTCTGGGTGCCCACCAATTTTCACACGGGCAGTTAAGAGTTAGGTTTATCAGGATATTCTGGATATTCAGGAGTTGCTGGAGGCAAGCTGGATGGCATGGCGTATTACTAGTTTATATAGTATTTCTTTTTCCGCTGCACTATTTATTGTTGTATGTTGTTGTACACTCTGATGATATGATGTAATGTAATGTATAAAATGTAATAACTGATATAGTTCTTTGTTTAAAGATTATTCATTTATTATTATATGTTGTTCCGCTGCGAATTGTGAGATTCTGTTGTTGTTCTGTTGTTTCCTTTCTGTCCCGTTCTATTTTCAAAATTCTTCTATCTTCTATTTTTCAAATTCTCTGTTTTTCTAATTCTCTGTTTTCTAAAAATTGTCTATCTTCTTTTCCCTCTATTTTTCTTTTTCTCTCTTCTTTCTTTTCTTTTCTTAAAATCTTTTTTAAAACCCATAACATCTCGGTTTTCGGCCTTTGATTTCTCGGCAGTCGATAAAGTGAGTGTCGATGTCGGTTTTTCGAGAGTCGAAAATCCGCGGGCGTTACAGTTATGTGATGTATAATTGTACCCACTATTATGTTCATCATGGCCAGCCATCTATACATCCATTCAAAAAAATCAAGGTAAAAAGTCATGTTTTGTGTGTTTTCATACCACATATTTTTTCTATATACCATATATATGTGTGTGTGTGTGTGTGTGTTTTTTTTCTATTGTGTGTTTGCTATGCTCAAGTGGCTTGGACTGTGGAGACTGAACCTATGATATGTTTTGTGAATGAATATAGATGTTAACACATGTGCATTTAAAACAAATAATCCCAATTTGGTAAAATCTGAATTATAAGTTTTAACACAGGTGCGTTTACATCAATCATAGATGTTGTCACCATGGAATAAGGTCTAAATGACATTGATGAGGCGCAGTTGAATAGCATAAAAATTGGGAAGATTCCTAAATTTTATGCTATTTAACTCTTACCTTATCAATGTCATAGGTAATCTGAAGATCGTGGACTTTGGTTAAGAGCCTTTACTGGGCTGGATGTGTTGCTTCACCCTACGTGTGGGACTCTGGCTCATGCTGGATGGCACAAAGGTAACCTAAATTCTCATCACGCAAAGGTAACTAATAATATTATTTAGTTATTTTCAGCAAGTAATTTCCTTCATGTTATATACCTGATTATTTCAGTAAGGAATCCAATTTGGTCTTTGAAGTATTATACTTCATAGATTTTTTTTAATTAATAAATGCTTCAACTTGGGTTTTAAATACAAAATTAGAAATAACATATATAATTTATAAATGCTTCAACTACAGTACATTTCTAAAACTTCTTTTACTATATGTTGTCTCAATAAATGTTTGAATAAGAGTGTCTTGATTGCATATTTTCTTAATTGACGCACTTGGTGATAGATCTAGTCAAGATTTTCCACTAGAATTATTGTTCGTTAAATAATTTCATTATTATTTGTAACAGCAGGTGACATTGTTTGATTGACTTGCATTATTGTTTGGTTGGCTGGACTTATCTGAGTGGATGAGCGACAGAATGCAAAAGCTTATTAAGAAGAGGAACATCAGGAGCGGTGCTGTTATGTCATAAAGAAGCTCCTCAGGGTAAATTTTTTGTTGCAATTTTAGATAAGATGTGATTATTTGAAATGGTTCAAGTGATGGTGATCTTGGTAATTGTGTGCAAAAACTGAGTTCTATGTTTTATACAGATTTAAACGTGTTGTTTCACCTTTCTTTTCTCTTAGAATTTCCGAAATAGCGCAAAGTGGTGCATCTTTTCCAACACTTGTATCACATGCTGCTGTTGATAATTTGGGATGATTTTTACAAGTGATGGTTTATGGGATATGCTATCAAACAAGGTTTATTATTTGATTTTTTACTTTTTACCATTACAACTGATGGTTTATGGGATATGCAAGTGTTGTTGAAGGAGATGTTGTTCTTTTAGTTGCTTGACAGAGTAGAAGATGGAGGCAGTTGTTAGAGGTTGTGATGTGCTGAAGTTAGATGGTGATGCAGAGGCAAGCTAGAAGGGAATGTGGTGGAATTGTATGCACTGTGCACTGGAATGATGAAGTTTTATGGCAAAGGCAGTTTGAATGTAGATGTGGATGTTTGTTGCTGTAGGAATGTGGCTGGTTGGTAATATGGTGATAATTGAGGTTGGAATATGTATAGAGAAGAGTGGCGAATGAAGTGATGAAGTTTGTTTGAAGTGGATGAAGGAGGAGTAGTTGTAGATGATGGGTTTGTATTGAAGGTGAAGTGAACAAGCAGTGGGATTGTGTGCTGTTTTCAAGTGATTGGAAGTCGAGAGGGTTGCACAACAGATTGTAGTCACTTGTTGCAGAAGGAGGCTCTGAATCGGGGATAGTGTAGTGTTGGGTTTTGTGAGTATGCGGTGGTTAGATATTGGGTTATTACTGGTTTGACGTTTTGATGTGGTATGAAGTTTGTAGGTTTAAATGAGATGGTGGTAGAAATAAGGATGGTAGAGGAGTATTGTGAAGTGATAGGTTTGTTCAAGAAGTGGAGGAAGTGCAATTCAGAGAGATTGAAATGCAAGGAATGTAATGTTTGTACAGTGTAATGAAAATATCACATTTCTTTCTGAGCATGCTTTTGTGTTATATTTGTTGATTATAATCTTTATTCATTTATGAAGATTTAGTTTGATTGCTATTATTAAAATGTAATATATTGCATATAATCAATTCCGTTGAGATTTAGCTGTGCTATAGCGGCTACAATGAGCTATTGAATAAATATTTTATAGCGGCAAAATGGTGTTATAAAGATTTCCAGTTCCGTTGAGATTTAGCTGTATTATAGCGGCTATAATGAGCTATTGAATTAGCCTACCATAGCGGCGAACTTGCGTTATTAAACTAAGCTCAACCATAGCGGCATATTTTGTGTTATAAATTTCAACAGTTTTTTATAACATGTCGATATACAACGCTTATCAAACCGCTATGGTTGTGATTAATAGCGGTTATATGCCGCTATAAAAGACACTTTTTGTTGTAGTGCCAAAGGCAACAAACCGTAGTGGTGAAGGGCCGGAGGCCCAGTATTGGACACCACTGACTGGCAGAATGTGTCACAGCTCTCGAAAAGGAATCCAAAAATGGTAACGTGAGTCGCATAACCACCCATTCGCACTAAACGGTTTACTATCCGTTAGTCAATCACACTCAAAGCAGTACAAAATTTACCTCATCTCATCGGTAGACCAAACCAAAGGTCAAAACGATCAATCAAATAGGGCGGGGATTAATCGAAAAGATAAACGCGCGGATTCATGGTCCATGTTTTACCTAACAATTTAATCTCCTTTCCTTTCCGCTCGAAGCGCAAAATTGTGTGTGTGCGTTTTAAATAGAATTAATAAATTAGAGAACGAGCTTTTAATACCATTTGAAAGGATCATTTTATAAAAACCCGTGCATGAAATCAAAAAGGAGTCATCAAAATCCAAAAATGCGATAACAACTGATTCGAATCAACACGAATCAATAAAAGTTGGAAATTAACTCAAAAATAGCTAAAATAGGCAAAACAGACAGTTCCAGACGTCTGGCAGATGTTTCCAGACGTCCGGCCATATGTTCTGGAAAATATAGGCTTTTCTTCTCTCTTTTTAATTCCTGGGCCATTTCAGACATCTAAAATTTTCAACCAGACATCTGTATATGATTTCAGACGTTTGGATTTTGTTTCAGACATCTGGACTTGTTCTTCGCCTTTTCCAGACCCCATTCCAGACATTTTATTTTTCAATCAGACGTCTGGATTTGGTTTCAGACGTTTGAAATTAATTTCAGACGTCTGAAATTTTCTGCTAGGCAAAAAAACAGCCTAGACCAAAAATGGAAAATCCGAACCGAAATGCGATCGAACGAGCAATGGATGCTAGGGATTTATGCTCATCGACAACCCAGCACTATAGGCTCTTCGATACGCCTCCAAAAGCATGATCAAGCATCAAAGCTATGATTTTTAGAGTTTTTGACTTTAAAACACCATAAATTGCAATGTTCACCAAACCAATCCAAATCGAAAGCAATTGCACATCAATAAGAGTTAGGAATTCATACCTAACATCAATGATATCAAGAGAAGTAGATGTGAGTTCAAAACTCAACTTCCTAACTCGAAAACAATAATTGAGAGGCTCAAATATAAAGAGAAGACCAACCACTCTCAACTTCAACTCTACTAGCTTCAATCAAAGATCAAAACAAGTATTTCCTAAATTAGGTGTAGGAAACTCTCTGAAATTGAAGGAAGAAAGGGTTAGAGAAGATGAAGAGAGGCTTACCAATAGCTTCACCTTGATTTTGGAGCAAGAATTCAAGTTTGCAAGAAGAAACTAGGGCTTGGAATTTCTAATTCCCATTCTCTTCCCCCATTTTCAGTTTTAGCTTGAGTTTAGAAGTGAAAATGAGTGAATGGAAGGAGAGGGGACTGAGTTAGGTTATTTAGTTAGCCAGTGGGGTGAATCCAAACACAAAAACCCAATAGAAAAAGTAGCAAAATTCGACTTACTCCAAACATATCAAAGTTTATACTCAAAAAGATCGCAAACGCCATTTTGAACTCAATGGAAGTGGTTTCGAGTCCCAATTCAATAGTTTGCAAAAAGTAACATTTCAGACCTTAATCCGACTAACGACGCTATATTTAAATAAAAAATTAAATATATAATCGTTAAATGCAGGTTGTTACATTTTGGGTTTCGAAAGTGTTGTAACTTTGAAAGTGCTATAATTTGGAAATAGATGTATTTGAAATGGAAAAGATATTTTGGTTTTGAAGTATAAATCATTTTGAAATGACCACGGTGCTATAATGACGTTTAGTTGTTGATAACATATATTTCTACATTGTAGATTGTTCCACGGATCCTTAGAGGATGGTTATCACAAACATCCTTTGAGTTACTTGTAGCTTAGTTGATATTTCACTTGAGTTGGATTTGTTGATATAAGAATGTTTATCCTGACTCGAGTGTTTTGTGTTTTGCTTGACGCTCGGGTCAGACTGAGTGATACAACATTTGAGACTCACCTTTGGAGTTTGGAGCTTCGCTGGGAGATCCAACTATCGATTCAGTCTTCAGCTTTTCCAGTTGATTTGTTCAGATATGTCATCTATTTGTATTCGAGACTTCAGCGTATTTGAGATATTCTGTTGTATTTTATTTCTAACTCTGATGTTTATATATAGTAGCTTCATGAACTATTATTTATCTATTCTGCTGCATTATTATTATATTACTTTATGTCTGTGATTCTGTGATTGATTTATTTATTATATATGTAGAGTTTTTACCAAATTTAAATTAACAATTCGATATTTTAAGCAATTAAAGTCCGACATGTGCGGATGTGAATGGTTGAAAATACCGGGATGTTACATAAAACATAATTTTGGAGTTTATTCTGAAAGGAGGACTTAAATGATTTAATTATTCTGCTAAATGGAAGGGCTTATTTGCTAGATTAATCTTGGTTTAGATCTAAAATTAAGCGGCATTTATTTAGTCAAGGATTTGAAAAGTTAAGGCAACCAATCATATATTTACTAGTGGGCAGGTTCAGTGTATGCTTAATTTGGCATTAAATCAGATTTATCCAAAAAAGTGGGTTATGCCTCTATTAGAAGTGCCTTTCTAACCATAGCTTCCGCCTTCAATCGAGTCGAAACCCCACAAAGCCAAAATCAATACACAAGGTATCAACATGGGTACGTAGTGGATTGGAGGAAGGCGTAAGACGTGGTGTCGAAAGTATAGCTTCCGTTAGGATCGATACCTTTGCTCTGCTTTTATATGTTAGCTTCTGCCTTTGTTTTACTAAAGCTTTCGAAGGAGTCGAAACATGTGCTATCGAAAGGGGTTTTCTAAATATCTTTCAAAGAAGGTTGCCATTTTTCATTTTTAAGTAAAGTTTTTCATTTTTTATAAAACAATGCTTTCGAAAAATGGCGGTTCCGACCTAGTCGAAACCTTGTTACTGTTCATTGCCTTTCTAGTGTATTAAAGTCACGATGCTTTTGAAGTGTTGCTTTTGTTTTAAAGATGTACTAAGCCACTTCCTAGATGCTTTCGAAAGGGTACATGGGTTTCGAAGGCAATGGTTTTGTAAGAGGGATTCAATGCTAACCTTCAATGTTTTTCTTAAATGTTTTGAAGATTTGAAAAGGATGGTGCTGATACCATCAAACTTTCCCCAAACAATTTTATAAGAAGTTTAAAGGTTTCGAAAGGAATACTTTCGCATATATTCACTTTGACCCAAAATGAAATGTTTTTGTGTAAACCTAATGATTTCGAAAGTGGTACTATATTTGGCTTCGAAGCTATGTTTCTAAGGATTGTTAAGTAATGTTTTGATACTTTCGAAAGAGTTGATTTAAAAAGCTTCAAAAGTTTTCTATGTAATGTTTCAAAAAGAAGTTTCAATGCTTTCGAAGTAGGTTATGCAAGGGTTTCGAAAGTAATGTTTTAAGGTTTCGAAAGCCTTAGTTTTCAAAACAAATAATCTGTCTCATTTTGAAAGAATGCCATGGCATAAAAACAGTGTTTTGAAATGGAGTTTTGAATAAGTTTTCCTTGATTAACGGGTTAAAGGGATTAACCAAGTTTTATACATAATAATTTCAAGGATATTAGACCACAAGGATTGGTATTATTATGTCTGCTTCTTCATATATGTATTTGAATATTTTCATATAGTAATGGACCACAACTGTAATTTGGGAAGGGTAGAATAACCCGTTCGGTTGACCCAGTAGTGAAAACAAATTAAATTAACTCCTAAATGAGTAGAATTGCATCCAGGAGGCCAGAAGACCAGAATATAGGATGATAAAATATTAAAAGAAGAAGCCTATGAAAACCGTGTATAGGAAAAAATATTTGTAATGATCCAATTTTTAATTAAGTTTAAATTGGTAATTAAAATAAATTTTTGAATAAAATTGTAAATTAATTTGAATTTTCCAAATTTAAATACGATATTTAATTATTTGGACATTGATTTTTAAATTTAACTGTTGTTTGAAATTGGACATTTAATATCTTATTAATAAAAAGTAGCATCCTAAAAATTTATCAATTAAAATTAATAATATATTTTAAACTTTCAAAATTTAATTTGAAAAGATATTGAAAAATCTTAAACAAATAAAATAAGTAATAAATTATATATGAATAAAACTCCAATTCCTTTTGAGTTTGAAATTTTGAAATAATGAATGTTTAAAAAAAATCATTTGAATTTAAAATTATATACATATATGTATATTGCATATATGGGTAGAATTGACTATATGTTAGAATTGAATTTAAATAGTTCAAGATATATGTGGATATATATATATAATTATTAGTAATGAATAATTTGATTTTAAATCATTTGTCTTTAAAATTGTATAAGTACAAAATAGAATGTATGAATACATATGTAAGTATAGAATTTACAAGTGTTTAGATTTCATAATCATTTTTTTACAAATGGCATTCCCTATGATTGCTTAAATAAAATAATAAAATTAAAAATTACAAAAACTTTTCATCTCCCCATGATCAATCATATAATGTCTCAGTCAAATCTGAAAGCACATTAAAAAAAAAGATTGAGTATCTCATAGCTCAGCACCCAAGAAAAAATAAAGTAGAAAGTCGGATATCAAAACAAAAACATTTCATCATCAACCTGGAAAGCAAATTTGGGTTCAAAGCCACAATCCTGAAGCAAATTCAAACAGAACCTGAGCAAATCAAAGCTCCGGCAAGCAAAAATTAAAAACATCTTAAAAATCTGAAAGAAAGCAAGGTTTCAAATCATGGAAACGATCTTCAAGCTTTGGAAGAACAAAAGCCAAGCCTGTAGATCAAAGTCAAAACTGCAACAATGACTTCAACCTGAAAAGGATTAAAGCAAAACCTAAGGGATCAGGAGCAAAACAAAATCAAAAGGCAATTAAAAATCAAATTCAAGCAAATTCATCGATCAAAATAGCAATTCCAATTTTCAAATTGCAAATTCTAGATTTCTGCCCTGTCTCTGCTTTTTTGCCTTATCCATATCCAGGTGAGCAAACCTTCTTTTTAAACCAGACTTTTTTGTTTCTTTTACCTGTGAGTAAACCCCTTTGATTTCTGGATTTTGATTTGTTGTTTGAAACATGTTTAAAGTGGGTTGAAACACTACTTGCATGTGTATAAATTTGTGGATATATGTGTGTGTATTGCTTTGCATGTCTGAGAACAGACAGTGGCCTCTTATCTAAGTTTTATAGGTTTCAAAAATCTGTTAGAAAATGAAATTTTCATCCTACAATCATTAATAGGCTTCATTGTCTAAGTATGATCATGCTTTAAAAGTTAAAAAATAAATTTGAGTAGAATAAATCAAGTATTTTCTGGAAAATATCAAAACACAGTGGATTCTCAATTTTTGTTAAAATTCAATTGATTAAATTTTAAGTTTTAAATGCATGATCTTATTCACGTTTGCAAATCATGATTTTTAAAATAAAAATCCAGTTTTCTAGTGTGAAATCGAGGGTGGAACCGCAAGATGAACAAAATTTAGTTTTTGGCAAACTATGGTGATCGGCGAGTTTGTTTGCCTCGTGATCGGAGCTGGAGCTATCCGGGAGATCGATGAGTGTCGGAAAAATGCTCAACATATTTTCACATCTTTGTGGTGGTTGAAAATCGCTAAGCTAGGGTTTAAGCACACCATTTAGGTAAGGTCGGAATTTGGATTGTTGGCGACTCGTCGTTCAACCGGAATAGACCGCACCAGTGCCAAACGAGGCGTCAAACGTTGTGGAAGGTTCTATGTATTAGCGTGATCTCTGATGGCCTGAGGTGATGGTGCCAGGCAATTATCTGATGATGGTTCCCTGGGTTTATTTGGTCGAGACGACTCGATCTCGTTTTGAAATTTAATTCGAGTTTATGGGTGTTTGGATGGCTTGGGGCGATGGAAGGTGACTGGTCGGCAGTGGTTTTGGGGGTCGGAGATCCGGCATCTGATGGTACACGTGCGCAACCTCTGGCGTGTATCAGTATCATATTGGGAACGAATGGTTTTTGTTTCTCGAAGTTGTCTTCCGGAAGGAGGTTTGCTGGCTGGTGTTTCGGGCTCGTGTACTTATTCGTGTTAATAGTTTAAAAATTTTTATGATAAAAACAAGTTTTATAAAAATTATAAGAAGAGAGGCTCGAGTAAATTAAGTTTTCACGCGGGAATTTTGTAGTCTAGGGTTGGCACGAGATCTTGATGTTCAGTCTCGTTTTTTCTTAAAAACAAAGCTTTAAACTTTAAAACCCATCGAGTTTTATATATAAAAAAAATTTAAACTACTTCTTGTGAATGGTGAGTGTTTATCTAGGTTTTAAACTTGTTAAAGGCTTTCAAATAAAAAATTATTTTACATCAAATTAGTTTTAAAAGTTTAATCTATATTGCCTTTTATTGTAAAGGAATTCAATGTTATAATCAAATAAAAATAAAATAAAATAATGAAATGCTTTAGTTATATAAAAAATTAAGGTAATTACCCAATGAAATTGAAAGGATTGATTATGTAATTAAAGATAAATAAAACAAGGCGATTAAATCTAATTGTGTGATTAATTAAAGGTTTATTAGTAATCAAGATTTATTGATTAAAAATTAAGGAATGATTTATTTATTTAAGACTAATTGATAAATGAAGGTGATTAAATAATGATTTAAAGGTTAATTAAGTCATGATTTGAAGGTCAATTAAATTGTAATTGAAGAGTAATTAACGATAATTAATTAATGTAATTAATCGAAGATAATTACTTGGTGTAATGAATTAAGAGATAATTGCTTTGAGTAATTAAATAAAAGATAATTACTTAGTGAAATTAATAAAGGATAATTAATTAAGGGTTAATTAATTAATTAAAGATAATTAATTAAATGGTTAAATTAATAAATGATTAAAGAATAATTAATCAAAACGGCTTGTAATTTATTAACGTCAGGATTAGTAATTTATAAGTAATCAATCCAATTTGAATTAATCAGACAATTAACTGATTTTACTTATGAATGTTTGGATTCTATTGGATGATTGAATTGTTTGGTATCCCTGGTTGTAATGCTCTGTTTTGATTTGAGCTGCGTTTGATGTAATTTATTATCTTTGATATGTATCTGTGATCTGTGAATAAAAGATAAGAGTTATGGTTTATACCGCTTATCAAATATAAACGTTATAGTTTATACCGCTTATCAAATAAATTGTTGTATTTGAATCTGTGCTGATTGATGATGCTGCACTTTTATTGTGTAAAACCCTGGACCACACCTATACACACACAAATATGGATTGCACGAGGAAATGGGTTAAGTCACATATTTTTGAAATAGTTTAAATTGAATCTTTGAATTCAAATGATTTTTTAAATGGTTTCGTTTAAGGTAAAAGCTTTTAAAAAGGAATTTCAAAGATAAAAGTTATCTTTGAATAACTTGATTTATTTTTGAAGTTTGATTTAAATTTGAATCCCAAATTTGAAATTAAATCCTATTTATGGTTTAAATAGGGCTATACAAGTTATATGGGTCTTAAACCATTTTAAAAGTGTTGTTTTGGGAATTTAAATTTAACCCAAAGATTTTAACATATATAGATATAATTGGATTTTTCTGAAACGAAAACTGTTTGTTTCCAAATAGTAAAGCTTTCATATAAGAAATGAACTTCCAATTTGTATTAAAGGGATTTCAAGTCTAAAATGAAAATGGTCCTCCAAGTTATGAATAAATTTTTGTAAAATGGGTTTGAAAGCTATAAACTAAATCTTTAATTTAAAGAGTTAATGAGTTAATCCAATTGAAATGGGAATTGTTTTGAAATCTATGAATTGATTTTGTGAAACTAGATGAACTTTGTGAAATAAATCTTTTTGTTTAAAGATTTGAAATGGTAATTTGTTTAACCATTTGAAGAAAGTTTTTGGATTTTTAAAGTTTGTGACTTAACTGAAATCCCATATCCATATGTTTTTAAATATTACGCTCATTATTCGGTTTAGCTGGGAGAGGACCTTGTGTCATATAACCCATTCCGAAAAATGATACGACGCTATGGATTGCATTTGAAGACCGGTGTTGAAGACTGGGTATTTGCGAGAACGATAGGATAACCTATCGATTGTCTCTGCACCGAGTAGCTACGGTATAGAGATTCCCTAAGTGATGGGAAGTCCGATCAGGATTGTAGATACTCGGATTGCAAGGGCTTCTTCGGAAGTGCCTTCGGTTCTGTTCGAACCCGGAACAGACTTATATGGTTGCATGTCCGACATTACACTTTGAGATATGAAACTGATCTGTATCAAATACATTTCTGCTTGGTGGCGGAGAATTCATTCTCTTAGCTTAACACCCTTCTCTGAGATGTACGAGCTCAGAGGTTATGTAGTTGATAGTTATCAGTGATATACTCCCAATTTGGTAGTGTGGCATGCTGACTGCTGCTGTGTATCATTTGTTGATCAAAGCATGGCTTTTGTACAAAGCGTAGCTTTGTGGATAAGACTGCATCAGGACCTCACACCCCGGAAATGGTCGAAATAGGAAAGACGCGACAAGGTTATGAGGGTCGCGCCCTTTAGGGTGTGTCATTCCCTTCTGGAAAAGGGTGGTATCATGGTATGGTGCCTAGATACTTACTCATGTGGATACTACAGTTCTATTACTTTGTGATTGCTTTGTGGTTGAGAGGCGCCTCGGATAAAGGTCCCAAACGATCGGGGGATAGCATGCTCGAGTAGTAGTTACGTAATTACAGAGGTAACTGGGCTTGTGTTGGCAGAGATCCAGTTAGGTTCTCGAGACGTCCCGCCAGTGGCGTACCCATGTGACAGTAAGAAGTTCCTTAGCCTGACCATTTGTTGGAAATCCAATCTTCAATACGCGCCTTGTATGGTTTTAGTTGTAGAACCTGCCATTTACTTATGGTGGTCCCCACTGTTTAGATGGTAGTTATAGTAGGCATAGTTCGGAATGTCTATGCTAGCTAGGATTTATATTATACTTTCGAAATGGTTTTTCAACACTATGCACTAGTAATAATATCAAAGAAATTTTCTCGTATCAAGCATATTTGACTATCATAAGGAGAAATCTCCTCCAATTCTGCGTTTGCATTGTGTGTGTGGCGAGAGGCCTTATGGTAGTTCCATTTTCTAAAAAGCGTTGGGATTTATTTGAAATTCTTTTTTTGTTTGTTTTAAAAATAAACTGTTTTTATTTGCTCATATCAGTCCTATGACTGACCCGGATTTTATTGTTCCTTCCTAAATTCTGGGTGCCCACAATTTTCCCACACGGGCAGTCTAGAGTTGGGTTTTTCAGATAATCGAATAATAGGTGTAGATTCGATAGCTTTCAGCCTTAGGATTAGGCTATCGCATTTTGATTGAGTTGCTTCACTTCATCTTGATTGGGCGTCCGAGCTATTTCTGGATTAGTGCTTTGGAGAAGGAGATTACTGATGCTGGAGTTCTCTCTTGAAGACCATATTGGAGATTTTGTTCCGCTGTTAGTGTTATCTTTTCTTTCCGCTGCTATTATCTTGTATCGTATCTCTAATGCGTATTGATATTCAATGTATCATTTAGTTGTATCATATATTGTATCAATGTTATATATTGATATATTCTTTTTCTTCCGCTGTGTTGTTCTTAATGTGTTATAAGCTCCGGCGAACCAGATTTGACGTTTGGATCTGCGGCATTTGAATACGAGTGTCGTATTCAGTGCTGATTTTCGAAGGTTGAGTCAGGGTCGCTACAATATTGGCAGGGGCCAATAGATTCATAGTAAGACTATAACGACCCAGAAATTTCGATCCAGAAAATTCCAGATAGTTGGGAAAAGAAGAAAATAGATAGCAGAAAAAAAAGAACAGAAACACCAACATTTCACATTCGCAACGGACAAAAATATAATATAAAATAACATAACAGTTTTACAAGAAGAACTGTATTAGTACATTTACATTTTTATACATCAGAGTTACAACATTTACACAACACTGGACATTTTAAAATAACACGTCCTATATAGAACTATATATCACAGCGGAAACAATCCCTACGTTCCTACCATCCATCTCGCCTCCTGAGCTCAAGAACGTCCTTACCTAAAAAAGTATAATACTCGGTCTGACCCGAGCATTACATCGAAGTAACACCCGGGTCAGGCTGGAAACCAGCGTGAGCAAACCCATCTAATATGGAACACAAAAGCATACAACTTATATAAACCCGAGGAAACTCGTATCAATTTACAAATTCACAAATTGATATAGCATCACCTATTTCACACATCAAGTTTCTAAGTACTATACTTAAATTAAATGGTCTAATTCACTTAAATCATTCCATTCCAGCTTATTCATATCAATCTATAAAGAATCAAAGTGGTTTTGGGTATTTACTAATACCCGACTCCGGTCTCTTCGAATCCAATGTCATCTTAACCCAAGTTATTCAATTAAATACAATTCAACTTTAAATACAAGATGTCACTTTTTATACAGCAATTCATCATCTGTAGATAACCATAATATCATAGTTTACCCAAGCATAACATATCACAAAACATTTCATTCCAGAGATAACAATCAATTCAAGGCATTTAACATCATTCAATCGTCATAAGCAAAAATTGATCACTTCCAAAATTTAATTTAATTAATTCAAATTAAATTACTAACCTCAGTCACTTAGATTACCTTTTCTTAACATTAATTAATTACAAACAAATTAATTAATCATCCTTCAATTATCCATCTTAATTAATCACCTTTGACTAATTATCCTTTAATTACAATAAGAAATTAACTCTTAATTAATTACCCAAATTAATTAACCTTTACCCATCACATTAATCACAATGATCCTAAAGTAATTATTCAATTAATTACCTTATAACCACTTACATTGATTAATTATTCCTCAATTAATCAAACTCATAAATTGACTAATCCTTAATTAATTTCTCTAATTAATCAATTCTTTAATTAATTACACTAATTAATTAATCTTTAATTACTTCCCTTAAGTAATTTATCCTTAATTACTTTCATCAAGTAATTATTTCATTGACTAATTATCCTCAATTAATTAACCTTGATCATTAATTTATTAACCTTTAATTACCACATAGATAAATTAGCCTTAACCATTCATATAAATTAACGTTTTAATTAATCTCCTTATTAATGATCCCCTAATCATTTCCAGTAATTAATTCTTTTAATCAATTACATTTAACAAATAGTCTTTGAATTAATCCCATCAATAATTAATCTCAATTAATCTCATTAAGTAATTATCCAATAATCACTTTACTAAGTAATAATACTTTTTAAATTACATTAAGTAATTTGCTTAATCACTTTCTTTTAGTGATTTTCCTTAATCATTCTTAATTAATTTTTCTTCAATTACTTTATTAATTTAGTTAATCATTAATTATCCAAAAATCTTAATTAACTTTAAAATAACCCATTTACCTGTATCAATTTCTTAATTATGATTAACACATAAATTTAAAACATTTTAACTTATAATAAACTGCTTAAATTTATATTTCATTAAGTTTAAAAATAACTTAAGAACTTAACTTAATAAATTTTAAGCTAAACAAAACATACCACTTTTCTTAAAAACCAAGTATTTAAACACATAAATTATAAAGAAAATTTGATTTATGTTTTGAAATATTTAAAACTTGTTTTTATAAAACTTTATATTGTTGTACTCATTTACTTCGGGTCCAACCCAGTGTACACTAAAGTCCAGACCCGAGTATCTCTACTTTAATTAGAATAAGTTTTAACTTGAACCTGGAAACCAACACACACGCAAAAATCTCGAAACCCAACTAGATCCATAATGCATCTTCCCCGAGCCCTTACCTGAGTTCTGCAACACAGATACACGACAACATGGTGCACGTGCACACGTCTCTGGTCGCCGCTCTAATCATTGGCACCTTCGTTACAAGACAAACCAAACCTCTCTACCTGATTACGAACATCAGTTCTTAAATTCGAACTCGAAAACAAGATCGAGTCAGTGTAAACCCAAACCAAAACGAACAATCATCCAAAAACTTCCTCGAACCACCACCTCCAGCCACCAGCATCTTCATCATTCTGACCATCACTTCGCCGTAGGCCCACGCACCAAACCCCCCTCCTACGATCAAACCCGAAACGCCTACGACGAAGGAAACGATCGATATCTCAGACGAGCCCAATATGTGAAGAAAACCCTAAATCATCCTCCCTTAGCCATCACGAGCGATTACGAGGTTTCCTACTATTTTTCCATCGATCATCGATCGACCAGCAACCATATACTCAAAACTCAATGCGACAGGACCACGAGATCGCTGGAATTCGACGAACACACCAATTTCGTTCAACTCAAGAAAACTACCTCGAATCAAAGCTAAAATTCTTGATTTTATTCTCAAAAATCATCATTTCCAAAATCAAATCAGGTAGTATAGGTAAAACTCAAAATTTAATCACTAAATCTCCTGAATTAATATGATTTCCATTGTAAATTTTTAAATCTTGAAATTACCACTTTATAAATTCTCTTAAAACTATTTTAAGCTAAACAAAACATACCACTTTTCTTAAAAAAATTTATATTTCATTAAGTTTAAAAGGTAGTATACAACTTAACCTAATAAATTTTAAGCTAAATAAAACATACCACTTTTCTTGAAAACCAAGTATTTAAATTATGAAGAAAATTTGATTTATGTTTTAAAATCTTTAAAACTTGTTTTTATAAAACTTTATACCGTTGTACTCATTTACTTCGGGTCCAACCCAGTGTACACTGAAGTCCAGACCCGAGTATCTCCATTTTAACTAGAATAAGTTTTAATTTGAACCTGGAAACCAACACACACGCAAAAATCTCGAAACCCAACTAGAGCCATAATGCATCTTCCCCGAGCCTTTACCCGAGTTCTGCAACACAGATACACGACAACATGGTGCACGTGCACACGTCTCTGGTCGCCGCTCCAATCATTGGCACCTTCGCTACAAGACAAACCAAACCTCTCTACCTGATTACGAACATCAGTTCTTAAATTCGAACTCGAAAACAAGATCGAGTCAGAGTAAACCCAAACCAAAACGAACAATCATCCAAAAACTTCCTCGAACCACCACCTCCAGCCACCGGCTTCTTCGTCATTCTGACCATCACTTCGCCATAGGCCCACGCACCAAACCCCCCTCCTACGATCAAACCCGAAACACCCACGACGGAGGAAATGATCGATATCTCTGACGAGCCCAATATGCGAAGAAAACCCTAAATCATCCTCCCTTAGCCATCACGAGCGATTACGAGGTTTCCTACTATTTTTCCATCGATCATCGATCGACCAGCAACCATATACTCAAAACTCAATGCGACAGGATCACGAGATCGCTGGAATTCGACGAACACACCAATTTCGTTCAACTCAAGAAAACTACCTCGAATCAAAGTTAAAATTCTTGATTTTATTCTCAAGAATCATCATTTCCAAAATCAAATCAGGTAGTATAAGTAAAACTCAAACTTTAATCACTAATTCTCCTGAATTAATATGGTTTCCACTGCAAATTTTTAAATCTATAGATAACCACAATATCATAGTTCACCCAAGCATAACATATCATAAAACATTTCATTCCAGAGGTAACAATCAATTCAAGGAATTTAACATCATTCGATCGTCATAAGAAAAAATTGATCACTTCCAAAATTTAGTTTAATTATTTCAAATTAAATTACTAACCTCAATCACTTAGATTACCTTTTCTTAACATTAATTAATTACAAACAAATTAATTAATCATCCTTTAATTATCCATCTTAATTAATCACCTTTGACTAATTATCCTTTAATTACAATAAGAAATTAACTCTTAATTAATTACACAAATTAATTAACCTTTACCCATTACATTAATCACAATGATCCTTAAGTAATTATTCAATTAATTACCTTATAACCACTTACATTGATTAATTATTCCTCAATTAATCAAACTCATAAATTGACTAATCCTTACTTAATTTCTTTAATTAATCAATCCTTTAATTAATTACACTAATTAATTAATCTTTAATAACTTCCGTTAAGTAATTTATCCTTAATTACTTTCATCAAGTAATTATTTCATTGACTAATTATCCTTAATTAATTAACCTTGATCATTAATTTATTAACCTTTAATTACCACATAGATAAATTAGCCTTAACCATTCATATAAATTAACGTTTTAATTAATCTCCTTATTAATGATCCCCTAATCATTTCCAGTAATTAATTCTTTTAATCAATTACATTTAACAAATAGTCTTTAAATTAATCCCATCAATGATTAATCTCAATTAATCTCATTAAGTAATTATCCAATAATCACTTTACTAAGTAATAATACTTTTTAAATTACATTAAGTAATTAGCTTAATCACTTTCTTTTAGTGATTTTCCTTAATCATTATTAATTAATTTTTCTTCAATTACTTTATTAATTTAGTTAATCATTAATTATCCAAAAATCTTAATTAACTTTAAAATAACCCATTTACCTGTATCAATTTCTTAATTATGATTAACACATAAATTTAAAACATTTTACCTTATAATAAACTGCTTAATTTTATATTTCATTAAGTTTAAAAATAACTTAAGAACTTAACTTAATAAATTTTAAGCTAAAAAAAACATACCACTTTTCTTAAAAACCAAGTATTTAAACACATAAATTATAAAGAAAATTTGATTTATGTTTTAAAATCTTTAAAACTTGTTTTTATAAAACTTTATACTGTTGTACTCATTTACTTCGGGTCCAACCCAGTGTACACTGAAGTCCACACCCGAGTATCTCCATTTTAATTAGAATAAGTTTTAACTTGAACCTGGAAACCAACACACATGCAAAAATCTCGAAACCCAACTAGAGCCATAATGCATCTTCCCCGAGCCCTTACCCGAGTTCTGCAACACAGATACACGACAACATGGTGCACGTGCACACGTCTCTGGTCGTCGCTCCAATCATTGGCACCTTCGCTACAAGACAAACCAAACCTCTCTACCTAATTACGAACATCAGTTCTTAAATTCGAACTCGAAAACAAGATCGAGTCAGAGTAAACCCAAACCGAAACGAACAATCATCCAAAAACTTCCTCGAACCACCACCTCCAGCCACCAGCTTCTTCGTCATTCTGACCATCACTTCGCCATATGCCCACGCACCAAACCCCCCTCCTACGATCACACCCTAAAAACCCACGACGGAGGAAACGATCGATATCTCTTACGAGCCCAATATGCGAACAAAACCCTAAAT
Source organism: Allium cepa (assembly GCA_030765085.1). Classification (NCBI taxonomy): domain Eukaryota; kingdom Viridiplantae; phylum Streptophyta; class Magnoliopsida; order Asparagales; family Amaryllidaceae; genus Allium; species Allium cepa. The sequence continues at coordinate 412,893,496 of CM060937.1, forward strand.
CATCCTCCCTTAGCCATCACGAGCGATTACGAGGTTTCCTACTATTTTTCCATCGATCATCGATCGACCAGCAACCATATACTCAAAACTCAATGCGATAGGATCACGAGATCGCTGGAATTCGACGAACACACCAATTTCGTTCAACTCAAGAAAACTACCTCGAATCAAAGCTAAAATTCTTGATTTTATTCTCAAAAATCATCATTTCCAAAATCAAATCAGGTAGTATAGGTAAAACTCAAAATTTAATCACTAAATCTCCTGAATTAATATGGTTTCCACTGTCAATTTTTAAATCTTGAAATTATCACTTTATAAATTCTCTTAAAACTATTTTTAAAAAATAAATTTATGTCCAACAATTCACCTTTCTTTAATGATCGTAACCTGAAAACAATTGGAATATGTGAAATCGATTTTTGAGTTAGTTTAGCCAGTTCAAAACCACCGTGGTGGGTATACTGACATGCACAGAGATAACATAATTCTTCATCTATATATTCAAACAATAAATATTCATGCTAACACTATTCTCAATATAAATTCGAGAATTTTTTTTTCTCACACGCATCAGAGAAAATCAGATTTGGGTTTCTTCTTAAAACAGAGAAGAACTCACCTGTTGTTTTGAAAAAAAAGGACAGAGAGCAACTTCTCACTTTGATCTGGAATCTGCGGTATTTGATCTGAACTTAATGATGATTTACTTGAGTTGAATCTAAAGCATGACCATTGAAATATTTTTTTAATCTGTTGCTTGATTCATTTTTTTCCTTTTGATTCTCTTTTCCAGTTTTGAAATTGAAGAATTTTTTTTGTTATAGTATCGTTAGCTTGGTTAATTATTTGGTACTTGTTTTACATTTAAATTTTAAAAGAAAATAAATGTGCCACATCTTACATTGCATGCTAACTTAAATTACAATTGTTAATTCATGTATTATAAGGCTTATAAATGTCTTAATAAAATTTATAAATTATATTTGCTATTTATTTTTATATGTGTTTTTATATCATACCTATAGTTTTATGTTTAATACTTAGGTTAAAGAAAATATAAACCTTATAAGATCCTATTTTAAATATTTGTCTTTTCTTTTTATTTTAGCGCTTCATGTTTTATTTAATTTCATATTTACATTTTTACATTAATACATTTTCTCTTAACTTATTTATAAATCTTTTAAAGAAAATAATATAGAACTACTTATATATTCATAAAATAAATCAAACATACATTAATATTTTTATTATTATTTTAAAAAAAAGTCCAATTTACTTTAAGATATTTATATTTGGATTTCAATTTCAAATTCAAATCCAATTTAAAATCTAATTAAAAATCAACTCAAACATATATATATATATATATATATATATATATATATATATATATATATATATATTCTAAACAAACCCGTATTCAATTTGTGATAAACAATTCTATTAAAATCTATTTATCTATTTATAACTATATTTAAAAACATCACATTATTATTTGAGAATATTAATTTCACCAATTTACAAATAATTAATAAAGGAGATTATTACATTTTATTTGTTAAATTTATAAATTAGTAATTTCAATATTTAAATCAGATAATTATCCAATTATTTAATGCCCGAAAATCCGGGTTATTACATTCCTCCCCCTTTGCTTCTTTTCGTCCCCGAAAAGGAACGAAGCCAGAATTTATTCAGTACTTAAAATTAGATAAATCACTCTTTGATCACATTTAAATAGTTTTAAAATCTATATAATATTTCCAAAATATTTTTTATAGAAATATCATTTTATTACTTGATGTTTCACCAAGTTCGTTCTCGTTCTCACAGAAATTCGGTCATACGTTGATCAGGCGTACGACTTAAAATCTATAAGTACTTAGCAGACCCATTTTCAATACCTAGTGAAAATACTTGGAAAATAATTTTATTAAAAATATAGAAAATATTTTTGAAAATAGAGAGAATATCTATGGTGAGAATGCTCCGAAAATCATCACCCCTATCCATGGTCGTAGTTACATCCCAAGTTACGTTGCCATCGCAGCAAAAGTCCATGTAAATGTAGGCACCCCGCTCCCCTCGATTATGCCATGGAACCCACAATAGATCGCAGTTACATTCCAAGGTTACGTTGCCATCGCAGCAAAAGTCCATGTAACTATAGGCATCAGCGCCCTCGATTTTCGCTGTCAAAAATGAAACTTCTCCACTCTCACATAGGTTGCAGTCTACCAATGTAAAATAAAACATAGATTGTTGGCTTTCAGCGGCACACATGACTTTCGCTATGTCACCATAGGTCGCAGTCTACCGATATAAAATCAAACGTAGACTGTTGCCTCTCAGCGGCACACACGACTTTCGCTATGTCACCATAGGTCGTAGTCTACCGATATAAAATAAAAACGTAGATTGTTGGCTTTCAGCAGCATACACGACTTTCGCTATGGTCTGCAGTAGATCGCAGTGACATCTAGTTTCACTTTCGTCACAGCATAACCCAAATGCCTCTGTACGTACCAGCGCCCTCGACTTTCGCTGCACACTACACAAAATCCTCATAAACTAGTATTGTCCCGACTCCTCATATGATCAACTTTAGAACCCCTCTTATGGTTCAAGGCAGTACCAACCTATGGCTCTCCTGAGAAGTTCATTTTAAGGGAGCGCCTTTTTCCCCAGAGCCATTTTCAAAACACTTTATACTATACACGTATAGTATCTTCCAAATCATACACCTAGTATGAATCTCAAATAAATCTCCTTTCTCAAAATTGATTATTCCAAAACCGATAATTCTCAAATTAGGCTTTTCCAAATTCCAATATTGATTTTACCCAAAAATCAAAAAGCCTTTTTCAAATCCAAAGATTCCAAAAACCTTTCTTCCAAAATCGTTCTCACGAGATCCTTTATATACATATAGATATAGATATATATAACGTTGAAAAATCTTTGGATCATTTCAAACTTGTATAAAACCCTTTTATACTTCAAATATTTTCTAAAACCCTTTAATTCTGGCCAGATTCAACAAGGGGAGATTTTTCTTATATAACAGATATATATATATATATACACACACACACACATATATATATATATATATAACTTTACAAATCAAATATTCAAATTTGATTATTCTTTATAAAGTTGTTAAACATATTCCCTTTCTACCATAGAAATCCTTATTTCATCATATATTTCACAAAATATACTTTTCATTTCAAAAACCATTTTCCAGTTCTTATCCGTAAATTCCCAGCATCAATTTCATTCAAACCCATACAATGTACATATATCATCCGTACGCAATACCAATTTGATCGCTAACTCGATCACACAATTTCTCTTTCGAACTAGTATCGTCCACCGAACTTCCTAGTGCGGACTCAGATCTGGTTTCTTGACCAGAAACTGTCATTTTCCTTGCATAGTCATAACTATGATAGAGAATATGCAGAATCAATCAACAATCCATATCCAGGTTTGTCGTCGAAAATCGAGTGAAAAATCTCAATTCGGATCGATATAACTGTCTCGAAATTCTGTGCTCGAATCTGGATCAAATCACTATGCGAATAGAATAATATACATAGATCTTACGTATTTATCCTTATTGATTATTAGTCAAATCAATCTCCTTTCTATTCACATTCATTTTAATTCTATTCACTTATCCATAATTTCTTAAATCCTCATTAGTATTATCACCTCAATTCTTATCTCAAATGGATATTTAATCATAAACAGTTTGTACTCTGTTCAGCTTAAAATTGGAAAATAATTTGAAAGGTTAAAAATAGATAAGTAGTGAAAAATAATTATTAGTTTGTAAAATAGCTGTAAAATAGTTAAGTAACGGTAAAACAGTTGGAAAATAGTTAAATAGTTATATAAATTTTAAATAATTGCAAAATAGTTGTAAAATACCAATTAGTTATAAACAAGTCAAAAAAACAGTGATTAGTTTATAAAACAGTTGAAAAATTGTTAAATAGTTCCAAAAATAATCGTAAAACAATTATAAGATAGTTTAGGTTTAAAAAGAAAAGTTGTATAGTAAATAATTTGGAAAAATAGATTTGTATTAAAACAATTTATTTCGAAACTAGTCCAGAGTCGAACTATTCAATTCCCAACCTCCATTTTCATCAACTCAATTTAAATTTCTACTTCCATTTAAATTGACTCAATTCCAACTTAAATAAATTCAATTTCCATTGAAATTGATTTATCCTCGATTCAAGTTGAATTAATTCTCAATTTCTTTCCAATTTCAAATCAAATTCCTGTTAAATTTTAAACCTATTCAACTTTAATCACAATTCCAAATTATTCAAATCAATTTGAACTAACTTCAAATTGAACCCATTTCAATTTCAAATCAATTCCAGCTTGAATTAATCCTAATTCCCATTTGAATTTGAACTCATTCAACTTCAATTTCATTTCAAATTAATCCAATTCAAATTTTCCATTTGAATTTTTAAACTAATCCATTTTCAATCACAATTCAATTAGTTCAAATCAAATTCAATTTGAACTAATTCAATTTAAACCAAATTTCAAATTTAAACCATCCTGAATTATATAAATTCGAGTTAAATTTTTAGATGTTAATTTAATCTTTTAAATCAAATCAATTTATATCTTTAAACCAATTAATTCTGAATCCAAGTTCCAATTTTAACCTATTTCAAAGTTCAAATAATAATTCAATTCCTCTTTAAACAACTAAATCTTTGAAATCAAATTTTATCATCAAATTTCAATTCTGAAATCAAACCTTTGAAGTTTTATCCTAAACATTCATATCATATTTCCAAAATGATTCCATTTTACCTTAATAATGGATATATTACCACAATCCATTTCTTTATTCGTTTAAACAAATCCAATTTACAGTTTAGAGATTATCAATAACAACAGGATGGTATCATTCAAATTATTTTAAAATATCCATCCATTTCCAACTTCCAGATCTCAAACCCATTTTGAGATCACACAAACTCCCTATTCAAATTAACCAATTAACTTTCCAAGTTAAATTCCAATTTCATCTTGAAATTTCCAATTCAGGTTGTTCATTCAAACTTATTTAACTTCTTCTACGTTAAATTCAATTTAAATCCCATAACCTTACTCAAATTTGAATTTCCACTTCAAATTTAAACTTCACATTAATAATCTTTCCACTTATAAGTTCAAAAACTTATCACTTTGGGTATCAAACCTCATTCCAGTTGTTAACGAAAAAATTTAAACGCTAACACCCTGGTGTATAAGATGTGATTGTGAAAGCACCACCCGTTTGTACGGGAAATAGAAATAAGCAGAAAGTATGTAGAAAAACGGTAAGAGACACAGTATTTATAGTGGTTCGGCTTATAATCCAACCTACGTCCACTTTAATCTTTTTATCACTAGTTTGATTACAATTCTTTACAAGATCTTTCAATTACAACCCACTTCAAGTGATAGGGTATGTGAAACAAGTAGCTCAAGCTTTGATGTTGACAATCATCTTCAAATCCATGGTGAATGTGGATGATTCCTTCATGGAGTTCCTTTAGAAGTTTGTTGGATCTAAAAAGCTTTGAAGTCGTCTGGAATTCGGCAGAGTAACGGCGCTTGAAGAGAATGAGCCAAAAGGTCCCTTGAACGTTGGAAGTGGTCGTCTATTTATAGAGAGTTCTGGTCTGGAATTTTTGCCAAGTTCTAAGTCGCGACCGACTTAGTATAAGTCGTGGCCGACTTAACTTATCCCATTGCCGATCTAACGAGCCAAGCCCACGACTTAATGGAAGCAAGCTTGTCTGAATTGAGTTGTTGCCGAGATAAGCTAGGTCGTAGGTCCCCCTTTCTCTTATGCATGGCTCATGCTTTTAATGGGGCAAGCATGCTTCTCCGGACTTAAATCACCAGTTCTAAGTCGTAGCCGAGTTAACATGCCCCGGCTTAAGTATGAGTCGTGTACCTTTCCATGTCCTCATCAAGTAGGTCGGCAGCTCCTTTAGATAACTAGACCGGTACTCAAGTTAGATCGGTTACGGCTTACTATAAGTCGGTAATTATCTTGAGTCGCTAGATCGGCACACACACTAGGTCGGAACTTACTACTGATCATTAAGTCGGCAAACTTTCTTTAAGCTTTAGGTCGGCAACTGATTCAAACCTTAGGTCGGCAACCTATTTAGACTTTTAGGTCGGCAACCCTTTTCTGCCTTATGCAGTTAAGTCGGTCTCCCATATTAAGATACTAGGTCGGTACCCCTTCGTAAGTCCTAAGTCGGAACCTCTTTAAGTCTTAAGTCGGCATAGCCTTGTTAGACCGGCATCCCTTCAAGCCTTAGGTCGGAATCTCCATGCAGCGTTTAGTCGGTACCCTTTCTTTACCAGTTAAGTCGGAATCCAATTAGGTCGGCCATCTTACTAATCAGTTAGGTCGGCGCCATCTCCACATACCTGCTGAGTCGTAACCGAGATAGGGTTAACATTTGCCCCTCGAAGTATACGCCTTTGGATTAAGTCGTGTGCTTCGATACCTTTTAACTCGGTCACTCTTAGGTCGGTAAGTCGCAAACGACTTATCAGCTAACTCGTGTATGATGACCCGTATCATTTCACTTCAGAATATTAGCCGGCCTCCTTCAACCTTCTTCGTCACTTATTCACTCAATTTCGATTCCGCCATTAAAATTCTCCTGAGTTCTTTAAGGCGATCCCATCCTACCTGATCACCAGCAATTCCTACTATTCAGTGCGTAAGTGATTCTACTCCTTCCTTGATTGTAGATTACTATCGGTTCTCAAACTTTATCGCTCGAATTCAAACGGCCTCCTTGCATGATGCTTCATCCCAAACTCCATTAGATTTGCTGTTGATGAAACTTAGGTTACTCGATTAGAAGTTCAACGAAGTAATGAAAGTGGCTCGTCGTCTCAGGCTATCCGTTTGAGATTACCATGCGACAAATTTGTGATAACCTCGAACTGGTTTAGTGGATGATCCGGCAGCAGGTGATGGTATGAATGGAATAGGGGTTTTTGCTGGTGGAGCGGTTATTGGGCTAACGGGTTGAGTGAGAAATAGGCTTGAATGCGATCCAGTGATCTTGAATGACTTTTCTTATGGCCGATCTGATTTGGGGGACTTAAGCTTTAACTCGGGGCCGAGCCAACGCATAGGGAAACCTACCGACCTAACTTTTAAGGCTTTCTCTTGCGACCTAGGGAACTGCCGAGTTAAAGGAGTAGGAACCCAACACTAATGTGTGAGAGATTCTTAAGGCATAACCGAGTTGGCACTTAAGCATTTAACCAAGCTTGCCGAATTGAATTGCTATGATTTTGGCCAACTTCAGACTTAGCCTTTCTTTTTTTTTTTTCTTTTTTTTAGGTTGTAGCCGAGATATGACTTAGGCCTTGGTCATGCTGAATTAAGTGGAATAAACTTTGAACTATGATCAAACTTTGAACAGGGATTAAACTTTGAACTGCCCCAACTTTAAATTTGTTTAAATACATTATGCCACTTCACAGATCATTCTCACTTTTTGAGTTGTAAACCTGTTGATAATAACATACAAACAAAGAAAACCAAGGCGCACATACTGCCATTGACTGCCCATATCAAATGACAGATTAGTTAAGACAAGATAAGAGATATGAACATATTGCATGAAATGTTGTAAATTAATTGACTAAAGTAGAATATTAATGCAAAGTATCAACAATTTGAACTGATTTGTTTGCATCAACATTGTATTTGCATATTCAAACTCAAAACAAAGATTCCTGGTTTTTATAACTAACAAATGTTTGCTAGGTTTTATTCCAGTTACCTTTGCTTATTGTTTGATTGATACTTGTACAACACTTCACACACTTTAGGAAACGTGCACCTTCATGTTTGAATATCCAATTGCTTGTGTAGAATGACTTCCCATCAAGGAGAAGAAGCAGCAAGTCAAGAAGAAGAAACTTTCCCGATAGCTGTTCCTATAGAGAATCCTCCGGAAAGAACTTCGACTATTCTATCTTCGAGAACATTTATTCAGTTGCGTACTCAATTCGGCTTTGCTGAAGATGATGTCATATTTCCTGGACCGAATGATACTGCTGACAGACCTCCCTATGGTTTTGTCGCGGTTAATCGTCAAATGTGCTTAAGTGGGGCGATCCCACCTTTCAATGACTTTCTTCGAATTCTTCTTCTTCGGATGTCAATTTCTCCGTTCCAACTTCATCCTAATGGTTACGCTATCTTGATGGGGTTGGGTGTTTTGTTCAGAAGAAATCTTGACCGACTGCCGAGCTTCGAAGAAATTCGCTACTTATGCTCGTTTGCAAAGAGCAAAGACCATCCTTCTCTTATCATTGTGAGAAGTGCAAGAAACCGCAAGCTCATTCTTGATCTTACTGAAAGTGTCCATGGATTTTTAAACCAATTTTTCTTTGCCCGCAGTCCCCCAGAGTTTTATGCTTCTTGGAGAGTAGGAAGTAAGATCATTTATTTCCGTCTTTCCACTTTCTTTCTTAACTCTTTTCGGGGTCCAAATTGCTAATCTCATTCTTTGCTTTTTTCAGCACTTCCCCTTCCCTCTAGAGATCCGATACATAGGCAGACTTTTGATAGACTGAGCGCTGTAGCCGCAGAAGAGAGAAGTATCAAGTTTCTACTAAGCGACGAATTTCTACATCAATACGAACTTTTCCACCCTTCTCGCTATACTCAGCTTTGTGAAGCTCCGACTGAAGTTCCCGATTCCCCGACTGAAGCATCGGATGCCCCCGTTACTATCGAACAACCCTCATCAAAAGAGTCTAACATCGAAGCTTCATTGGTGAAATGTTCCACCCCTACCGACATTATGGGGTCATCTAGTAAGACGGCACTTGCCCCGATTGAGGAAGAAGAAGAACCTTCACAGCCTCTCGGGGGATTAGCTGATGTAGGAACTGAGAAAACAAGTCTCACCGAGCATGATGGTGACGATGTTTATGATGGGTTGAGCGACATAATAGTGACCTCACAGGAGCTTTTTAGAGATGACGTGTCTAAAACTATCTCTCCTATAGTTGAGGCGACGTCCCTTCTTCGACTAACACCAACACAAACACCAACTCCTCATACCCAAGCTATCATCACCTCTACACCAATGAGTGGTTTGTAGCTTAATGCGCGTAGCTTGCACATCACACAACACTTAGGATTTTTTGGCATTTGTTCACATTTAACTTCTTTTCTCCGGAAGTTTCTAAGACTTGCTATTTTTGCCTTTTCAGATTCCTCTATGGGGCGCAGCGGCAGCGGTTCTTATTACAAAGACTTTCGACGCTATGGAGGGCGTGGCAGCTATGATTACAAGCAATACTATACCGATCCCAGAGAGACCAATGAGCAGAGAGCTGCGCGAAAAGCTGAAGAGAGGAGAAGGTATGAAGAACGTCATGAGGGAGCGGGCACGCGACATGAATCTTTCCCAAGGGATGATGATTCCCATAAACGTAAAACGCACGATGATAGGGGGAAGAGCCATATTGAGGATTCGAGAAAGCGGACCAAACTTGGCGAGGAGCACGTGCCCGTGACATCTGAGAGACCTGGTGCCTCAGTTTCTATTGACATCCCTTCCAAATCTCCTGCTCTTGAAGGAAGTGCCATCCAAACACTTCTCAACAGGCCTTCATACCATGTTGAAAGGGGCCCCCCGACTTTGCAGAGCCGATTCCCGAACTGGTGTTTGAGGGGGGTACGCTTCGACCTTGATTTGGTCCCCATCGACAAAGAAGCTATGTACAGAAATCTCGATGCTGTCAAGCTTGATATCGATAGAATGTCTGGATGGCAAAAGCTGGTTGATGAACTTCAAAGAGTTAATCGGGCTAACATCGAAGCAATGCTGACCATGGAAAATGACAAATCAGAATGGCAGAAGATTCTTGATCAACACAACACTGAGATGAAGGAGATAGCCGAATACAATGAAAAACTCGAAGCTGAAGTAAAGCAGCTCAAAGATGATCTTGCCTCTTCTACTAATACTTACACCCAAAGAGAAGAGGTATTGCAAAAACAAGTGCGAGATGCGCACGCCAGCCAGAGGGACGCTGAAGCTAAAGCTGAGAGGTTGGAACAAGCTGTAGAGAACCACCGCACTGATGTCACCCAGCTGCAGAATAAACTGAGCGCCCGGGACATGGAGATTGAAGCGCTAAAAGCCCAACTTGCTCAGACCGAAAAAGATCGAGATGAGGCCATGGCTGGCAAAATTGCAGCCGAAGAAACTGCTCAGACCATGGAAAACGATATCAATTCGACTTTATTCGATTTTTATTTACATTGTGTCTTGGGACGCGGCAGCCTCTCTTTTCTTGGTCCTAAGTATGAAATCACCCTGGCCGAGGTGTGGGAAGCTGCTCTTAACATGTTTAAAGACGCCGGGTATGGCGATGAAGATTTTGAGGCGCGTTACCTGGATGAGGGAGCTCGCGCTGCTCTTGCGAAGGGGCGAGAACAACTTGCCAGGATGAGAACTGGAATGGCGGAAGAGGAATGTTCTGGAAAGGAATTAACGCTTATTTCCTCTGTCCATCCTCCAGTTTCTCCTGTGGTTGACATCACGGGTTCTAGCTCCTCTACTCCGCCTGCAACTAAGACAGTAACTGAAACTACAAGTGCACAAGGCGGGGATGAAGGTGGTGAAAGCAACGAAGCACAGCGATATGAAATCAGCCTCAGAGATCCAACTACCCCAGGTAAACTTGACACCGGACCAGCTCAAGTGGTGAACTGCTCGTTCGCTCCTTGTGAACTTGACGATCTTCTTGATTATTTTTCAAATGTCAATGAATTCCCGACTTTTGATGAGCCGTCATCCCCTCTCTTTTCGAAAGATACTGATATTTTAAGTTTTTTCTCCTTTGTAGAGAAAGCACCGAGTCAAACTCAAGCTTCTTCTCCCCCGGTGATCCTTCCTCCATCTCTTCAAGTGGCGCCTCCCTCTGCTTCTCAACCTGGGTCACAAGAAGAACAAATAGAAGCTCTCCATGGCCTGGATGATCCCGTTGCTTCGCAAGAGCAAAAAGATGAGGGACTTGAGGGAGGTGACATATCTCCGGAGCGGACTCCTTCTGACGATATAACTTTATCTAAACTTGCCACTCCAGGAAGTGAGTCTTCCTCAAAGAGGAGAAGGAAGCAAGGAGCATCAAGGAGGAGAGGGAAGATAATCACTGCCACTGAAGAGGAGCCAGAAGTTGGGCCAGCTGCGCCTACCTCTCCTTCCTCCCTTATACCCACTGGTCGACCTGAAAAGCTGATCATTCGGCCGGGTAAAGGGTCTAAAGGCAGCAAAAAGAAGTGAAGATCTTCAGTTTCTAGTTTTTTTTGTGTTTTGCATGTACTGGCCGAGAATTGTGCGGGTACCGGCCCCCGCTTTTCTTTATTTTGAAACCTGTACCTGCGTTGTAATTGAATAAAATGATTCCTTGAATAAAATGATTCCTCGTTTGTACAAACTTTTGTTTGAATTAAAGAATACATTTGTTATTTGTTTTGGCATGAGTTTATTTGATATTGCAGCGAGCTTATGGTATGTTACTTGAGCGTTACCTTTTGCTGGTTTAGTTATACCATATTGTGTGTAATTATACTATATTGCCCCCATTCCATAAGTATGCTGCAATATTCTATACCTCGAGGGGACTTACACTCTTATTTGCTAAAGAATAATTATTTTATTCTTTAAAGAAAATTTTATAGAGTACAACTCCCTTCGTATAAGTTTTTACGCTTGGTCGTTCGAAGAAATCACTTTTTTCTTTTGCTTATGTGCATATCTCATCAAGTGAATTCCTCTATGTGGTAAAGCGGACCTCTGAAGGGTACTTTAACTTCTTTTCTTTTTACGATCATTTCCCACAGTAGGCAAATTACTTTTCCTTTGAAAGTTAAAGTACGCTTTTGATGAGGATTTTTTTTTTATAGAAAGTTGTACCTCTGAGGAGGGATTTTTTTACGTTTCAACACTTGGAAGTTTTATTTCAATCTCGGTGAAACGTGTACCTCCAAAGAGTTATGCTTTAGAAATCCTTTTCACGTTTCAACACTTGGAAGTTTTATTTCAATCTCGGTGAAACGTGGGTTTCCAAAGAGGTCTTTTTTCTTAATTGTGTTCCCGGGAGGGGGTTGTACCTCTGAGGAGGGATTTCTCACGTTCCAACACTTGGAAGTTTTATTTCAATCTTGGTGAAACGTGTACCCCCAAAGAGTTGTGCCTTTGAAGAAAGCCTTTTCACGTTTCAACACTTGGAAGTTTTATTTCAATCTTGGTGAAACGTGTGCTTTCAAGAAGGTCTTTGTTTTTACATTTCAACTTTGGTGAAGTGAAATTCCGAAGAGCGGCTGCTACACTTCAACTCCTGGCGAAATGGGCCTCCGGAGAGGGCTTTTATTTTGTTTACATTTCAACTCTGGTGAAGTGAAATCCCGAAGAGCGGTTATAACACTTCAACTCCTGGTGAAATGGGCCTCCGAAGAGGGCTTTTATTTTGTTTACATTTCAACTCTGGTGAAGTGAAATCCCGAAGAGCGGTTATAACACTTCAACTCCTGGTGAAATGGGCCTCCGAAGAGGGCTTTTATTTTGTTTACATTTCAACTCTGGTGAAGTGAAATCCCGAAGAGCGGTTATAACACTTCAACTCCTGGTGAAATGGGCCTCCGAAGAGGGCTTTTATTTTGTTTACATTTCAACTCTGGTGAAGTGAAATCCCGAAGAGCGGTTATAACACTTCAACTCCTGGTGAAATGGGCCTCAGAGAGGGTTTTCATCGCCTGGAAGTTACTCTCTCATGGTTGGAGGGTCATGACTCCTCCAATCTTTTTTGTTGAGTAGAGAACTTTCTTTTTTGTGGCATATGACCCATTAGAGGTCTTTTATTATCCGAAGAGTTGTGCCTCCGAAGAGGACTTGTGGCGCTGATGGTAGCTTTGGTTGTTCCTCTGTTCACTTGCTTATGCCTTTTCAGCGATCCCCTTTTTTTTCACAAGTGGCTTGTTTAATCCAAGGAAGTGTACTTCATTGCCAGGCAAGTTCGTGAGAACGGGCACTAGCTTCCTAATTGGATGTTTGTTTGTTTAAACAATCTCAATTTATCAGCAAGGGCTCGTTCCTATCGAAATCATTAGCCGTTCAATTGAAGCATTTCCTATCTAGGATTTGAATTCGGGGTCTTTGTGACTTGAAATTTGTTTGTTGAATGATGGTGAGAATCGCTCGGTCTTATTATGCGCAAGTTTTATCTCCACTGTCTGCAAAAATTTAAATCGATATTTCAGCAATACATTTTGTGTATTTTTATATCGAAAACAAAGCAAACATATAATGATAATAAGGAACACAAGATTTATAGTGGTTCGGCCATGAAATTGGGCCTACATCCACTTTATATTCTTTCATTATTTACTTGCATCAGTTTCACAATTGCTTTCAATTACAGGAATCATACATTCATAATTCTTTTTACAATGTTTCAACAAAATTTTCAAGTAAAGTATGGACGCAAGTGATTGCTGTTCCATGCCCTTGGAATTTGATCTCCATCAACTGTGGTGAGCTTGAATGTGCCGTCAAGAAGTTTCTGACCTATCACATACGGTCCTTCCCAATTTGGCCCAAACACACCTGTCGCTGTCATAATTCTTTTTAGGACTAGATCTCCAATTTCAAAGCTGCGTTGACGAACTTTGGAATTGAAATGTCTGGCTATCCTTTGCTGATGAGCTGCAACTCTGAGGTTAGCTTCATCTCTTTTTTCATCAAGGAGATCCAGCGCTTCAAGTTGCAGCTTTTCATTTTCTGCTTGATTGAAATGGATTCTTCTGTGTGAAGGGACCTCTGTTTCAACCGGGATCATTGCTTCCGATCCGTATGCTAACGAAAAAGGAGTATGCCCAGTTGCAGTTTTGTGAGTAGTTCTGTATGCCCATAGTGCAAGCGGTAGTTTATCGACCCAACCACCTTTTGCTCTTTCGAGTTGCTTTTTGATGGTTGATTTGATGATCTTGTTCACTGCTTCCACTTGCCCGTTTGCCTGCGGATGAGCTACTGCCGAAAAGCTTTTCTGGATTTTGAATCGCTTGCAAAAATCCTGGAATTCCTCGCTTTCAAACTGAGTACCATTGTCTGTGATTATTTTCTGAGGCACACCGTATCTGCAAATGATATTCTTAGTCACAAAATTTATCATCTTTTTGGAGGTGATAGTTGCCAATGGTTCAGCTTCAGCCCATTTAGTGAAATAATCTACAGCAACAATGGCATATTTGATTCCAGATTTGGCGGTTGGTAAAGGTCCGATCAAATCTATTCCCCAAATCGCAAACGGCCACGGACTGGTCATTTGTGTGAGCTCAGTAGAAGGTGCTCTAGGAATTTTGGCAAATCTTTGACATCTGTCACATTTTCGAGAGTAATCTGCAGCATCTCGATTAATTTCTGGCCAAAAATATCCATATCGGAGAATTTTCTTTGCTAAAGTTTGACCACCTGAATGATCCCCACATTCTCCTCCATGTACCTCTGATAGGATTATTTTGGCTTCTTCTTTGGATACACATCGAAGCAATGGCATTGAGAATCCTCGTCTGTATAATTGACCACCCTGGATTATATATCGAGAAGCTTTTCTCAGTAGCTTTTGTCGTTCTTTAGAGTTTTCTGGTAAAGAGCCATTGAGTAGATACTTTGTTACTGGAGTCATCCATGATTCTTGCTCTTGCGACATACTCATAACCCAATCGATATCCATTTCATCAATGCTCGGATTTGACAAAACTTCCACTGGAACTAACCCTAAGGATTGGGCTTCGCCAGAACTTGAGTATTTTGCGAGAGAATCTGCTTTCATGTTTTCTTCTCGAGGAATATGACTTATCGTGTAATGGTCGAATTCACATAAAAGTTCCCAAGCCTTTGACACATAAGCGGGCAGATTTCCTCCTTTCGTTTGAAACTCCTTCTTGACTTGACATACTATAAGCTGCGAATCACTGAAGATCTGTAACGCTCGAATGTTTAGTTCTTTAGCAATTTTCAAACCAGCGATCAGAGCTTCATATTCTGCTTCATTGTTTGTTGAAGGAAATTCTAATCTTAGCGCATAGCATAATGACCGGCCTTCAGGAGTTTCAAGAACAATTCCAGCACCTGAACAGTAATCATTTCTTGCGCCATCTACAAATAACTTCCATTGGGTTGGGGAGTTCTCGATTGTTTCTTCCTCGCTGTTACCCTTGTCTGTAAATTCTGCAATAAAATCTGCCAAAGCTTGTCCGTTGATCGCTTTTCTAGGATGATAAGTGATGTCATATTGGCTCAATTCAATATTCCACTTTAAAAGGCGGCCCGAAGTCTCAGGGCGAAACAAGACTTGCTTTAAAGGTTGATCAGTGAGGACTTTGATAGGATGAGCCTGGAAATATTGCCTCAACTTTCTTGAGGCAATCAATAGACAATAGGCGAGTTTTTCCAACTTGGAGTAATTCATTTCTGCCCCAGTGAGTCTTTTGCTGATATAGTAAACTGGATGTTGAATCCTTTTGTCTTCCCGTACCAGCGCTGCACTTAAAGCATGAGATGAAACTGCCAAGTATATAAGAAGATCCTCGCCATCGCCGGGCCTGGAAAGTATTGGAGGCGTTTCCATATGTTGAGTCAATTCTTCAAAAGCTTTCTGGCATTCGGGAGTCCAGTCAAAGTTTTTCTTTCCTTTCTTTAGAGCGTCGAAGAATGGAATGCATTTATCAGTAGCTTTGGATATGAACCGACTTAAGGCGGCAATTTTTCCATTGAGACTTTGCAATTCCCTCTTTGTTTTAGGAGCTTTGACTTCTTTTAGAGCAGTGATTTGAGCTGGACTAGCTTCAATGCCCCTAGCGCTCACGATGAAACCCAAGAACTTCCCAGATTCTACCCCGAAAGAACATTTTAAAGGGTTAAGCTTCATTCCGTATCTTCGGAGAATTGCGAACATTTCTGCTAAGTGTTCGATGTGATCCACTGCTTTCTTAGATTTTACTAGCATGTCATCAACGTAAACTTCCATAGTCTTTCCCAACTGCGGTTTGAACATAGCATTTACCAGTCTTTGGTATGTTGCCCCCGCATTCTTCAACCCAAAGGGCATAACTCTGTAACAGTAAAGACCGACATCGGTGATAAAGCTTGTGTCCTCCTGATCTGGCTCATGCATCATGATCTGATTATATCCGGAGTAGGCATCCATAAAAGACAACAATTCATGACCCGCTGTTCCATCTACCAGTTGATCGATCCTGGGTAATGGGAAGCAGTCCTTGGGACAGGCCTTGTTTAGATCTGAAAAGTCGATGCACACTCTCCATTTACCATTGGCTTTCTTAACTAGCACTGGATTTGAAACCCAATTTGGATAGGTAGATTCTCTGATGAAATTATTCTCCATGAGCCGGTCAACTTCCTCTTTCAATGCTGTCGACCTTTCTAGACCTTGGATTCTTCTTTTCTGCTTTACTGGCGTGAACTTTGGGTCAATATTCAGAGCATGTACCGCAACTTCTGGGGATATTCCGCACATATCGGCATGGGTCCAAGCGAAAACATCCAGGTTTGCTTTCAAAAAAGATATCAAGGCATTCTGAACTGACACATTAAGTTGTGAACCCACATTCAGCACCTTGTTTGGGTCCTTCAGATCAACGGGCACCGGTATCGTTGTTTCTGCTGGTACCACCCTACTCTCCCCCGCACTGGCCTTTCTAGGATCCATCACTTTTCGTGCCCCGCTATGCTTGCCAGTGCAGGGTCCGCCCTGTAGTTGCTATAGGGTTGGTGTTTTGATGCGGATTGGGGTTGCCGCATCTTTCCCCATTTCTCTCTTCCTTGTTTCTCGCAGCTCTGTCATATAACATTCTCGCCCAGCGTTCTGGTCTCCTTTAATAACTCCTACCCCATTGTCTGTAGGGAATTTAATAGTAAGACACCATGGGGCAAGGACAGCTTTGAATGCAGCAAGAATAGGTCGACCAAAGAAAGCATTATAAGCAGAAAATTCATCTACTATCACAAAAGTCTGCTTGCGAACTACTTTTCTTTCTCCTTCTCCGAGTTCCACAAGCAAGTCAATGGTTCCTACTGGTTGCTTTGGCTCCCCAGTGAAGCCAACAATCTTCTGAGATGAGGCTTGCACATCCGCCATCGGGATTCTCATCTGGTCAAACGTTTTCTTGAAGAGGATGTTGCAAGATGCGCCGCAATCAATAAGAACTCTTCTGACAATAGCCGGTCCAATACCGGCCGAGATGACTAACGGGTCCAAAGTAGGGGCCTCAATGCCCGTGGAATCTCTAGCCCTGAACACAATATCATCATTAAAAGTCCTTTGTTGTTTCAGGGGTGTAGAGTCCTCTAAAACAAAGACATTCTCTTCAGTTGGCATATGTTTCAGAGCTCGAGTGTACCTCTCCATTTCACCCCAGCTTCTGCCTGCTGGGTGGGGTCCTCCTGTGATGACATTAATAACTGGCCTTCCAGATTCATGTCCTGCGGCCTTCTCATTTGTCCTGGGCTGATGAGCAAGAGCTTGTTGCCCCTGACTTGACGAAGCAGGATCATTACTACTCTTCTTCACAAACTGCTGCAGCTTATTTTCTCTTAGCAATTCTTCGATTATATTTTTCAATTGACGGCAGTCGTCTGTGTCATGACCAGGCTGATTATGGAAGCGACAGAACTTCCCACTTTGCACAGCTTTTCTTCCGGTTCTGAGAACAGGAGGTTTGGGATACTCAAAAGAATCTTTTGTAGCCAGGTAGATGCGCTCTGGTGTCTCTAACAAAGGAGTATATTCTGATGGCTTGAAGGATCGAGGCTTCTTTGAATTGTGTTGTTTCCTTCCATCATTATTTTCTCTTTTCTGTCCCACAGATCCATTCTTACGTGGCGCAGCAGTGTTGTCTTCAGCTTTCTCTACTGTTGCCTTTGCCGGGACAGGACGGCTTTCCAAACGCATGAATTCATCCGCCTTTTTGTAGAACTTTTCCAGAGAATTTGGCTCCTTCATGTTCAGCCACTTTCCGAATTCACTTGACTTATCAATAGCTCTCATCAAATAGGTCAAGACCATGCGGGGTTCTGCATTATCCACCTCAGCTAACGCTATATTAAAGCGATTTAAAAAAGACTTGATAGTTTCCCCCGGATTCTGTTCCAAACCGGATAACGACATGATGTCTTTTGCCTTTGAAGCATATAGCCTAAATTGCTCTTTAAATTTCCTGGTTAGGTCTGAAAACTGATCGATGGACCGGGCAGGTAGTTTTGTGAACCAAAGCAGAGCTACCCCTTCCAAATACACAGGAAAATAGCGGCATTTTATCTCGTCAGAAGCTCTGGCACCTGTCATGTGCCAATCATATTTGTACAGGAACTCATTTGGATCACTTGTCCCTTTGTAAGCTGGAATGGTCGGAGGGACGAACTTCCTTGGGAATTCAGCTTTTAGGATCTTTTCAGTAAACGGAGTCTTGCTCGGAGCGAAACCCCACTCTTTCTCATCTTCGACCCTTTGCATACTTTCTTTCATAATCTGTCGAACCATACCAGAAAGATATTCTTCGTCATTCCTATTTCTGGATCCTCCAGCCTCAGGCAATGTCTGTTCAAAGGGGCTAGCAGCCCTTTCGGGAATGTTTCTAGTTTCAGCATCATGGACATTACCGACAAAGTTCCTTTCATTATTCGCAGGTTGACGGTTTGCCCCGAGCAGATCGTTTAACCTATTCAGAATCAGAGCATTCTGAGCATTCTGAGCTTCCAATTGCGCGTTCTGGGCATTTATTTGCTGATTCAACCCAAAGATAGCAGCGTCCAATTCCGCTTTTGAAACTCCAACAGCTGGAGTGGCTTGATTTGGTGTTGGGGAAGTGGAGGTTCCCTCTCGAATGTTTGCAGATCTCACAGATTTACTTTTCCTTCCAGGAGCCATGATTTCGGATAGACTTCTGGTTCTTAAAGAAACTCTATCTACAAATCTTTCTGAAACAATGATGATAGATGTCCTGAGTTCAATTCTCAGTGAAAGCACCAAAATGTTAACGAAAAAATTTAAACGCTAACACCCTGGTGTATAAGATGTGATTGTGAAAGCACCACCCGTTTGTACGGGAAATAGAAATAAGCAGAAAGTATGTAGAAAAACGGTAAGAGACACAGTATTTATAGTGGTTCGGCTTATAATCCAGCCTACGTCCACTTTAATCTTTTTATCACTAGTTTGATTACAATTCTTTACAAGATCTTTCAATTACAACCCACTTCAAGTGATAGGGTATGTGAAACAAGTAGCTCAAGCTTTGATGTTGACAATCATCTTCAAATCCATGGTGAATGTGGATGATTCCTTCATGGAGTTCCTTTAGAAGTTTGTTGGATCTAAAAAGCTTTGAAGTCGTCTGGAATTCGGCAGAGTAACGGCGCTTGAAGAGAATGAGCCAAAAGGTCCCTTGAACGTTGGAAGTGGTCGTCTATTTATAGAGAGTTCTGGTCTGGAATTTTTGCCAAGTTCTAAGTCGCGACCGACTTAGTATAAGTCGTGGCCGACTTAACTTATCCCATTGCCGATCTAACGAGCCAAGCCCACGACTTAATGGAAGCAAGCTTGTCTGAATTGAGTTGTTGCCGAGATAAGCTAGGTCGTAGGTCCCCCTTTCTCTTATGCATGGCTCATGCTTTTAATGGGGCAAGCATGCTTCTCCGGACTTAAATCACCAGTTCTAAGTCGTAGCCGAGTTAACATGCCCCGGCTTAAGTATGAGTCGTGTACCTTTCCATGTCCTCATCAAGTAGGTCGGCAGCTCCTTTAGATAACTAGACCGGTACTCAAGTTAGATCGGTTACGGCTTACTATAAGTCGGTAATTATCTTGAGTCGCTAGATCGGCACACACACTAGGTCGGAACTTACTACTGATCATTAAGTCGGCAAACTTTCTTTAAGCTTTAGGTCGGCAACTGATTCAAACCTTAGGTCGGCAACCTATTTAGACTTTTAGGTCGGCAACCCTTTTCTGCCTTATGCAGTTAAGTCGGTCTCCCATATTAAGATACTAGGTCGGTACCCCTTCGTAAGTCCTAAGTCGGAACCTCTTTAAGTCTTAAGTCGGCATAGCCTTGTTAGACCGGCATCCCTTCAAGCCTTAGGTCGGAATCTCCATGCAGCGTTTAGTCGGTACCCTTTCTTTACCAGTTAAGTCGGAATCCAATTAGGTCGGCCATCTTACTAATCAGTTAGGTCGGCGCCATCTCCACATACCTGCTGAGTCGTAACCGAGATAGGGTTAACACCAGTTAAAAATTTAAAACTCAACATTTAGAGTTTATTTCAATCCATCCTTGATATTATGTACATTCCTCGTATACACATTATTTCCTTTACACACCAAATTATCCTTAAATTCCAAAGCCAAGATTCTCGCTTAACCTCGCTCCGATACCAAATGTAACGACCCAGAAATTTCGATCCAGAAAATTCCAGGTAGTTGGGAAAAGAAGAAAAGAGATAGAAGTAAAAAAAGAACAAAAACACCAACATCTCACATTCGCAGCGGACAAAAATATAATATCAAATAAAATAACAGTTTTACAAGAAGAACTATATCAGTACATTTACATTTTTATACATTAGAGTTACAACATCTACACAACACTGGACATTTTAAAATAACATGTCCTATATACAACTATATATCACAGCGGAAACAATCCCTACGTTCCTTCCATCCAACTCGCCTCCTGAGCTCCAGAACATCGTTACCTGAAAATCTGTAATACTCGGTCTGACCTGAGCATTACATCAAAGTAACACCCGGGTCAGGCTGGAAACCAGTATGAGCAAACCCATCTAATATGGAACACAAAAGCATACAACTTATATAAACCCGAGGAAACTCGTATCAATTTACAAATTCACAAATTGATATAGCATCACCTATTTCACACATCAAGTTTCTAAGTACTATACTTAAATTAAATGGTCTAATTCACTTAAATCATTCCATTCCAGCTTATTCATATCAATCTATAAAGAATCAAAGTGGTTTCGGGTATTTACTAATACCCGACTCCGGTCTCTTCGAATCCAATGTCATCTTAACCCAAGTTATTCAATTAAATACAATTCAACTTTAAATACAAGATGTCACTTTTTATATAGCAATTCATCATCTGTAGATAACTACAATATCATAGTTCACCCAAGCATAACATATCACAAAACATTTCATTCCAGAGATAACAATCAATTCAAGGCATTTAACGTCATTCAATCGTCATAAGCAAAAATTGATCACTTCCAAAATTTAGTTTAATTATTTCAAATTAAATTACTAACCTCAATCACTTAGATTACCTTTTCTTAACATTAATTAATTACAAACAAATTAATTAATCATCCTTTAATTATCCATCTTAATTAATCACCTTTGACTAATTATCCTTTAATTACAATAAGAAATTAACTCTTAATTAATTACACAAATTAATTAACCTTTACCCATTACATTAATCACAATGATCCTTAAGTAATTATTCAATTAATTACCTTATAACCACTTACATTGATTAATTATTCCTCAATTAATCAAACTCATAAATTGACTAATCCTTACTTAATTTCTTTAATTAATCAATCCTTTAATTAATTACTCTAATTAATTAATCTTTAATTACTTCCCTTAAGTAATTTATCCTTAATTACTTTCATCAAGTAATTATTTCATTGACTAATTATCCTCAATTAATTAACCTTGATCATTAATTTATTAACTTTTAATTACCACATAGATAAATTAGCCTTAACCATTCATATGAATTAACGTTTTAATTAATCTCCTTATTAATGATCCCCTAATCATTTCCAGTAATTAATTCTTTTAATCAATTACATTTAACAAATAGTCTTTAAATTAATCCCATCAATAATTAATCTCAATTAATCTCATTAAGTAATTATCCAATAATCACTTTAGTAAGTAATAATACTTTCTAAATTACATTAAGTAATTAGCTTAATCACTTTCTTTTAGTGATTTTCCTTAATCATTATTAATTAATTTTTCTTCAATTACTTTATTAATTTAGTTAATCTTTAATTATCCAAAAATCTTAATTAACTTTAAAATAACCCATTTACCTGTATCAATTTCTTAATTATGATTAACACATAAATTTAAAACATTTTACCTTATAATAAACTGCTTAATTTTACATTTCATTAAGTTTAAAAATAACTTAAGAACTTAACTTAATAAATTTTAAGCTAAACAAAACATACCACTTTTCTTAAAAACCAAATATTTAAACACATAAATTATATAGAAAATTTGATTTATGTTTTAAAATCTTTAAAACTTGTTTTTATAAAACTTTATATTGTTGTACTCATTTACTTCGGGTCCAACCCAGTGTACACTGAAGTCCAGACCCGAGTATCTTCATTTTAATTAGAATAAGTTTTAACTTGAACCTGGAAACCAACACACACGCAAAAATCTCGAAACCCAACTAGAGCCATAATGCATCTTCCCCGAGCCCTTACCCGAGTTCTGCAACACAGATACACGACAACATGGTGCACGTGCACACGTCTCTGGTCGCCGCTCTAACCATTGGCACCTTCGCTACAAGACAAACCAAACCTCTCTACCTGATTACGAACATCAGTTCTTAAATTCGAACTCGAAAACAAGATCGAGTCAGAGTAAACCCAAACCAAAACGAACAATCATCCAAAAACTTCCTCGAACCACCACCTCCAGCCACCAGCTTCTTCGTCATTCTGACCATCACTTCGCCATAGGCCCACGCACCAATCCCCCCTTCTACGATCAAACCCGAAACACCCACGATGGAGGAAACGATTGATATCTCTGACGAGCCCAATATGCGAAGAAAACCCTAAATCATCCTCCCTTAGCCATCACGAGCGATTACGAGGTTTCCTACTATTTTTCCATCGATCATCGATCGACCAGCAACCATATACTCAAAACTCAATGCGACAGGATCACGAGATCGCTGGAACTCGACGAACACACCAATTTCGTTCAACTCAAGAAAACTACCTCGAATCAAAGCTAAAATTCTTGATTTTATTCTCAAAAATCATCATTTCCAAAATCAAATCAGGTAGTATAGGTAAAACTCAAAATTTAATCACTAAATCTCTTGAATTAATATGGTTTCCACTGTAAATTTTTAAATCTTGAAATTATCACTTTATAAATTCTCTTAAAAATATTTTTAAAAAATAAATTTATGTCCAACAATTCACCTTTCTTTAATGATCGTAACCTGAAAACAATTGGAATATGTGAAATCGATTTTTGAGTTAGTTTAGCCAGTTCAAAACCACCGTGGTGGGTATACTGACATGCACAGAGATAACATAATTCTTCATCTATATATTCAAACAATAAATATTCATGCTAACACTATTCTCAATATAAATTCGAGAAATGTTTTTTTTTTCACACGCATCGGAGAAAATCAGATTTGGGTTTCTTCTTAAAACAGAGAAGTACTCACCTGTTGTTTTGAAAAAAAAGGACAGAGAGCAACTTCTCACTTTGATCTGGAATCTGCGGTATTTGATCTGAACTTAATGATGATTTACTTGAGTTGAATCTAAAGCATGATCATTGAAATATATTTTTAATCTGTTGCTTGATTCAGTTTTTTTCCTTTTGATTCTCTTTTCCAGTTTTGAAATTGAAGAATTTTTTTGTTATAGTATCGTTAGCTTGGTTAATTATTTGGTACGTGTTTTACATTTAAATTTTAAAAGAAAATAAAAGTGCCACATGTTACATTGCATGCTAACTTAAATCACAATTGTTAATTCATGTATTATAAGGCTTATAAATGTCTTCATAAAATTTATAAATTATATTTGCTATTTATTTTTATATGTGTTTTTATATCATACCTATATTTTTATGTTTAATACTTAGATTAAAGAAAATATAAACCTTATAAGATCCTATTTTAAATATAAGTCTTTTCTTTTTATTTAAGCGCTTCATGTTTTATTTAATTTCATATTTACATTTTTACATTAATACATTTTCTCTTAACTTATTTATAAATCTTTTAAAGAAAATAATATAGAACTACTTATATATTCATAAAATAAATCAAACATACATTAATATTTTTATTATTATTTTAAAAAAAATTCCAATTTACTTTAAGATATTTATCTTTGGATTTCAATTTCAAATTCAAATCCAATTTAAAATCCAATTAAAAATCAACTCAAACAAATATATATATATATATATATATATATATATATATATATTCTAAACAAACCCATATTCAATTTGTGATAAACAATTCTATTAAAATATATTTATCTACTTATAACTATATTTAAAAACATCACATTATTATTATTTGAGAATATTAATTTCACCAATTTACAAATAATTAATAAAGGAGATTATTACATTTTATTTATTAAATTTATAAATTAGTAATTTCAATATTTAAATCAGATAATTATCCAATTCTTTAATGCCCAAAAATCCGGGTTATTACATTCCTCCCCCTTTGCTTCTTTTCGTCCCCGAAAAGGAACGAAGCCAGAATTTATTCAGTACTTAAAATTAGATAAATCACTCTTTGATCACATTTAAATAGTTTTAAAATCTATATAATATTTCCAAAATAGTTTTTATAGAAATATCATTTTATTTCTTGATGTTTCACCAAGTTCGTTCTCGTTCTCACAGAAATTCGGTCATACGTTGATCAGGCGTACGACTGAAAATCTATAAGTACTTAGCAGACCCATTTTCAACACCTGGTGAAAATACTTGGAAAATAATTTTATTAAAAATATAGAAAATATTTTTGAAAATAGAGAGAATATCTATGGTGAGAATGCTCCGGAAATCATTACCCCTATCCATGGTCGTAGTTACATCCCAAGTTATGTTGCCATAGCAGCAAAAGTCCATGTAAATGTAGGCACTCCGCTCCCCTCGATTACGACATGGAACCCACAACAGATCGCAGTTACATTCCAAGGTTACGATGCCATCGCAGCAAAAGTCCATGTAACTATAGGCATCAGCGCCCTCGATTTTCGCTGTCAAAAATGAAACTTCTCCACTCTCACATAGGTCGCAGTCTACCGATGTAAAATAAAACGTAGATTGTTGGCTTTCAGCGGCACACATGACTTTCGCTATGTCACCATAGGTCGCAGTCTACCGATATAAAATCAAACGTAGACTGTTGCCTCTCAGCGGCACACACGACTTGTAACGACCCGTTAAATTCAATGATATTAAATGAGTCAATTTGATATGTTTTCTAATCTAATTTAAATTGAAATAGAAGTCTTAGGATTTTTAATGGAGTAAATGTAGGGGTTAGCTAGTAACTGTAATTAAAGGTAAATAATTTAAAATGTTTATATGACATAGATTGAAATAACGAAAATTTGTGTTTGTGGTTATAAGTCATAATTAGTTGATTAAAATGGTATTAATGAAATAATAACTGAATTGAATTGCAAATATATAAACAATAGAAAAATTTATTTGGTGGATTAAATTTGTTAAAGTTCATAAGTTTTGTAATTTAATTTAGTAGAAACTTTAAATTATAAACGAAGATTTGAAATAAACGCTAAATTTAATTATGTAAATGGTGACTTAAGACCTAGTTATAGGAATTGGAATATAATCCAATTTGAATTAGTAGAAGAAGGATTTGATTAATATGTAAGTTATTGTTCAAGGTATTGAATAAAAATTGGAAACCCAATTATAATTAATGATAATAACGTTAGTATTAGTTAATAAATATATTTCAATGCAGTACCCAAATGAATGGAATAAAATGAATATATATTGAATAGAAATGAAATGTAAGGTAAATGACGATTGTGTAAAATCAGTACAAGTTGGAAATGCATAAACCTTAATAAACATTCCAATTTAATAAATTTATGCAAATGTGGGACTTAGTGATAAGCGTGTAATTATGGGTATGATAACAATTAGTATAAAATTCCTATTTCAGTGGCATGTTGCAATGGGTGATTTAGTTTGGGATTTTTATTAAATTTTGATGGAATTATTTAAGGTTTACAATAACAGAAGTTTAGGAGTAAAGTGAGATAATTGAAAATTTTAATCATTCATATAAGTCATTTGTTTATTTATATGAGTTAGCTAATAAAATGGAATGTTTATTCTGATTTTTAAAGTATAACCTATTTTTAAATGACCGCGGTGTTATAATAACGATGGGTTGGCAAAGAGACCGGGATCGGATATGGACATACTCTCTGTCGATACTGAAAACCACTTTGACTAACCGTGTACGCGGTGGAGATTCCAGAATGAAGTAGGTGGTGGCGACGTTTCCTGTAAGGTAAATACGTGGACCCGACTCCTGTGAGTTGGCATAAGGTGGCTAAAACAGGAGCGATTCTCAGGCCAATGAGGTCATTCCTCTGATCGGACCCTCCTCTTCGATATTATACTTTGATTTTGGATTGATTCAGTGGCCACTTCTATATTTTGATTTTGGGGAGTTAGTCCGAGGTGGGCGGTAACTGCGGCTACGCTTTTCCACCAGCCTGGATAGCAATTGGTATATCTACCCTGGCATTGCCTAGTTGTGCCGTGTCACCTACCATACCGAGCCTTTACTACGAGTTTCTATTTGTGTCGTACCTATGGAGTATCCTCTGATAGCTTCCCGATCAGGAGGTATTACGGTACTGTATAGACTATTGGCATTATTTGTGTTAAGGGCTATATGGGTAACCCTTTAACGCTATTAAAAAGTAAGTTTATTTTATAAATAGACACTATTATAATAGCGCAATATACTACATAGTAAATAGTTTAACGGATCCTTAGGAGATGTAAATCCCGAGCATCTCTTGAGTTACTATACTCATATTTATTTCTGTTAATTTAACTCACATAAGATCTTTTAGTCTGACTCGAGTGTTTTTGTCTTTTCAAATTCGCTCGGGTCAGTCCGAGCGTTTCAGGATCGAAGATTTTAGCTTTGGAGGACGAAGACGAAGAATCCGTATTATATTATTTATAGTATTGCACCACACTCTAAATTTCCGCTGCATTGATTGTATTGGTATGTGTAACTCTGATATTCATTGTATAAGTAAAATAAATATTTTGTAAACAGTTATCATGAACTGTATATTGATTATTATATTTTATCCTTCCGCTGTGAGATTCTATTTTGTTTTATTTCTTCTCTGTTTTTTTTCTTATTTACCCCATAACAATCCGCCCTTGCGTATGCTTTGAATTGGCACGTGTGTCGGTTTAAAGTGTGCGAAAAGGCGGGATGTTACAGTTGGTATCGGAGCTTTGGTTTAGCGATAAACTTTGGCTTTGTGGGGTTTGACTCTTTGTTAATAGGGTAGTAATACCCTATGGGAGTCGCCGAGTGTATATATATGAGAGAGCGTATTTGTTAGTGTTATAAAAAGATTTTAATATTGTGTTAATCTGTTCCGTTTTGTATTTATAAATTCTGGTTGATGCATGGGACGCCATGTGATCAATAGGGATTTCTAAACACTTAATAGGACAGACCGACATAATATTTGTTTTAATATAGGTAAATGAAATAATTTTGCCTATTATATTTTCTATATATAAAATAAAAAAATTCAAATGATATCTATTTTTGGTTGCTATAGATTGGGTGTTAGGTAATAAAAATATTTATAATAATTGAAGCTAAGTCGAAATTATAATAAATCAAATTGGAGATTTTAGAACTTAAGTCCGGGATTTTGAAATTTTGCTTTCAAAGGATTTATGAAACATAATGATTTGGTTTATAAATATTTTCTTATATAAATATTTAGTATAATTCGAAAGAATTGGTTTAAGAGGATTTTGAAGAAAATAAGTTTGTACTTTCCTCTCTGTCGCTGGAAAATAATTTCGGTGATGACGGCCGCATCATCGACTTTCATTTTCGAGTTTCGAAGGGAAAGGCCACTATAGTAAATTCTACTGCAGATTTGTTTTGAAATTATTTAAAATTTTAATTGATTAAAGGTAATTAGAGATATAAAAGTTGTAAGAAATTAATTATCTATTATTTCAAAAATAAATTGAAATTTGACCCGGAATTTAATTCTAAAATTTTCCATTAATTAATTGTTAAATTTTAGTGGAATAAAAAAAAAGTAAGTAATAAACGGATTGAAAACCTCTAATAAGTAAGAGAATTAATGCTAAGTATAAAGGAAGTTAAAAATTTAAATTATAAATAATGGTAAAGATTTATTGGAAAATCAATGAATTAAAAGAATTGAGATTAAACTAGTATAAGTTCAATTGCATTTCTCTCTAAACATATATAACTTACCAAATATGAAAGGTTGATATGTTAATTAAGAGATTTGAATAGAATATTATGCAAGTTGAAATGTTGGAAATTTTGGATTATTCTATGAATTGCTATTATATAAATAAGAATTTAGTGGTATAAACTTAAGTTATAATTGAAATTTTACTGAAAATAAGTCAAGAATTATTAATAGGTGATATGAACTTAAGTAAATAAAATGAAATTCCTTAATTTATAAAGTTTGATTGTAGGGTTATTAACTTAAGTACGCCTTAATTTCCCCTATTCTAATATAATGGAAAGTAGGAAAAAATATAAATGACTGCAATCCATAGTTAATGAATGAGTAAAATCTTTAACTTATATGAATGCAAGTTATAAGGTTAATAAATTAAGTGTAAGTAGAGGGTTACTGTAATTAAATATAATGGAAACTTCAACATTAAATAAATGAATGAGATTAAAGGTAAGTCGAAATTGTAATTTACAAAACGAATATATATTAATTAAAGGAATGGAGAAGAAACTTGTAAATTTTCACTTACATTCTTAAAACATACATAACTTACCATATAATAAAAAGTTGCAATGTTAGTAGGAAAATGCAAGGGGAAATCTTACAAGTGAAGAGTAAGGTAATAAAGGTATTCTATTAATTTGCTATTATTAATGAGAATTAATTGTATAGACTTAAGTTAAATTGGAAATTTTACTATAAGTAAAGGTAAGTAGTATAAATAGATGATAGAAACTTTAGTAAATAAATTGGAATACAAATATAATGAATTTTGTGATAAATGGAAAATGAAAATTTGTAAGAAATAAAGAAATCACTCCATAAATGAAAGAAAGAAAATCAAACCATTGAAGCATGAGATAAATGTATAATAAATAAATTTGGGTGTTGGTTTGAATTGTGTTGTTTGATTTATGTTGTTGGGTAAGAAAGTTGAAGTGGTTAAATGAATAAGTATCTATTTTTGTTCAATCTAAGACTGTTGAGTAAAGGATGCACTTGATAGTTAATTTCATTTCATACAAATTTCAAGTTTGAACCCAAACAACTATTTGTTTGATGGATTTAATGGTTGCTTTATTTTATGTATGTATGCTGTTTGTAAAATTGATGGTTGTTGTATTGTTTGGTTGATTAATGATTGAATCCACTTGAATAATTCACTTTAATATAAATATTTAACCTTTTAGATTATATAAGTGAATACAGGTGATGGAAGCAACTGCTAATGCTTTTGGTTCCATAATAATAAGCGTATATTGCCCGACAAATAGGTACGTTTTCGGATTACGTTTAAAGCGCTATTTTTCCCGTGTTGGGATATAATATTTTGATAATATATGTAATATATTTGTATATTTTGATATTATATTTTCTCCCGAGCCTCACCGTACAAAGGAGACTCTGCCAAAAATTTTCGTAAATTTTGGACTTAGAATTTTGTTGAATATTTTCCAAACTTTAATGATTTAAGTATAAAAGGTTGTAATGATTATAAACGGGTATATTTCATTAAAGGAAATTAATCCAGTAAATTATTGTTTATAAGTTAATATTTGAAATAAGATGTACTGTTTATTCTTCCTTCTCCCTTCTTTTTCCTTTTCGGGGACGAAAAGTTTTGAGTGGGGGAAAGTGTAACGACCCGTTAAATTCAATGATATTAAATGAGTCAATTTGATATGTTTTCTAATCTAATTTAAATTGAAATAGAAGTCTTAGGATTTTTAATGGAGTAAATGTAGGGGTTAGCTAGTAACTGTAATTAAAGGTAAATAATTTAAAATGTTTATATGACATAGATTGAAATAACGAAAATTTGTGTTTGTGGTTATAAGTCATAATTAGTTGATTAAAATGGTATTAATGAAATAATAACTGAATTGAATTGCAAATATATAAACATTAGAAAAATTTATTTGGTGGATTAAATTTGTTAAAGTTCATAAGTTTTGTAATTTAATTTAGTAGAAACTTTAAATTATAAACGAAGATTTGAAATAAACGCTAAATTTAATTATGTAAATGGTGACTTAAGACCTAGTTATAGGAATTGGAATATAATCCAATTTGAATTAAGTAGAAGAAGGATTTGATTAATATGTAAGTTATTGTTCAAGGTATTGAATAAAAATTGGAAACCCAATTATAATTAATGATAATAACGTTAGTATTAGTTAATAAATATATTTCAATGCAGTACCCAAATGAATGGAATAAAATGAATATATATTGAATAGAAATGAAATGTAAGGTAAATGACGATTGTGTAAAATCAGTACAAGTTGGAAATGCATAAACCTTAATAAACATTCCAATTTAATAAATTTATGCAAATGTGGGACTTAGTGATAAGCGTGTAATTATGGGTATGATAACAATTAGTATAAAATTCCTATTTCAGTGGCATGTTGCAATGGGTGATTTAGTTTGGGATTTTTATTAAATTTTGATGGAATTATTTAAGGTTTACAATAACAGAAGTTTAGGAGTAAAGTGAGATAATTGAAAATTTTAATCATTCATATAAGTCATTTGTTTATTTATACGAGTTAGCTAATAAAATTTAATTTGGGCAATTTCTATATATTGGAAACACATTTGTAAAGTGCAATTAATTGAATTTGGTGAATTGGGAATGAATCCAAGGTTATAGGAATTGATGTAATACTACACAAATAAAAGGTAACTGCATAAAATCAATGTTTTGTAATAAATTGTAATTGATAATTAAGTAGGAATGGGTTTGAATTTGACAAAAAGGAAAATTTATTATTTGCTTACCCATCTATTCAATCTATTAAATTTGATCAGATCCATTTGCAATTAAACGAATTTATTTACAAGTTAGTATGTATTTAGCTGATAACTATAAACCAATTAGGACAATCAGATATATATATTACCAGTTAAGTTATATAAGATAATGGTTGACTTAATTAAGGGAGTTTATGTAATAATTTCATTTATTTTGTAAGTGGAAATAAAACGTTAATGATAACAAGTATTCAAAATTTACCATCTATTTAGTATATTAAGTATAATTGATAATCACCTGCAGCAAGTAATAAATAATAAATACGTAACGTTAAATGAAGTAATATTTGAAATTTAATATTTAGAAACTATGTAAATATAAGTGCAGATGAAATTGGGGATATTGACATATTGAAATATGAATCCAATGATAAATCAATCTAATTGACAATAAATAATGGAAAGTAAATTTAATTAAATTTTGGAAATTTAATATATATATATATATATATATATTTTGGTGAAATTAATGAAATTTGAGGATTTCTAAATTTAATTCGACAAGTTAAATTTTGTTTAAATTAGTATAGGTGATTGAAAATTTTATAATAATAAGAATCATCAATTATCAAAGAGAAATGGAAAATTGGATTTAATTGACTAAATTTTAATTTATTTAATGAATATTAAAAATAGCCATTTTGGCCACGGACTCGGATTTCGACGAAACCAGTTTCATCGGATCCGTATCGGTGAATTATTATAGGGTTTCAAGTTTCGTATCGATCGGACTTGTCGTTTGATCGTACGGGCGTGAAACGCCTTGAAATCAATTTTAATAAAATCAATTTGAAATCAATTTGGAAATTTTGTTTTCAGCATAACTTCTTCATACGATCAAATCTGGACGTGAAACTTTTTCCATCGCGTTCAGAATATCTTAAAATACCTATTTGGATATATAGATTTAATAAATTCGGTTCCGGAGGCATAGCGGGCTTTTTGGGCCATAGTTTGTTTCTTACGTTCACTTATCCGATCCATCTACGCTATCTCTAGTCTACCTATATAAGCACTGTTATAAACCCTAGCCACTCCTTATTTTCATTTTCTGTACATACATCTCCTTCTCACCTCCTCATTCTAATGGCAGAAGAAAAAAACCTAATTCCCAAATTCCCAAAAAAAAAAAAGAATTCAAATTTTAAAAAAAAAAATTCGGATCTACAGCAGCTTCTGGTCGCTCTTCGGGTTTCAGTGGAGAAAACCCTAGAGCAACTTCGGGTCAGGAAGAAAATGACTTGGGTCGCTCCGGGTCGTTTTGGCGAAAAGTCCAAGCAGGCACCGGGGAATTGAGGCGGCGCACCGAAGTCGACCCAGGACCAGAATTTTCCATTTTTCAAATTTTCATAACTTTTGCATACGAGCTCGGATTCACGCGCGGTTTGTTTTGCTGGGATCGTATCGGAATTTCTGACATTTTGACGCTAGTTTGGACGAATTCCGAGAAGGGCGAATTTTTGGGTTTAAATCGAATTTAAATTCGATTTAAATTCAAAAGGTGAGTGTTTTAACCCACTCACAACTACTAGAAGCTTTTATGTTTGTTTAAATTAATTTTAGAAATGAATAGAAATTTATTTATGAGTATTTGGCATGTTTATTTTATTCATATCTGTTGAATTGCATTTATTTAATTTAACTGTTAATTTAATTAATTTATTGCGTATAAATTTACAGTTAAAATTTATTTGTTTGTATATGAACTGCTAGTTAACAGTTATATAATTTATTACTGAATATAGACTGTAGATTAATAGTTGTTAAATTTAATCTGAATAAAATTGCCAGTTATTACCTGTTATATATTATCAAATATAAATTGTTATTGATTGATATTGCTTGATGATTGTGATTGGATGATGGGTGATGTTGATGGATGTTTTATTGTATATCATTAAATTGCAAATTATCATGCATATTTCCTTTCATTCGGGATTGCGGTTTGAAATGATATACAACCGCAAAATTTTATATCTTTTAAATTGCGGATTGAAATGATAAATATCCGTATCACTTGACCATAGGATAGAAAATTATATACAGGCACCGCAGTCTATATATAACTATTTTAATGTGATTTCTATGGTTTGGATGGAATACGGTTTATAATAATCTTAAATTTTATATTGTATAAATATTTTTCTTCCATATATATATATACATATGAAGTTGAAAATTTTGAAATTAAAATGTGTATAAAAATCTTTATTAAAAATGGGAGAAAATTAAGAAAATGGAGTTTAATAATTTATATCATATGTTTAAATGTTAAGTTTGGAAATTTTAAGATATGATCTTTATAATTGGATTTTTCCCGAAATAAATTGAAATGAATATTCTAGTATAATTTGAATTGGGAAAAATATATATATATTTTATTACTAGAAATTGAAGTCTTATTATTTATGGATTTTATGTGAATATTCAAGACTAATTAATAGAACAATTGATCTGTTGAAAGAATAAAATCCAATTTTAGTTTGAAATATTGTTACTCAAAATGGATATACGTATATATGAATAAATTGAAGTGGTTTTGGAACTTGAGAGAGATAATATAAATTTTGGTTTAGACTTTAATAAAGTAATGTATTTGTAAAGCCATGAGAACTATTTTCTTTACAAAGTAACATTTAAGTTAAACCATTTAATTCATATACCGTTGAATGTCCAAACCATTCAAGTTTTTAGAAGTTATGGTTTTAAATTATGATTTTCAAAATATTATGCTTTGAAAATATTTGATTTTCAGACGTTATGAAGTTAAAGCATTATGATTTTGGAAAAGAATTATATTTGGGATAAGTGATAAAATATGGTTTTGGGTTTTGAAATGATATCGTATTCATGGTTATGAAATGGAATGTTTATTCTGATTTTTAAAGTATAACCTATTTTTAAATGACCGCGGTGTTATAATAACGATGGGTTGGCAAAGAGACCGGGATCAGATATGGACATACTCTCTGTCGATACCGAAAACCACTTTGACTAACCGTGTACGCGGTGGAGATTCCAGAATGAAGTAGGTGGTGGTGACGTTTCCTGTAAGGTAAATACGTGGACCCGACTCCCGTGAGTTGGCATAAGGTGGCTAAAACAGGAGCGATTCTCAGGCCAATGAGGTCATTCCTCTGATCGGACCCTCCTCTTCGATATTATACTTTGATTTTGGATTGATTCAGTGGCCACTTCTATATTTTGATTTTGGGGAGTTAGTCCGAGGTGGGCGGTAACTGCGGCTACGCGTTTCCACCAGCCTGGATAGCAATTGGTATATCTACCCTGGCATTGCCTAGTTGTGCCGTGTCACCTACCATACCGAGCCTTTACTACGAGTTTCTATTTGTGTCGTACCTATGGGGTATCCTCTGGTAGCTTCCCGATCAGGAGGTATTACGGTACTGTATAGACTATTGGCATTATTTGTGTTAAGGGCTATATGGGTAACCCCTTAACGCTATTAAAAAGTAAGTTTATTTTATAAATAGACACTATTATAATAGCGCAATATACTACATAGTAAATAGTTTAACGGATCCTTAGGAGATGTAAATCCCGAACATCTCTTGAGTTACTGTACTCATATTTATTTCTGTTAATTTAACTCACATAAGATCTTTTAGTCTGACTCGAGTGTTTTTGTCTTTTCAAATTCGCTCGGGTCAGTCCGAGCGTTTCAGGATCGAAGATTTTAGCTTTGGAGGACGAAGACGAAGAATCCGTATTATATTATTTATAGTATTGCACCACACTCTAAATTTCCGCTGCATTGATTGTATTGGTATGTGTAACTCTGATATTCATTGTATAAGTAAAATAAATATTTTGTAAACAGTTATCATGAACTGTATATTGATTATTATATTTTATCCTTCCGCTGTGAGATTCTATTTTGTTTTATTTCTTCTCTGTTTTTTTTCTTATTTACCCCATAACAATCCGCCCTTGCGTATGCTTTGAATTGGCACGTGTGTCGGTTTAAAGTGTGCGAAAAGGCGGGATGTTACACGACTTTCGCTATGTCACCATAGGTCGTAGTCTACCGATATAAAATCAAAACGTTGATTGTTGGCTCTCAGCAGCATACACGACTTTCGCTATGGTCTGCAGTAGATCGCAGTGATATCTAGTTACACTGTCGTCACAGCATAACCCAAATGCCTCTGTACGTATCAGCGCCCTCGACTTTCGCTGCACACTACACAAAATCCTCATAAACTAGTATTGTCCCGACTCCTCACATGATCAACTTTAGAACCCCTCTTATGGTTCAAGGCAGTACCAACCTTTCGCTCTCCTGAGAAGTTCATTTCAAGGGAGCGCCTTTTTCCCCAGAGCCATTTTCAAAACACTTTATACTATACACGTATAGTATCTTCCAAATCATACACCTAGTATGAATCTCAAATAAATCTCCTTTCTCAAAATTGATTATTCCAAAATCGATAATTCTCAAATTAGGCTTTTCCAAATTCCAATATTGATTTTACCCAAAAATCAAAAAGCCTTTTCAAACCAAAGGTTCCAAAAACCTTTCTTCCAAAATCATTCTCACGAGATCCTTTATATATATAGATATAGATATATATAACGTTGAAAAATCTTTGGATCATTTCAAACTTGTATAAAACCCTTTTATACTACAAATATTTTCTAAAACCCTTTAATTCTGGCCAGATTCAACAAGGGGAGATTTTTCTTATATAACAGATATATATATATAGACACTCACACACACACACACACACACACACATATATATATAGAACTTTACAAATCAAATATTCAAATTTGATTATTCTTTATAAAGTTGTTAAACATATTCCCTTTCTACCATAGAAATCCTTATTTCATCATATATTTCACAAAATATACTTTTCATTTCAAAAACCATTTTCCAGTTCTTATCCATAAATTCCCAGCATCAATTTCATTCAAACCCTTACGATTTACATATATCATCCATGTGCAATACCAATTTGATCGCTAACTCGATCACACAATTTCTCTTCCGAACTAGTATCGTCCACCGAACTTCCTAGTGCGGACTCAGATCTGGTTTCTTGACCAGAAACTGTCATTTTCCTTGCATAGTCATAACTATGATAGAGAATATGCAGAATCAATCAACAACCCATATGCAGGTTTGTCGTCGAAAATCGAGTGAAAAATCTCAATTCGGATCGATATAACTGTCTCGAAATTCTGTGCTCGAATTTGGATCAAATCACTATGCGAATAGAATAATATACATAGATCTTACGTATCTATCCTTATTGATTATTAGTCAAATCAATCTCCTTTGTATTCACATTCATTTTAATTCTATTCACTTATCCACAATTTCTTAAATCCTCATTAGTATTATCACCTCAATTCTTATCTCAAATGGATATTTAATCATAAACAGTTTGTACTCTATTCAGCTCAAAATTGGAAAATAATTTGAAAGGTTAAAAATAGATAAGTAGTGAAAAATAATTATTAGTTTGTAAAATAGGTGTAAAATAGTTAAGTAACGGTAAAACATTTGGAAAATAGTTAAATAGTTATATAAATTTTAAATAATTGCAAAATAGTTGTAAAATACCAATTAATTATAAACTAGTCAAAAAAACAGTGATTAGTTTATAAAACAGTTGAAAAATTGTTAAATAGTTCCAAAAATAATCGTAAAACAATTATAAGATAGTTTAGGTTTAAAAAGAAAAGTTGTATAGTAAATAATTTGGAAAAATATATTTGTATTAAAACAATTTATTTCGAAACTAGTCCAGAGTCGAACTGTTCAATTCCCAACCTCCATTTTCATCAACTCAATTTAAATTTCTACTTCCATTTAAATTGACTCAATTCCAATTTAAATAACTTCAATTTCCATTGAAATTGATTTATCCCCGATTCAAGTTGAATTAATTCTCAATTTCTTTCCAATTTCAAATCAAATTCCTGTTAAATTTTAAATTTATTCAACTTTAATCACAATTCCAAATTATTCAAATCAATTTGAACTAATTTCAAATTGAACCCATTTCAATTTCAAATCAATTCCAGCTTGAATTAATCCTAATTCCCATTTGAATTTGAACTCATTCAACTTTAATTTCATTTCAAATTAATCTAATTCAAATTTTCCATTTGAATTTTTAAACTAATCCATTTTTAATCACAATTCAATTAGTTCAAATCAAATTCAATTTGAACTAATTCAATTCAAACCAAATTTCAAATTTAAACCATCCCGAATTATATAAATTCGAGTTAAATTTTTAGACGTTAATTTAATCTTTTAAATCAAATCAATTTATATCTTTAAACCAATTAATTCTGAATCCAAGTTCCAATTTTAACCTATTTCAAAGTTCAAATAATAATTCAATTCCTCTTTAAACAACTAAATCTTTGAAATCAAATTTTATCATCAAATTTCAATTTTGAAATCAAACCTTTGAAGTTTTATCCTAAACATT
Source organism: Allium cepa (assembly GCA_030765085.1). Classification (NCBI taxonomy): domain Eukaryota; kingdom Viridiplantae; phylum Streptophyta; class Magnoliopsida; order Asparagales; family Amaryllidaceae; genus Allium; species Allium cepa. The sequence goes on from CM060937.1 coordinate 412,931,282, forward strand.
CATATCATATGTCCAAAATGATTCCATTTTACCTTAATAATGGATATATTACCACAATCCATTTCTTTATTCGTTTAAACAAATCCAATTTTCAGTTTAGAGATTATCAATAACAACAGGATGGTATCATTCAAATTATTTTAAAATATCCATCCATTTCCTACTTCCAGATCTCAAACCCATTTTGAGATCACACAAACTCCCTATTCAAATTAACCAATTAACTTTCCAAGTTAAATTCCAATTTCATCTTGAAATTTCCAATTCAGGTTGTTCATTCAAACTTATTTAACTTCTTCTACGTTAAATTCAATTTAAATCCCATAACCTTACTCAAATTTGAATTTCCACTTCAAATTTAAACTTCACATTAATAATCTTTCCACTTATAAGTTCAAAAACTTATCACTTTGGGTATCACAACTCATTCCAATTAAAAATTTAAAACTCAACATTTAGAGTTTATTTCAAACCATCCTTGATATTATGTACATTCCTCGTATACACATTATTTCCTTTACACACCAAATTATCCTTAAATTTTAAACCACCTATGGTTTTTAATTCAAAACAAATTTCTTTAAATTTTCAAACAACTCTTGTTTGAAATAGGAACCTTTCATTCGATTACATTAAATAATATTATTTCTTTATCCCTTTAAAACAATTTTCAAATTTCTGGACCTAGATTTAAAACTTCAAAATTTAAATCATCTTCAATTCCAATTTATAAGTCATACTTACCTAAATGTTTTACCTCCTTAAAAAAATTTCATTATTAAATACAACAACCATATATGATAATAACCAAGTTTATCATATCTGAAAACCATTCTTTATCATCTATTTTCAGAACTCTTTCCCTAAATTCAAGATTTTAATTTTAGTTTGAATTCATATCAAACTTATCTTTATTTAATTTCAATTTGGTTGTATTTCAATTACCACTAAATTTAATTCCAATAGTTTAACAACCAATTACCTTAATATTTATTAGAAAGAAATATTGCTTTGTATATCAAAATATATTCTTATATAAAATCACTTAAAATCTTAATATAAGAAAATAACAAGTACGCACTCACATATATATACACTCAACTTGGTCTAGGGTACGATTGACCCTATTCTTAATGAGTAATCAAACCAGAGCCAAGATTCTCACTTAACCTCGCTCTGATACCAAATGTAACGACCCAGAAATTTCGATCTAGAAAATTCCAGGTAGTTGGGAAAAGAAGAAAAGAGATAGAAGTAAAAAAAAGAACAAAAACACCAACATCTCACATTCGAAGCGGAAAAAAATATAATATCAAATAAAATAACAGTTTTACAAGAAGAACTATATCAGTACATTTACATTTTTATACATTAGAGTTACAACATTTACACAACACTGGACATTTTAAAATAACATGTCCTATATACAACTATATATCACAGCGGAAACAATCCCTACGTTCCTGCCATCCAACTCGCCTCCTGAGCTCCAGAACATCGTTACCTGAAAATCTGTAATACTTGGTCTGACCCGAGCATTACATCAAAGTAACACCCGGGTCAGGCTGGAAACCAGTGTGAGCAAACCCATCTAATATGGAACACAAAAGCATACAACTTATATAAACCCGAGGAAACTCGTATCAATTTACAAATTCACAAATTGATATAGCATCACCTATTTCACACATCAAGTTTCTAAGTACTATACTTAAATTAAATGGTCTAATTCACTTAAATCATTCCATTCCAGCTTATTCATATCAATCTATAAAGAATCAAAGTGGTTTCGGGTATTTACTAATACCCGACTCCGGTCTCTTCGAATCCAATGTCATCTTAACCCAAGTTATTCAATTAAATACAATTCAACTTTAAATACAAGATGTCACTTTTTATATAGCAATTCATCATCTGTAGATAACCACAATATCATAGTTCACCCAAGCATAACATATCACAAAACATTTCATTCCAGAGATAACAATCAATTCAAGGCATTTAACGTCATTCAATCGTCATAAGCAAAAATTGATCACTTCCAAAATTTAGTTTAATTATTTCAAATTAAATTACTAACCTCAATCACTTAGATTACCTTTTCTTAACATTAATTAATTACAAACAAATTAATTAATCATCCTTTAATTATCCATCTTAATTAATCACCTTTGACTAAGTATCCTTTAATTACAACAAGAAATTAACTCTTAATTAATTATACAAATTAATTAACCTTTACCCATTACATTAATCACAATGATCCTTAAGTAATTATTCAATTAATTACCTTATAACCACTTACGTTGATTAATTATTCCTCAATTAATCAAACTCATAAATTGACTAATCCTTACTTAATTTCTCTAATTAATCAATCCTTTAATTAATTACACTAATTAATTAATCTTTAATTACTTCCCTTAAGTAATTTATCCTTAATTACTTTCATCAAGTAATTATTTCATTGACTAATTATCCTCAATTAATTAACCTTGATCATTAATTTATTAACCTTTAATTACCACATAGATAAATTAGCCTTAACAATTCATATAAATTAACGTTTTAATTAATCTCCTTATTAATGATCCCCTAATCATTTCCAGTAATTAATTCTTTTAATCAATTACATTTAACAAATAGTCTTTAAATTAATCCCATCAATAATTAATCTCAATTAATCTCATTAAGTAATTATCCGATAATCACTTTACTAAGTAATAATACTTTTTAAATTACATTAAGTAATTAGCTTAATCACTTTCTTTTAGTGATTTTCCTTAATCATTATTAATTAATTTTTCTTCAATTACTGTAACAACCCGCATATTTATCGATTTTATATTTAAATATTTCATTTAAATATTTTATCATTCGTTGGATTTTAGTCCGAGAAGCTACTTTTTGCATACGGTCGAATTAGGACTCGGGACCACTCCCATTGAGTTTAAAATGCCGTTTGCGACCTTTTTGAGTATAAGCTTCGATATGTTTGGAGAAAGTTGAATTTTGCTACTTTTTGCTTTGGGTTTTGGTTTGGGCTGAGCCAACTAACCACTTACTAACTCAGTCCCAATCCCCCTCTCCTCCTCATTACTTCATTCCAACTCCTAACTCTCTAGCAAAACTGAAAATGGAGGTGGAGAGTGGAAATTAAAACTCCAAGCCCTAGCTTCCTTTGCAAATCCATCTCCTTGCTCCAAAGTTCATGAGAACCCATTGGTAAGCTTCCTCTTCTTCTTCTCCAACTCATTCTCTCATTGATTTCAGAAATTTCCTAAACCTAACTTAGGAAATGTTCTTCTTTTAAGCTTAGATTCAAGCTTCTAGAGTTGGATTTGAAGAGTGGTCGATTCCCCTTTGCTTTCAAGCTTCATCTTCATAAATTTTAGTTCAAAGGTGAGATTTTTAATCTCACATCTATGCTTATGATTATCTTCGATTGTTAGGTATGAATTCCTAACACTTATTCATGTGCATTTGATTTTGATTTGGATTGCTTTTGTGAGTATTCCAATTTTTAGTGTTTTGAGTTCGATTCATTAAAAATCCTAACTTTGATGTTTGAACATGTTTTTGGTGATGCATCGAGGAGCTTATAGGGCCGGGTAGTCGATTGACATAAACCCTTAGCGCCGTTGCTCGTGCGATTGCAAATTGGTCAAGATTGAACCTCATTTGTAATAGGCATGGATGAGGCAGGAAACAGGTTCGGCCGACCGACCCCCTGGTCCGGTCGACCGACCTGCTTCTAAGTGCATAAGCACTTTTTGTTTTAGGGTCCGGTCGACCGACTACAGGGGTTCGGCCGACCGACCTGCTTCCCGAGGATTTTTGTGGAACAGGGTTCGGCCGACCGACCCCTTGGTCCGGTCGACCGACCTGCTTCTATTTTCCAGATTAGCCTATTTTGCTAATCCGTTTGAATATCCAGATTTAATCGATTCGTGTTGTCTCCCTTTTGTTGTTGTCATTTATTATCGACTTTGATGACCTTTTCTTTGGGAATTTTAGATATATCCACTTTGATGGATTTTATATCGATTTCTTTGGATTTTATTCACGGCTTCGAATGTGAATTTTTATGCCCGATTGTTTCTACAATCTTCTTTGTGATTTGTCACTTTAAAAATATAAAGGTTTTCTATACTAGTAGTAAATATCAAAACTCTTTCTTCAAATGATTTCAACACTATTTTATTACAAAGCTCGTTTTCGTAAACCGATTTCCAATCTATTAGTATATATAAACCTTTACCGCACTCGTATGAGAAATCTAATTAAACGACTTAGTAAAACGAGTGGTATGAAACGCTTGCGTTTACTTTGTCGGTTAATTCTTGGACTTGTTCGATTAAATCTCTTGTGACAATTTTCTAGTGGAGATCTACAATTTGTTCGTAAATATTTAAGTTAAGCTAGTGGTTATGGGACATGAAGCTAAGCTCATATATTTACTAGCTTATTGTAATTGACACTTCTCTTTGTTCATGACGATCGTCTTTGCGGTTTAGACTAGCAATGTGCGATGTCTCTTTGTCTATGTGGAGGACTGTTCCTCATTTTATCGAGTTTCGTCTCATTTTATACATGGGTCGTACCCTTCTAGGTGCGTCAATGTTTTATTATGCATGGGGTGTACCTTTCTAGGTGCATCGATGTTTGTTTACTTCGTGGAGCAATCGGCTCAATAAGTCGGGGCATGGGGCGTATCTTTTTAGGTGCGTCGATGTTCGTCTATGCATGGGGCGTATCTTTCTAGGTGCGTCGATGTTCGAATTAGCATGGGGTGTATCTTTCTAGGTGCATCGATGTTTATTTATTTATGCATGGGGCGTATCTTTCTAGGTGCGTCGATGCTAGAACATGGGGTGTATCTTTCTAGGTGCATCGATGTTTATTTATTTGTGCATGGGGCGTATCTTTCTAGGTGCGTCGATGCTAGAACATGGGGTGTATCTTTCTAGGTGCATCGATGTTTATTTATTTGTGCATGGGGCGTATCTTTCTAGGTGCGTCGATGCTAGAGCATGGGGTGTATCTTTCTAGGTGCATCGATGTTCGACATTACATGGGGTGTATCTTTCTAGGTGCATCGATGTTTATTTGTGCATGGGGCATATCTTTCTAGGTGCGTCGATGCTAGAGCATGGGGCGTATCTTTCTAGGTGCGTCGATGTTCGACTGTTCATGGGGCATATCTTTTTAGGTGTGTCGATGTCCAGTTTTTTTTGGGGATTGGCCATCCTTTTTATTGTGATTTGGTTCATCGGATGTCCCGTTGTACGACGTCGTTGTTCCTTTTTATTGTGATTTCTGGATTTCGTGTGTTGATTTCTGGAATTTATGTTTCACCAACTTTTACGATGGGCATTGATATATATGTCATTTATTGTGGCTTGGTGAACGAAATTAGGAGTATGACATTCCTTTTTATCTTGAGTAGATTATTATGATATTGATTAATCTCTTGTTGATTTTCAATTACTTATTTATCACAGCTTGGCATTGTGATTATTATATGTTTATGTCATATCTCTTATTATATATCACTTCATCTGATATTTATAGCTAGACTGATCCGTTTATTATTTTCTTATTAAATAATACTCGGGTCAGACTGAGATTTTAAAGGTGCTTCCTCATGGCTTCCTATCCGGAACCATCTTCTGACTTTTGGCTAACTACTCTAGTTTAGTAGTTTTTGTTGTATACATTTGAGATACAGACTCTATGGTGTATACTTATTCTTTTGTCTAGCACTGATATCTATTCCGTTGTATTATTGTGGATCCTTTTGACCACTACTCTGATGTACACTTTCATGTGTAATATTCATATCTATTTCCGCCTTTGTGATATGAATTGTCTGTGACTGATTTATGTTATGTTTATTTCTATATTTATTTCCGAAGACCTTTATAGCCACTGTGTAGTAGCTTTGAGTTTGTGTCGGTGTGTCGGATTTCCTCTTGAGAAAGAAAATGCATGTTATACTATCTGACATATCGATGCTCGCGCAAAGCAATTACACGGATGGTCGCTCCTCAACAGCCTTATTCTCCGTGCTAGTTGACAGCATTCTCAGTAATGTTCTTGGCTAGCGTGGGTATAGAGGTGGGGCGTCACAGCTTGGTATCAAAGCCGAATTTCGGAACAATATGGAATATTATAACAAGGATCATGTCCTAAGTCTTTCTTAGGAGTTATGCTTTAGGATTTTATTCGGGTCTTCGTACCATTCTATCCTACTTTCTTTTATGATTCCTTGTTTTATCTATCAAGGTTGCTTGATATTTATTTTGAGAATAACTTTTCTCTTTCTTTCTTTCTTAAAGAAGAGAAATGGTTAGACCTGGATGTTCCAACGCCGGTCAATCTAGTGCTACTCCTCAGGATGGAGTATTTATGTCTGTTCAGCAGCTTTTAGATCTCGTGAAGAACGCTCAAGCTGCCGGTCCCAATCCAGAGCCTACACATCCTAGATCCGGTTTTGCATGCTTGTGCAGAGACTACACCGATTTGGGTGGAAGGCCATTCAAGGGATCCGAGAGTGCTATAGAAATTCAAGCTTGGCTCAAATAATGCGATCGCATCTTTTCTCGCATGAACCTTATTGACCTTCATCGAGTCCAAGTGGCTTCTAGCATGCTCCAAGAAAGAGCATTAGATTGGTACGAGCTTTTAATTTCTGAAATCATTGAGGCGGATCTTACTTGGGAGCAATTTCGGGGAAGGTTCGAATTGAAATTTGTGCCGGAGGCTGAAAAAGTAACTTTGGCTCGGCGTTTTATAGACCTTGTTCAAGGTGAATCTTCTGTGACAGACTATGTCGCATCTTTCGAATCTCTGTCCAAATACGGGGTTGAATACATCAACACCCCATTGAAGAAGAATCAGAGATTTGTTTATGGCTTAAATAAGAATCTTAAGAAGCCATTACTCCTGAAACTTGAAGTTTCATTTGATCAGCTTATTGAAATCGCTCTTCGTCTTGAAGAGGCCGATAATGAAGGTGATGTTGAAGTTGTGCGTGCCCAACAGAACTTCGACAATAACTTGAAGAGGCCTATCAAATTCAAAGGCCCCATTCCCAACAAGAAAGGGAGGCAAGAAATTCCGGTAGCAAAGACTCCTACCTCTAGTCGTGGTCAATGCTACAATTGTGGTTCCACGAACCACTATGCAAGGGAGTGTCAGAGACCCCTCTTTTGTCGCTATTGCAAAAATTCGGGTCACCATATTACTGCATGTCCCGTACTTCAAAGTAAGAAGGAAGGAGAGCTCAATGTAGTGCAAGCTCCTGGTAACACTTCTCGTGGTCAAGGTATTTCTCATTTAATCCTTGATTACATTTATTTTGTGGTCTTCTTATTTGAGTTCTTTTTGATATGGGTTTCATCTCACTATTTTATATCAAAAGAGCTTTTCGATTCTTTTTCTTTGAATATTTTGGGCTTGATGACTTCTTTGAGGATTGTGATTTCGGATGGTAGGTCCGCAACACTCAATTTGCTTTTTATTGATGTCGAAATTATTTTATGAGACTTTTCTTTCCGAGCCGATTTACTTAGGCTTCGGAATTGATTTTTTGAAAGGATCGGCTTAATCATTGTGAAGCCCATATCCTATTTTTCGAGTGGACTATTCATCTTCGACATTTTCAATCTGTTAAGCAGATTTCTATTTTTCCTTTATGATTTTGATTCCAACTTGATGGCATCATTTTATTCCTTAAGCCCACTTATAAGGAAAGTGTTATTTCTCTCATTCATGTAATTAGAGAAATTTTCCGGAATCTTTGAGCTTGTCTTAGGATTATCACCTAAGAAATCTTTTGTGTGGTGTTAAGGTCTTTTCAGTTTGACTTTACCACCGGTTTTCGTTTGCTACGAGTTGCGGAAATTAGCATTCCAATTACCGCATTCCGCACTCGTTATGATTCTTATCAATGACTTATTATGTCATTCAAATTTGTCTAGCTTATTTCATCCACTTTATAAATCGAATATTCTAGGAATATTCCAATGAGACTATTCTTGTATTTACTGATTTTGGATGAAAATAGTAATTTAAAATTTTGGAAATCTTTTTCATAAGATTTATTTACAAGTAAAACTGGATTTTGTTCTTGAAACGAACAAAGAATATTCTTAAAACTTTTTAAGAGATTTATTTATCCTATAAAAGATGATTTTGTGATTGTATTGCCCGTTGAGTGCTTTAAGAATTTTGGTCGATGCGCTTGATCAACGTTATCGATAGGAATTTCCTAAACGCTTTGATGAGACAATCGGACACGATATATTGACTTGTAAAAATGTAAATTTTTCTAGAAAGATTATTACATAAAAATAAAAATGTAATTTTGAAAATTTTAACTTTTCGGGAAAGAAGATTATTTAAAAGAAATTCTTTCTTTTCGATACTCTTATTCTTGTGATTCCTGAAGGGGAACCAAGACTTTGCTATTTGTACCGATACTAGTCATATTGGTTTGTATGCCGTTCTCTTGCAAAGGAGAACGTGCTATCACTTGTGCTTCTGAATCATTATAGTTTATCGAGACTAGATATGCCACTTATGATCTAGTGCTCTCGGCTATTGTTTTTGCTTTTGGAATTTGGCATCATCATATTTGGATGAGAAATTTGTTCTCTACCTCGATCATAAATCTTTGGAATAATTATTTTCTCATAAGGAACTTTATGTCAACTCGAATTCCTGGTATCTTATGATCTTGATATTCTTTTTATTCCCGGAAGGGAAATCGTGTTGCCAATGCACTTTGTCGTAGGCAACAAGTGGTTGATTCTTTGATGATGTCTGAAGGGAATTATCTCTTTATCAAGTTCATCGAACGTTTTGATGTACTTCATTTTATTGAGTTTTATCTCATTCCTTTTATGGACTAGTGTCCGGTGTTCTTTTATGGTGTTCGGTTCATCGGATGTACTGTTATTATACTACATCAATGTTCCATCTTATCTGGATGAATGGATGTACCATTATACTACATCGTTGTTCCGGTTTATCGGATCATTGGACGTATCGTTTTTTTTGTACTACGTCGGTGTTCCAAATTATTCGAGTTTCTAGTTTCTCGGGCGTACCGTTTCTGTACTACGCCGTTGCACTGGCTCAGTTTTCTTCTATTCTTGACGTTTTCCACGTCTTTTATCTACGGAAATGCCTTAGGGATTCCGGTTTTCATTCTTGAGTCCGGTAATATTGTGGAAATTGAAGTTTCACCAGATTACTTGCTAACTCTTTCGTGCACTTTATGGTGAACTTCCTATTTCAAATTTTCTTTTGTGTTGATATGCTTCCATGGCTGTTACTTCTTATTTTCCTCTTAAGTATTGCGAGGACGCAATTTCTTTAAGGAGGGGAGTCTGTAACAACCCGCATATTTATCGATTTTATATTTAAATATTTTATCGTTCGTCGGATTTTAGTCCGAGAAGCTACTTTTTGCATACGGTCGAATTAGGACTCGGGACCACTCCCATTGAGTTTAAAATGCCGTTTGCGACCTTTTTGAGTATAAGCTTCGATATGTTTGGAGAAAGTTGAATTTTGCTACTTTTTGCTTTGGGCTGAGCCAACTAACCACTTACTAACTCAGTCCCAATCCCCCTCTCCTCCTCATTACTTCATTCCAACTCCTAACTCTCTAGCAAAACTGAAAATGGAGGTGGAGAGTGGAAATTAAAACTCCAAGCCCTAGCTTCCTTTGCAAATCCATCTCCTTGCTCCAAAGTTCATGAGAACCCATTGGTAAGCTTCCTCTTCTTCTTCTCCAACTCATTCTCTCATTGATTTCAGAAATTTCCTAAACCTAACTTAGGGAATGTTCTTCTTTTAAGCTTAGATTCAAGCTTCTAGAGTTGGATTTGAAGAGTGGTTGATTCCCCTTTGCTTTCAAGCTTCATCTTCATAAATTTTAGTTCAAAGGTGAGATTTTTAATCTCACACCTATGCTTATGATTATCTTCGATTGTTAGGTATGAATTCCTAACACTTATTCATGTGCATTTGATTTTGATTTGGATTGCTTTTGTGAGTATTCCAATTTTTAGTGTTTTGAGTTCGATTCATTAAAAATCCTAACTTTGATGTTTGAACATGTTTTTGGTGATGCATCGAGGAGCTTATAGGGCCGGGTAGTCGATTGACATAAACCCTTAGCGCCGTTGCTCGTGCGATTGCAAATTGGTCAAGATTGAACCTCATTTTTAATAGGCATGGATGAGGCTGGAAACAGGTTCGGCCGACCGACCCCCTGGTCCGGTCGACCGACCTGCTTCTAAGTGCATAAGCACTTTCTGTTTTAGGGTCCGGTCGACCGACTACAGGGGTTCGGCCGACCGACCTGCTTCCCGAGGATTTTTTTGGAACAGTGTTCGGCCGACCGACCCCCTTGTCCGGTCGACCGACCTGCTTCTATTTTCCAGATTAGCCTATTTTGCTAATCCGTTTGAATATCCAGCTTTAATCGATTCGTGTTGTCTCCCTTTTGTTGTTGTCATTTATTATCGACTTTGATGACCTTTTCTTTGGGAATTTTAGATATATCCACTTTGATGGATTTTATATCGATTTCTTTGGATTTTATTCACGGCTTCGAATGTGAATTTTTATGCCCGATTGTTTCTACAATCTTCTTTGTGATTTGTCACTTTAAAAATATAAAGGTTTTCTATACTAGTAGTAAATATCAAAACTCTTTCTTCAAATGATTTCAACACTATTTTATTACAAAGCTCGTTTTCGTAAACCGATTTCCAATCTATTAGTATATATAAACCTTTACCGCACTCGTATGAGATATCTAATTAAACGACTTAGTAAAACGAGTGGTATGAAACGCTTGCGTTTACTTTGTCGGTTAATTCTTGGACTTGTTCGATTAAATCTCTTGTGACAATTTTCTAGTGGAGATCTACAATTTGTTCGTAAATATTTAAGTTAAGCTAGTGGTTATGGGACATGAAGCTAAGCTCATATATTTACTAGCTTATTGTAATTGACACTTCTCTTTGTTCATGACGATCGTCTTTGCGGTTTAGACTAGCAATGTGCGATGTCTCTTTGTCTATGTGGAGGACTGTTCCTCATTTTATCGAGTTTCGTCTCATTTTATACATGGGTCATACCCTTCTAGGTGCGTCAATGTTTTATTATGCATGGGGTGTACCTTTCTAGGTGCATCGATGTTTGTTTACTTCGTGGAGCAATTGGCTCAATAAGTCGGGGCATGGGGCGTATCTTTTTAGGTGCGTCGATGTTCGTCTATGCATGGGGCGTATCTTTCTAGGTGCGTCGATGTTCGAATTAGCATGGGGTGTATCTTTCTAGGTGCATCGATGTTTATTTATTTATGCATGGGGCGTATCTTTCTAGGTGTGTCGATGCTAGAACATGGGGTGTATCTTTCTAGGTGCATCGATGTTTATTTATTTGTGCATGGGGCGTATCTTTCTAGGTGCGTCGATGCTAGAACATGGGGTGTATCTTTCTAGGTGCATCGATGTTTATTTATTTGTGCATGGGGCGTATCTTTCTAAGTGCGTCGATGCTAGAGCATGGGGTGTATCTTTCTAGGTGCATCGATGTTCGACATTACATGGGGTGTATCTTTCTAGGTGCATCGATGTTTATTTGTGCATGGGGCATATCTTTCTAGGTGCGTCGATGCTAGAGCATGGGGCGTATCTTTCTAGGGGCGTCGATGTTCGACTGTTCATGGGGCATATCTTTTTAGGTGTGTCGATGTCCAGTTTTTTTGGGGATTGGCCATCCTTTTTATTGTGATTTGGTTCATCGGATGTCCCGTTGTACGACGTCGTTGTTCCTTTTTATTGTGATTTCTGGATTTCGTGTGTTGATTTCTGGAATTTATGTTTCACCAACTTTTACGATGGGCATTGATATATATGTCATTTATTGTGGCTTGGTGAACGAAATTAGGAGTATGACATTCCTTTTTATCTTGAGTAGATTATTATGATATTGATTAATCTCTTGTTGATTTTCAATTACTTATTTATCACATCTTGGCATTGTGATTATTATATGTTTATGTCATATCTCTTATTATATATCACTTCATCTGATATTTATAGCTAGACTGATCCGTTTATTATTTTCTTATTAAATAATACTCGGGTCAGACTGAGATTTTAAAGGTGCTTCCTCATGGCTTCCTATCCGGAACCATCTTCTGACTTTTGGCTAACTACTCTAGTTTAGTAGTTTTTGTTGTATACATTTGAGATACAGACTCTATGGTGTATACTTATTCTTTTGTCTAGCACTGATATCTATTCCGTTGTATTATTGTGGATCCTTTTGACCACTACTCTGATGTACACTTTCATGTGTAATATTCATATCTATTTCCGCCTTTGTGATATGAATTGTCTGTGACTGATTTATGTTATGTTTATTTCTATATTTATTTCCGAAGACCTTTATAGCCACTGTGTAGTAGCTTTGAGTTTGTGTCGGTGTGTCGGATTTCCTCTTGAGAAAGAAAATGCATGTTATACTATCTGACATATCGATGCTCGCGCAAAGCAATTACACGGATGGTCGCTCCTCAACAGCCTTATTCTCCGTGCTAGTTGACAGCATTCTCAGTAATGTTCTTGGCTAGCGTGGGTATAGAGGTGGGGCGTCACAGCTTGATATCAAAGTCGAATTTCGGAACAATATGGAATATTATAACAAGGATCATGTCCTAAGTCTTTCTTAGGAGTTGTGCTTTAGGATTTTATTCGGGTCTTCGTACCATTCTATCCTACTTACTTTTATGATTCCTTGTTTTATCTATCAAGGTTGCTTGATATTTATTTTGAGAATTACTTTTCTCTTTCTTTCTTTCTTAAAGAAGAGAAATGGTTAGACCTGGATGTTCCAACGCCGGTCAATCTAGTGCTACTCCTCAGGATGGAGTATTTATGTCTGTTCAGCAGCTTTTAGATCTCGTGAAGAACGCTCAAGCTGCCGGTCCCAATCCAGAGCCTACACATCCTAGATCCGGTTTTGCATGCTTGTGCAGAGACTACACCGATTTGGGTGGAAGGCCATTCAAGGGATCCGAGAGTGCTATAGAAATTCAAGCTTGGCTCAAATAATGCGATCGCATCTTTTCTCGCATGAACCTTATTGACCTTCATCGAGTCCAAGTGGCTTCTAGCATGCTCCAAGAAAGAGCATTAGATTGGTACGAGCTTTTAATTTCTGAAATCATTGAGGCGGATCTTACTTGGGAGCAATTCCGGGGAAGGTTCGAATTGAAATTTGTGCCGGAGGCTGAAAAAGTAACTTTGGCTCGGCGTTTTATAGACCTTGTTCAAGGTGAATCTTCTGTGACAGACTATGTCGCATCTTTCGAATCTCTGTCCAAATACAGGGTTGAATACATCAACACCCCATTGAAGAAGAATCAGAGATTTGTTTATGGCTTAAATAAGAATCTTAAGAAGCCATTACTCCTGAAACTTGAAGTTTCATTTGATCAGCTTATTGAACTCGCTCTTCGTCTTGAAGAGGCCGATAATGAAGGTGATGTTGAAGTTGTGCGTGCCCAACAGAACTTCGACAATAACTTGAAGAGGCCTATCAAATTCAAAGGCCCCATTCCCAACAAGAAAGGGAGGCAAGAAATTCCGGTAGCAAAGACTCCTACCTCTAGTCGTGGTCAATGCTACAATTGTGGTTCCACGAACCACTATGCAAGGGAGTGTCCGAGACCCCTCTTTTGTCGCTATTGCAAAAATTCGGGTCACCATATTACTGCATGTCCCGTACTTCAAAGTAAGAAGGAAGGAGAGCTCAATGTAGTGCAAGCTCCTGGTAACACTTCTCGTGGTCAAGGTATTTCTCATTTAATCCTTGATTACATTTATTTTGTGGTCTTCTTATTTGAGTTCTTTTTGATATGGGTTTCATCTCACTATTTTATATCAAAAGAGCTTTTCGATTCTTTTTCTTTGAATATTTTGGGCTTGATGACTTCTTTGAGGATTGTGAATCCGGATGGTAGGTCCGCAACACTCAATTTGCTTTTTATTGATGTCGAAATTATTTTATGAGACTTTTCTTTCCGAGCCGATTTACTTAGGCTTCGGAATTGATTTTTTGAAAGGATCGGCTTAATCATTGTGAAGCCCATATCCTATTTTTCGAGTGGACTATTCATCTTCGACATTTTCAATCTGTTAAGCAGATTTCTATTTTTCCTTTATGATTTTGATTCCAACTTGATGGCATCATTTTATTCCTTAAGCCCACTTATAAGGAAAGTGTTATTTCTCTCATTCATGTAATTAGAGAAATTTTCCGGAATCTTTGAGCTTGTCTTAGGATTATCACCTAAGAAATCTTTTGTGTGGTGTTAAGGTCTTTTCAGTTTGACTTTACCAGCGGTTTTCGTTTGCTACGAGTTGCGGAAATTAGCATTCCAATTACCGCATTCCGCACTCGTTATGATTCTTATCAATGACTTTTATGTCATTCAAATTTGTCTAGCTTATTTCATCCACTTTATAAATCGAATATTCTAGGAATATTCCGATGAGACTATTCTTGTATTTACTGATTTTGGATGAAAATAGTAATTTAAAATTTTGGAAATCTTTTTCATAAGATTTATTTACAAGTAAAACTGGATTTTGTTCTTGAAACGAACAAAGAATATTCTTAAAACTTTTTAAGAGATTTATTTATCCTATAAAAGATGATTTTGTGATTGTATTGCCCGTTGAGTGCTTTAAGAATTTTGGTCGATGCGCTTGATCAACGTTATCGATAGGAATTTCCTAAACGCTTTGATGAGACAATCGGACACGATATATTGACTTGTAAAAATGTAAATTTTTCTAGAAAGATTATTACATAAAAATAAAAATGTAATTTTGAAAGTTTTAACTTTTCGGGAAAGAAGATTATTTAAAAGAAATTCTTTCTTTTCGATACTCTTATTCTTGTGATTCCTGAAGGGGAACCAAGACTTTGCTATTTGTACCGATACTAGTCATATTGGTTTGTATGCCGTTCTCTTGCAAAGGAGAACGTGCTATCACTTGTGCTTCTGAATCATTATAGTTTATCGAGACTAGATATGCCACTTATGATCTAGTGCTCTCGGCTATTGTTTTTGCTTTTGGAATTTGGCATCATCATATTTGGACGAGAAATTTGTTCTCTACCTCGATCATAAATCTTTGGAATAATTATTTTCTCATAAGGAACTTTATGTCAACTCGAGTTCCTGGTATCTTATGATCTTGATATTCTTTTTATTCCCGGAAGGGAAATCGTGTTGCCAATGCACTTTGTCGTAGGCAACAAGTGGTTGATTCTTTGATGATGTCTGAAGGGAATTATCTCTTTATCAAGTTCATCGAACGTTTTGATGTACTTCATTTTATTGAGTTTTATCTCATTCCTTTTATGGACTAGTGTCCGGTGTTCTTTTATGGTGTTCGGTTCATCGGATGTACTGTTATTATACTACATCAATGTTCCGTCTTATCTGGATCAATGGATGTACCATTATACTACATCGTTGTTCCGGTTTATCGGATCATTGGACGTATCGTTTTTTTTGTACTACGTCGGTGTTCCAAATTATTCGAGTTTCTAGTTTCTCGGGCGTACCGTTTCTGTACTACGCCGTTGCGCTGGCTCAGTTTTCTTCTATTCTTGACGTTTTCCACGTCTTTTATCTACGGAAATGCCTTAGGGATTCCGGTTTTCATTCTTGAGTCCGGTAATATTGTGGAAATTGAAGTTTCACCAGATTTCTTGCTAACTCTTTCGTGCACTTTATGGTGAACTTCCTATTTCAAATTTTCTTTTGTGTTGATATGCTTCCATGGCTGTTACTTCTTATTTTCCTCTTAAGTATTGCGAGGACGCAATTTCTTTAAGGAGGGGAGTCTGTAACAACCCGCATATTTATCGATTTTATATTTAAATATTTTATCGTTCGTCGGATTTTAGTCCGAGAAGCTACTTTTTGCATACGGTCGAATTAGGACTCGGGACCACTCCCATTGAGTTTAAAATGCCGTTTGCGACCTTTTTGAGTATAAGCTTCGATATGTTTGGAGAAAGTTGAATTTTGCTACTTTTTGCTTTGGGCTGAGCCAACTAACCACTTACTAACTCAGTCCCAATCCCCCTCTCCTCCTCATTACTTCATTCCAACTCCTAACTCTCTAGCAAAACTGAAAATGGAGGTGGAGAGTGGAAATTAAAACTCCAAGCCCTAGCTTCCTTTGCAAATCCATCTCCTTGCTCCAAAGTTCATGAGAACCCATTGGTAAGCTTCCTCTTCTTCTTCTCCAACTCATTCTCTCATTGATTTCAGAAATTTCCTAAACCTAACTTAGGGAATGTTCTTCTTTTAAGCTTAGATTCAAGCTTCTAGAGTTGGATTTGAAGAGTGGTTGATTCCCCTTTGCTTTCAAGCTTCATCTTCATAAATTTTAGTTCAAAGGTGAGATTTTTAATCTCACATCTATGCTTATGATTATCTTCGATTGTTAGGTATGAATTCCTAACACTTATTCGTGTGCATTTGATTTTGATTTGGATTGCTTTTGTGAGTATTCCAATTTTTAGTGTTTTGAGTTCGATTCATTAAAAATCCTAACTTTGATGTTTGAACATGTTTTTGGTGATGCATCGAGGAGTTATAGGGCCGGGTAGTCGATTGACATAAACCCTTAGCGCCGTTGCTCGTGCGATTGCAAATTGGTCAAGATTGAACCTCATTTTTAATAGGCATGGATGAGGCTGGAAACAGGTTCGGCCGACCGACCCCCTGGTCCGGTCGACCGACCTGCTTCTAAGTGCATAAGCACTTTCTGTTTTAGGGTCCGGTCGACCGACTACAGGGGTTCGGCCGACCAACCTGCTTCCCGAGGATTTTTTTGGAACAGGGTTCGGCCGACCGACCCCCTGGTCCGGTCGACCGACCTGCTTCTATTTTCCAGATTAGCCTATTTTGCTAATCCGTTTGAATATCCAGCTTTAATCGATTCGTGTTGTCTCCCTTTTGTTGTTGTCATTTATTATCGACTTTGATGACCTTTTCTTTGGGAATTTTAGATATATCCACTTTGATGGATTTTATATCGATTTCTTTGGATTTTATTCACGGCTTCGAATGTGAATTTTTATGCCCGATTGTTTCTACAATCTTCTTTGTGATTTGTCACTTTAAAAATATAAAGGTTTTCTATACTAGTAGTAAATATCAAAACTCTTTCTTCAAATGATTTCAACACTATTTTATTACAAAGCTCGTTTTCGTAAACCGATTTCCAATCTATTAGTATATATAAACCTTTACCGCACTCGTATGAGAAATCTAATTAAACGACTTAGTAAAACGAGTGGTATGAAACGCTTGCGTTTACTTTGTCGGTTAATTCTTGGACTTGTTCGATTAAATCTCTTGTGACAATTTTCTAGTGGAGATCTACAATTTGTTCGTAAATATTTAAGTTAAGCTAGTGGTTATGGGACATGAAGCTAAGCTCATATATTTACTAGCTTATTGTAATTGACACTTCTCTTTGTTCATGACGATCGTCTTTGCGGTTTAGACTAGCAATGTGCGATGTCTCTTTGTCTATGTGGAGGACTGTTCCTTATTTTATTGAGTTTCGTCTCATTTTATACATGGGTCGTACCTTTCTAGGTGCGTCAATGTTTTATTATGCATGGGGTGTACCTTTCTAGGTGCATCGATGTTTGTTTACTTCGTGGAGCAATCGGCTCAATAAGTCGGGGCATGGGGCGTATCTTTTTAGGTGCGTCGATGTTCGTCTATGTATGGGGCGTATCTTTCTAGGTGCGTCGATGTTCGACTTAGCATGGGGTGTATCTTTCTAGGTGCATCGATGTTAGACATTACATGGGGTGTATCTTTCTAGGTGCATCGATGTTTATTTATTTGTGCATGGGGCGTATCTTTCTAGGTGCGTCGATGCTAGAACATGGGGTGTATCTTTCTAGGTGCATCGATGTTTATTTATTTGTGCATGGGGCGTATCTTTCTAGGTGCGTCGATGCTAGAACATGGGGTGTATCTTTCTAGGTGCATCGATGTTTATTTATTTGTGCATGGGGCGTATCTTTCTAGGTGCGTCGATGCTAAAGCATGGGGTGTATCTTTCTAGGTGCATCTTTGTTCGACATTTATATCTTTCTAGGTGCATCGATGTTTATTTGTGCATGGGGCGTATCTTTCTAGGTGCGTCGATGCTAGAGCATGGGGCGTATCTTTCTAGGTGCGTCGATGTTCGACTGTTCATGGGGCATATCTTTTTAGGTGTGTCGATGTCCAGTGTTTTTTGGGGATTGGCCATCCTTTTTATTGTGATTTGGTTCATCGGATGTCCCGTTGTACGACGTCGTTGTTCCTTTTTATTGTGATTTCTGGATTTCGTGTGTTGATTTCTGGAATTTATGTTTCACCAACTTTTACGATGGGCATTAATATATATGTCATTTATTGTGGCTTGGTGGACGAAATTAGGAGTATGACATTCCTTTTTATCTTGAGTAGATTATTGTGATATTGATTAATCTCTTGTTGATTTTCAATTACTTATTTATCACAGCTTGGCATTGTGATTATTATATGTTTATGTCATATCTCTTATTATATATCACTTCATCTGATATTTATAGCTAGACTGATCCGTTTATTATTTTCTTATTAAATAATACTCGGGTCAGACTGAGATTTTAAAGGTGCTTCCTCATGGCTTCCTATCCAGAACCATCTTCTGACTTTTGGCTAACTACTCTAGTTTAGTAGTTTTTGTTGTATATATTTGAGATACAGACTCTATGGTGTATACTTATTCTTTTGTCTAGCACTGATATCTATTCCGTTGTATTATTGTGGATCCTTTTGACCACTACTCTGATGTACACTTTCATGTGTAATATTTATATCTATTTCCGCCTTTGTGATATGAATTGTCTGTGACTGATTTATGTTATGTTTATTCTATATTTGTTTCCGAAGACCTTTATAGCCACTGTGTAGTAGCTTTGAGTTTGTGTCGGTGTGTCGGATTTCCTCTTGAGAAAGAAAATGCATGTTATACTATCTGACATATCGATGCTCGCGCAAAGCAATTACACGGATAGTCGCTCCTCAACAGCCTTATTCTCCGTGCTAGTTGACAGCATTCTCAGTAATGTTCTTGGCTAGCGTGGGTATAGAGGTGGGGAGTCAAAATTACTTTATTAATTTAGTTAATCATTAATTATCCAAAAATCTTAATTAACTTTAAAATAACCCATTTACGTCTATCAATTTCTTAATTATGATTAACACATAAATTTAAAACATTTTACCTTATAATAAACTGCTTAGTTTTATATTTCATTAAGTTTAAAAATAACTTAAGAACTTGACTTAATAAATTTTAAGCTAAACAAAACATACCACTTTTCTTAAAAACCAAGTATTTAAACACATAAATTATAAAGAAAATTTGATATATGTTTTAAAATCTTTAAAACTTGTTTTTATAAAACTTTATGCTGTTGTACTCATTTACTTCGGGTCCAACCCAGTGTACCCTGAAGTCCAGACCCGAGTATCTCCATTTTAATTAGAATAAGTTTTAACTTGAACCTGGAAACCAACACACACGCAAAAATCTCGAAACCCAACTAGAGCCATAATGCATCTTCCCCGAGTTCTGCAACACAGATACACGACAACATGGTGCACGTGCACACGTCTCTGGTCGCCGCTCCAATCATTGGCACCTTCGCTACAAGACAAACCAAACCTCTCTACCTGATTACGAACATCAGTTCTTAAATTCAAACTCGAAAACAAGATCGAGTCAGAGTAAACCCAAACCAAAACAAACAATGATCCAAAAACTTCCTCGAACCACCACCTCCAGCCACCAGCTTCTTCGTCATTCTGACCATCACTTCGCCATAGGCCCACGCACCAAACCACCCTCCTACGATCAAACCCGAAACGCCCACGACGGAGGAAACGATCGAGATCTCTGACGAACCCAATATGCGAAGAAAACCCTAAATCATCCTCCCTAAGCCATCACGAGTGATTACGAGGTTTCCTACAATTTTTCCATCGATCGTCCATCGACCAACAACCATATACTCAAAACTCGATGCGACAGGATCATGAGATCGCTGGAATTCGACGAACACACCAATTTCGTTCAACTCAAGAAAACTACCTCGAGTCAAAGCTAAAATTCTTGATTTTATTCTTAAAAATCGTCATTTCCAAAATCAACTCATGTAGTATAGGTAAAACTCAAAATTTAGTCACTAAATTTCCTGACTTAATATGGTTTTCCGCTGTAAATTTTTAAATCTTTAAATTATCACTTGATAAATTCTCCTAAAACTATTTTTAAAAATAAATTTATGTCCAACAATTCACCTTTCTTTAATGATCGGAACCTGAAAACGATTGGAATATGTGAAATCGATTTTTAAATTAGTTTAGCCAGTTCAAAACCACAGTGGTGGGTATACTGACATGCATGGAGATAACATAATTCTTCATCTATATTTTCAAATAATAAACATTCATGCTAACACTATTCTCAATATAAATTCGAGAAATGTTTTTTTCTCACATGCTTCGGAGAAAATCAGATTTGGGTTTCTTCTTAAAACAGCGAAGCACTAACCTGTTGTTTTGAAAAAAAAGAACAGAGAGCAACTTCTCACTTTGATCTGGAATACGCGGTATTTGATCTGAACTTGATGATGATTTACTTGAGTTGAATCTAAAGCCTGATCATTGAAATATTGTTTTAATCTGTTGCTTGATTCAGTTTTTTCCCTTTTGATTCTCTTTTCCAGTTTTGAAAATGAAGAATTTTTTTGTTAAAGTATCGTTAGCTTGGTTAATTCTTTGGTACTTGTTTTACATTTAAATTTTAAAAGAAAATAAAAGTGCCACATGTTACATTGCATGCTAACTTAAATTAAAATTGTTAATTCATGTATTATAAGGCATACAAATGTCTTAATATAATTTATAAATTATATTTGCTATTTATTTCTATATGTGTTTTTATATCATACCTATATTTTTATGTTTAATACTTAAATCAAAGAAAATATAAACCTTATTAGATCCTATTTTAAATATTAGTCTTTTCTTTTTATTTTATTGCTTCATGTTTTATTTAATTTCATATTTACATCTTTACATTAATATATTTTCTCTTAACTTACTTATAAATCTTCCAAAGAAAATAATATAGAACTATTTATATACTCATAAAATAAATCAAACATACATTAATATTTTTATTATTATTTTTAAAAAAAATCCAATTTACTTTAAGATATTTATCTTTGGATTTCAATTTCAAATTCAAATTCAATTTAAAATCCGATTAAAAATAAATCAAACAAATATATATATATATATATATATTCTAAACAAACCCATATTCAATTTGTGGTAAACAATTCTATTAAAATCTATTTATCTACTTATAACTATATCTAAAAGCATCACATTATTATTATTTGAAAATAACAATTTCACCAATTTACAAATAATTAATAAAAGAGATTATTACATTTTATTTTTTCAATTTATAAATTAGTAATTTCAATAGTTAAATCAGGTAATTATCCAATTATTTAATGCCCAAAAATCTGGGTTATTACAAAGACCATGAAAACTATGTATAGGAAAAGATATTGGCAGGAGCCAATAGGTTCATAGTAAGACCATGAAGACTATGTATAAACGTAGATGTTGGGAAAATTGGTTCTTAATTAGCCTATAAAAAGTATGATTTGATATTGGCAGGGGCTAACAGGTTTATAGTAAACCCATGAGAACTAAATCCAGATTAAGATATTGACAGAAGTCAATAGGTTAATAGTCAAACCATGAAAACTAGGATAAGAGGAAGATAATGGAGTTACCAATAGGTTCAAGGAGAATCCATAAAACATTAAAGATATTGGCAGAGGCCTATGGGTTCTTAGTGATCCCATGAAAACTATGCAACTAGATAGGAAGTCATTAAACATTAAACAGGTTATTGGCAAGCCCATGAAAACTAATAGGTTAATAGTGACCTTATAAACTATAAAGAGACAGCTAGTCAGAAATGAATGGGGATGGGAAATCTAAAATTTATTTACTTACTTGCATGTCATCATATTATTTAAGATATTTTAACCATGTAGGAGCACAGTATATAGTTTTATAAGGGTTTTAGGATACGAGTGAGGGGGAAACCTGTTTCGCTAAGCTTTATGTCTGATTTAAAGTTTATGTTTTCCGCTTAAACTCTTGGGTATTCAATAGATTTTGAGTAGTTTGAGAGTTGAGGTTTTCAAGTACCTTTTAGACAAATAAGCTTATAGAGACGTGCATGAGGCATGATAGCTATCTAGAGTTCTCTTTTATTTTGATTCTAGTGTGTTATTTTTGTAAAGGCAAAATTGTTAAATTGCCTATATTTGTTAGGAAATCCAATATAAGGTTTCGATGACAACAACTATACAATGGAATTTAAATATACATATATATTTATATATATATATATATATATATATATATATATATGTACTTGCTAGAACAACAACACTAGAAAGACAAGAAAAAAGCTCAAAGGACACTATAAGTGACTACAAGTTGACAGGTACAAAGAAGCAACAGAAAAAGTGCACAAAAACTGATATGCACTATATCAGACATCTGGGTGCACAAGTGTAATGACCCGTAAAATTTTAATAATTTCGACCCGTAAAATTTTAATTATTTTGAATGGTTTTATTTATATATTTAATTGAATTTTTGTATTTTTATTCGTCTTATTTAAAACTTTGGTTTTGATTACTTAAAAATTTGAATTTTAGAAATTTCTTGAATTGATTATAAATCATTTGCCCAAATTGTAATAAATATAAACAATTTCTCTAATTTTGATTTTGGGTTAAAGTTGAACTTTAATTGAAATTATAAATTTTAAATTTAAATTCCAAATCTTTTATTTAAATTGTATATATTTGTACAACATTTGTTCCAATTTTGTTTCTTTTAATTTGGTTATATACTTTTAAATTAAGTAATAAAATAATTTGTAAAAAGAAATAAATTTATACGTTTCTTTTATACGTATATACATCCGTTGTATTAGTAAAGTAATAAACAAATCAAATGGATGTAACAAATCAAATTTTAAATTAAGAAATAAATAATGTGTAAATAGCTATTTAATTATACGTTTATTTGGTACGTTTTATATCCGTTCTTGTTTACATAATTTGGCGTTATATAAATGATATGTAATCTTCTGAAATATGCTTTATCATATATTTTACTAAATAAATATGAAACAAATAAATTCAAAGTATGTTACTTTGTTATAAATTTTGGGCGTATGTTTCGATTTAATTATTGCCTCTCTAGTGTGCACACTTTTGATTTCTTACCTTAGCTGTTAAAATCATCATTCGTGCATTTTAAAAGGAATGAAAAATCTTGCCTTACACTTCACCTGTAAATTGTTTCATCTCTTTTACACTTGCCTTTTTCTTATTTGTATTTAATAGCAATGAGATCCTATAATTCCTCTACCATTTCAAATCATATATTTCTTGCCTTTCATACACCAAATCAATGCAAGCCTATGTTAAATACAAAAAACCACGTACACAATTTCATCCGCATCTCATATTGCCTTCATCTGCTCGCACGTGCTTCTTCCTGAAGGTAATGGCCACATATATAACTAATGATGTAACTAAAAACTTTCAATCTAGTAACATTTGTTCCAATTTTGTTTCTTTTAAATGTGTTATATACTTTTAAATTAGGCAATAAATAATGTGTAAAAAGAAATAAATTTATATGTTTCTTTTATGCATATATACATCTGTTTTCTTAGTAAAGTAATAAACAAATCAAATGGATGTAACCAATCAAATTTTAAATTAAGAAATAAATAATGTGTAAATAGCTATTTAATTATACGTTTATTTGGTATGTTTTATATCCATTCTTGTTTAAATTATTTGGCGTTATATAAATGATACGTTATCTTTTGAAATATGCTTTAACATATATTTTACTAAATAAATACGACACAAATAAATTCAAAGTATGTTACTTTGTTATAAATTTTAGGCGTACGTTTCGATTTAATTATTGCCTCTCTAATGCGCACACATTTGATTTCTTATCTTAGCTGTTAAAATCATCAGCCGTGCATTTTAAAAGGAATGAAAAATATTGCCTTACAATTAACATGTAAATTAATTCATCTCTTTTACACTTGCCTTTTGCTTATTTGTATTCAATAGGAATGAGATCCTATAATTCCTCTACCGTTTCAAATCATTTATTTCTTGCCTTTCATACACCAAATCAACGCAAGCCTATGTTAAATACAAATACCCACGTACACAATTTCATCCGCATCTCATATTGCCTTCATCTGCTCGCACGTGCTTCTTCCTAAAGGTAATGGCCGCACATTTTTTTTGTTGTTCTTTGTATTTTCTTGTCCTTCTTTCTTGTTTTTTTTAAGTTTAAAGACTGTTGATGGTAAAATATATATATATATATATATATATATATATATATATATATATTACTGTTTAAGTACAAATTTTCCCACGGCTTTCAAAATTACTTCATATGGTTTACCTTTCCTACCGCTCTTTTATTACATTTTTATACATAAAGTATACAGTTATATATTAGCTGTTTTACGTTTTCTGGGTCGCGTGTTATATATATATACATTGGGTCTTAGTCTATGATCCTTTTTTTTTATAATTTACAAATATATTAGTCCTAATACTCATGTTTAATGAATACTGATTTTAATATCTAGAGATTTTGATTTTTAAAATGTGTTTTAAATACTAATTTTAATTTATATATATATATATATACATATATATATATATATATATATATATATATATATATCTTTTACTTTAATTGTTTAAATTTTTTATATTTTGTTTTGCTGATTTCGGTTATTAATGGTATGTTAATATACATTATATTATACCAGTTATATTCTGATGTTTATATGTGTGTATTCTTATAAAGTAGGCAATACAAGTTATTTTGTTTACCAATATGTATTTTTATATATTATGTTAGTTTATATTATATTGGGTATTATTAGCTATAGTTATATTTATAATTTGATTGCATAAGTTAAGAATATATATGTGTCCTCTATTATACAGTTTTAAAGTTTATAAATTTTTTAAAGTTGTTTATATACTAGTTTGTTTGTTTTAAAGATTATATTATACTAGTCTCTGTTTTTTTAAAGGTTATGTTATACAATAGTTATTGATATTATTTTATATAAACTGATACTTATATGTTGTATAGTATATAAAATTTAATAATGAAAGTTTTGTTAACTGTATGTTATAATATAGGTGAAGTAAATTTTGTGTTACTTTATTGGTATGCTGTTTACAATATAATGAAATATGTTAATATAGATATTTTAATAACTTACATTTTTAAAGCATATAATATAGTGTAATTGTTCGTATAACATACAATGTATTAGTTCTAGTAATATACGTGTTTAATACTGAATAATTTGATATGTAAGTTAGTTATATATAGCTGCCAATCAGTTTATATATATGAGTATCGTTTTAAAATAGAATGTGTGTATATATATATGTAGTTTATATAAGAATTTGTGTATGTTATATATATACATGTAATTGTTGTTTATCGTTATGAGTATATATATTCACTTATTTCAATTTTACTATGTAAATATATGTTGTTTTATATGTGTTTTTATTTAAAAGTAATGATTTTAAAATACATATATATTTAATGTAATACATGTTTAAATTAATATTGATTTGAAATTAATAATGATAATGCAACATACATTTCATTTCTGTCTCTATCAAGATTGATTCTGATTAGTTCTCACCGATTTTCCCATTTATCAACTTGTTCGTCGTGCCTGTTTTCTTTATCCATTCGTGTCTATCTAGCGTTGCTTTGGAATTCATAACTCAACTTCATTTTCTATTCTATCTAGCATTGAAAAGTGAGCAATCACTCACGATTAATGTTCTTTTATTTATTAAATTTGATTTCAATTGGAACGACAATGGAAATATGTTGCTAAAATTTAACTGTTAATTGTTTAAATTGTTATATATATGATATGCATTTATATGTAATTGTTCACCTATGGGATATGACACCATATTCTGTTGTTCATATTATATTGTTATTGATGATATATGCATGTTATTATTATTGTCATATCTGTTATCACTCTGCAAGTTCGCTATTAGTATATAATTCACTATGTGTTGAAATGATACATACCCGAACGGACTTTAGAATAAGAGAATTTCATTATGGGTTGAAATGATAGACCCAAGCGATGTTCAATTGAATTGAATTTAGGATTGCGGGTGGAAATGATATCTACCCGTATATATTTAAATTACAGATTGAAACGATAAATATTCGTGTCACTTGACCATAGGTTAGGAAATTATATACAGACATCGTTGGTCTACATATAAATACTTTAAAAATGATTTCTATGATTTTGAAAGGGAATATATATATGGATTTATTTAATATTGGAAATATCTTTAAGTTTTTATATAAAGTAGATTTAATAATAAACTTTAATCTAATAAAATTTGCTTTAATTAATATAATATGTCTAAGTATTGTATCTTTGAATAGATTTTCAAGGATTTGTATAAGTTAAGGAAGATAAAGTTGAATTAAGTAAAATTGTATCTAATTAAGTATTCTACTTAATTAAATCGATTTGAACAATTGAATTTGAAGTTTAAGATTTGATTTTATAAGTTGATTTTTTTGATTTAAAGTGATTAAATGATATTTCAAGTTTAAACAAATCGGAAGGAATATTTAATCTAAGGGTAAATTAAGGTTATTTAGTAATACTGAGTTTATTAAGTGAATATTTCAAGACTAAAAAAATATGAGGTTAAATCGAGATCTGTAGAAAACTATTAAATTTAACTTCGAAATGCTGAATATTAAAGCTGTGATGACCCAACTTCCTACGCCCAGGAAGACGTGTCGTCATTAAGAAAGAAAGGGATGAGAAAATAGAAAGAAAGAAGAAGAAAGAACAACAACATCAGAATCTCACAGCGGAAAGGAACAAAATATAATATATCACATAAATATTACATAGTTTAATACATCAATCTGAGTTATACAGATCATACACCACACACTAGGCAGTTATAAACTCCTGTCTAGTTAATACAACTCAATACAATACAACCCAAACAATACGACTCAGAGATACCAACACAGCGGAAAACTATATATATCTACAACGCTGAAGCCTCCTGCTCCATTGCTCCTCCAGAAATTCGTCAAAGCTAACCTGAATCCCTAGGCTACCCGTAAAAATTTGGGTACCCGAGAGTTTAGGAAAACAGAAATAAACTCCGGGTCAGACATGGGTTTGGTATGAGTAACAGGTTAAAGTTGTTTAACTTGAAAAACATTTGAAAATAAAGGTATCACGTAAGACTCCCCACAAGTAAATACGGGTAAGTTTTTACTTTACGCTAACCAAATCATTTAATAGGAAATTCAGTGATATTATAATAGTGTCTAGGGTTTTCAAGTAAATAGAAAATAGCCGAAATTGTTACATTATTAAATTCCAGCTACTAGCCACAAAGTGGGTAATACAATCAAAACCGAGGGCACTTATTGGATTTTGGATTCCATACAATGGCAGGGCTACTGGGGTACCGCCCGTCACAGTACGGAGCCTAGATCACCGTACCGAGGATTACTCCCTTCATCCCCTGCAACACAAGGCCAGAACCATTCCTTACTGAATAGTCCTGAACAAGATAAACCCCGCGGTTCTAGCTAGCAAACCGCCCACACAGCCGAAATAAAAAGGGACATCTAGACAGGGGAAATATCTTGTCCTGCTTGGGCATGACCCACCTAACCTTGCTGCATCTCCCCTGTTTTAGCCATTCCCGGTTGATGAGGCTTGAGGCTACGATTACCTTTCTAGGGCATATCACTTAGAATGCTCATCGTCCGCCTGACGATGTGTTGAAAGCATTCAATCCATACAAGTTCGTTTCGGGTTCGAACGAAACCGAAGGCATTATCTCGTTACACTCATTTTGGAATCACCCTCAGAGTTAACGACGATAATCCTTGCATTCTGAATCTTCATCTTCACTTCAGATTCACGACCTATCGTTAATTTGAATCGATGTGGTTTTCGGATATTCCTAATGTGGAAAACCGATCCCGGTCTCATCGAAATCCAAAACGTGTCTTTTAAGGCCAAGTTGTCTATTTAGTCTTAACAGTTTAATTCAATATAATCAACATACACACAGATGGATAATTCATAATATCACAGTAAATGATCACAGATAATCTCATAAACAGAGAATAAATATTATTATCTAAACAGATAACCAAATATTATCATATTTAAAACAGGCATCCATGACACATAGATATAATTTATGCTAGACCACGAACATCAAATGAAATATCAATATCATTCATTCCTAAGCAATGATTTATTAACCATCAATTATAATTAATTTAAAATGAATTAAATTAATTACATCTATCTCTAATTAATTTAAAGTAAATTAAATTAATTACTATATTTCTAATTAATTTAAAGTGCATTAAATTAATTATTTCATTCCATAAATCCTGCTTATATATCCATTAATGCATTATAATCTAATTCATTTATCATTCTCTAAGTATTTATCTTGATTAAACACCTTTGATTAATCATTCTCTGATTACAATAAGTAATTAGTCTTTAATTAATTTCACACATTAAATATTCTTAATCATTTACAGTAATTAACATTTTATTACTTCATTGATTAATTAAATATAATTAATTACATTTATCCTTAATTAATTACATTAATTAATCACCTTATTATTAATCTATTGCTAATTTAAACAATTCTTAACTACATAATTAATTATATAAATTAATGATTCTTAATTATACTGAAATTAATTACTTTATTTAAATTAATTATATTAAGTGATTAATCTAAAATTTGAAATACAATTATTAACCACCCTTGATTAATATCAATCCAGTAATTAACTACCCTTAATTACTTATTAACAAATTAATTATTCCATAATTAATTATCTTCATTAATTAATCCCTTGATTAATTATACAAAGTAATTATACTCAAATTACTTTCATTACCAAATCACTCTTAAATTAATTACATCCAGTAATTATCATTAATTACTTCCCTAAGTAATTATATCTATCACATCACCCATTGGTTATTTAAATTAATAATTAATTAACTTAACAATTCATATTAAACTGAATTAAGTACAATGAGTAATTAATTCCTTAATTTATTCATTAGGTAATTATTCTTAAAACAATTTACAATTGATTATTTTTACATTAATAAATCTAATTAACTATTAAAAATTAATCACATTTATTCATTATTAAATAATTCTAGTTAATGTCCTTTATAAACAATTCTTGAGTTACTTCTTAAGTAACCAACTTAGATTAACCATTATTAATTTCCAATTAATTAGTCTTTAGTAATCCATTAATTGACCTTTAATTATATAAATAAATTAATTACTAATCATTAATTTAAATTTAATCTTATTTAATTAATGATCCTTAATTGTCAATTAGTTTATCCTAAATTAATCATCTTAAATCTTAATTAACTAGTTTAGACTCTTAATTACTAAATTGACACAAATCATTATTTATCCCTTTTAATAAATTATTCCTTTTAAATAATTTATAAATTACAAATCATTTAAATCTTCATTTATTCAAGAATAACCACATTTTCTTATTAATGTTCAAATTATCATTAATAAGGTGTTTAAGGATAATTTACTTCCCTTAAGGCTATTTAAAACAATTTTAAGTTAAAAAAACTTCTTTATTTTCAAAACTAAGATTCAATTTTATATTTGAATTCAGATCCAAGTTTAGTTTAAATCCCTATTTTTATTCCAACTTTACTTTTAAATTCCAACTATTTAAACCACGTGCAAGTTGTTATAAATAATGGAAAAAAAACTTTATTTATTGAAAAACGGGATTCAAACTTTATTTGAATCCAAACTAAATCTTTATCAAAACTTAGTTTAATTGTTCATTTTACATTTTTTTTTAATACAGTTTCAAATTGTTTTAAAAAATTACAGGTCTTGAACCTGTATATTACAATCTACCCGAGACCACTGCATTTTACTTCGAGACAACAAGCTACCTTCTTCGAGTCTGGAACATGAATTTCTCGAGCAAACTAACAAACTCACTCCCCTTCCAATACTAACGTCGCAGTACACAAGTAAACCCACCGTGCACATGCACGGTGGCGCCGCTTCCCGATGACCATCAACGATGGCGTCCACAAGTCGAGAACCACCCCAGCACCCTACGCCGAGCATCAAATCGACGTTTCCAACCCGAGATCAAATTCGAGTATGCCAAACCCAAACCTGGAAACATCAGAGCTCACCGCGTCTCAACCTGGAAACACCTCATTCCCCTCTCTCTGACCATCGGAGTGCCTCCACCTTCGGCCACGGCTTCCTCCATGTTCTAGCTACCTTTTCCCGAAGTTATGCAACACTCGATCCACCATAGGAATTTATACCGATCAAATTTTCAAAGCACCCAAAACTAGGGTTGCTGACAAACTCGATCAACCCCCATCACCATGTTGATCTGTTCCACTAACAAGTATTTTTCCCCAACTCCTCAAACATTCTTGCACCACCACGGCAAGTTACAGCCTTCCAAAATTTTGAGATTCCCAGAATTACACAAAAACTCAAATTTTGTTCAACCCAGATATACATCATCAAACCCAAACTAAATATCTTGATTTTATTTTTAAAAATCTAGTTTTTGATTAAGAAATCAATTTATAATCCTGTGTGACGATTTACAGAGTTTTGGATTTTAACTTATATTGAATTTTCTCTACTGTTTTTGATTTCCAAGGTCAAAACAAAATACTTTTAACATGAATGAATTGTTAAACTTTAATTCATATACAATAAACCTATTCTGTTTAAGTTCTAAATATTAATAATGTCTGGATTTAAGAGATAGAGTATTTTACTTCGGATATTGAGTTTGAAATGGAACAGAGGTATTTAAACATCAGCAAACATACACACATCCACATCCATATATATATGAACTTACTCACCCATATTTACACAGGCCATACTTATCTCAGGCATCAACATGCAATTTATACTTTAGTATTTCAAAAGAAAAGTTACTCACAAATAACTAAATTTCAGAGAGAACATATAGCAGAATAAATATACTTAAACATTTAGA
The DNA here is from genome assembly GCA_030765085.1 of Allium cepa. Lineage (NCBI taxonomy): Eukaryota > Viridiplantae > Streptophyta > Magnoliopsida > Asparagales > Amaryllidaceae > Allium > Allium cepa. The sequence continues at coordinate 412,962,738 of CM060937.1, forward strand.
GATGTGATGTTACTCACCTGATTTTTGAAAGACAGAGCACTCAGTTCTTTTTTTTTCTTCTTGAAAACAGTTTGAAGCTGAAATCTTTTAGCTTTTAAAATCCTTGCACTTGAATGCTTTTACTTTAAACTTGAGTTGCTTTGTTGATTAGTTTTGCATGCAGGTTGCTTGCCTTACAGCTTGGGTTGAAGATGAATACATCAGGTTTTGAATTGTATTTGCTTGCAGGCTTGATTTTCTTAAATCTTCTTGTTTTAGTTTACATGAAAAATGTTTAAGTTGTAAAGTAATGATGCTTATTTTCTTGTTTTCTGGTTGCTATGTTGAGATGATCGAATTAGAAATGAGAAGAGAGGTATATATAGAAAGGAGTTTGCAGGGTTTGCATATGTTTGTACAAACATTTTCTGTTTGTATCAGAGATGTATCTAGAGGAAGAAAATTTACAGGTGAAGGTATTATTTGGGCTTGCAATAGCTGGTGCACTATTTAGTTTTGTTTTATCAGGCAATACTTTTCAAATGGGGGCTGAGTTGCCTCATAAGATTTTTGAATAGACTTAAGTTATGCTAGTACTGGTTACATTAAATGCAAGTGTTCCCCTTCATGCCTGCATCCTTTTCTTATTTGTGTATAAGTTGATATTTTCTTTTTCTTTTTATTTTGTTCTTGCCTTGCCTAGTTATGCTTAATATTCTATGTACATATAAACTTTGTTTTATTTTCACCTATTTATTTTACAGTCACATACATGATTACTTGCCAGGTTGTGTTATTACCTATCCTATATACTTTTACATGTCTTGCATATATTACTAATTACAGGTTACATACTCCTTTTTGCCTGGTTGCTTTCATATTTAAACAAAGCCTGGTTTTCTTTTATTCTTAGTTATTTTAAATGCTACTTACTTTTCTTTTTACTTTACTTTGCTTTTGTACTTGTATACATATTATAAAATTGTTTAAGTCATTTGTATTGGTTTATTACTTAATTTATATCCATATAATTTTATACTTAAACAATTTACAAATTCTATCTTTCTTTTATTTTTAAAACTTAAACAATTAAATACTTAATTTACTTATTATTTATTTCAAACTTATGTTAATATTTATAAGATTTATTTTATTTTAAATTTACAAATCGTAGTTTTTTTCCCAAAACACACACATATATATACATATAAGTTTAAAATAACAATTTCTATTTATATTAAAATCCATTTGTAAATATATTGCATTATTAATATTGTTTAAATATGACTCATTATTAAATTAAAATAAATTTATAAAAGAAATTATCTCTTTATAAATAAGTTTACTTATCTTATCAAGCTATATAACAAAACAAATCTTTTTGTTTAAACTTAAGCTAAAATCAATTTTAAACAATTTAAGTTTTTATCTTGAGTATTTTAAAGCTATGGTTATTTATTTAATAGCTTAATATTAAATTAAATTTCTAATTTACCAAAATATTAGAATTAAAAAGCTTTCCCCTTTATTTATTAAATTTTAAAACAAAGCTTATCTATTTACAATATATATACAAATATATATATACATTATAAATAGAAACAATTTAAATTAGCTTTTAAAAGATAAAACCACTCATTTATATTTATTTAAGAAAAATATTAAATCAATTCAAATTATTATTAACAATACATTTAATTTTAACACAGATTATTAAATTTTTATTGCCAAAAATTCCGGGATATCACATTCCTCCCCCCTTAAAAGAATTTCGTCCCCGAAATTTAAAACAAAAGTAATTTAATAATCTAACTAAAAATTTAATTTTTAAAACACAAGCATATATCAATCATATGCAAACAATCATAGCAACCAATTCATCCAATCAAACAAATCTAATTATCCGGACAAGATTCTGGATAGAATTTTCTTGAGTTGCCCAAGTATAACTATCAGGATACTCGCTCTATAGAATCCAAACAATCAATACTAAGCTACAGAGATTCCACTCATATAGATCTACAAAACAGGACAGGATATCAGACTATAGACAAGTCTGATTCAGCCACCAAAACTCCCTGAACTGTTGGCTCTACAACCAGAGAGAGATCTTACACGTACTCCCTCAGAGATACGCGAAACACAATGAATCCCAGTTATCCAAACTGGCAATTCAATCCTGAAGACCAACGCTTATCCACAAAACTCTTAAGACGACCCTGGGCTGTCTACATCCTTATTGATCAGCTCAACCCTTGCTAATGCTCCCTAGAAATAAACTGAACCAAATCAATCCAACAAAGTGATCTTTCCAAGATCGACCAAAACTCAGAACACAAACTCTATTCCAAATCAGAAAACATATCTTATTTCTCACATTCGGAAAAGAGATAAAACAGATGCACTCCAATCTGGCCTCAGATCCTGAAAAATTTCCTGTAGAAACTCTCTAATCCAAAACACTGCAATTTCCAATTGCTTCTACTTTAAAACAACTGCCACCATGCTTCGACTGCGCAATTCTGATTGTGCAGATGAAAATACCAATGATGAACATAAGCATAGACCGGACAACACATTCCAAATATAGGGTTCAACAGATCCATAAGATAAAACTCAGAAATTCCTCCAAAACCCGAGATGCTTCACCAAACTTACTTCCCGGAAACCATCCCATTACAAAGCTGAACCATCGACACCACTCCTGTAATCCAGTCGATACCAAACTCAATCTTAGGATGCTGACAAAACTCTGACTTCAAAAAGACATCCATAAAAATCTCTGAAACACAAGTGAACACCCAAACTATCGCAAGTCACTTTTGCGATCAATCCAGCCTACTTTCAAAGTAAAAACTGCTCTCTCTTTCTCAAACAGAACAACCTACACTTATCTAGCCAATCCATCAAAGAAATGGAACCACACTGTTGCCTCTGAATTCCACTGCTGATTCAGAAATCGAAGACTTCCTTGCCAACACACAGAATACTTCGAACTGCACTATCGACACCAATGCCAAGAAATTCCTAATCCAGAGTTCTTCGAGAAACTCGGACCACAAGCCAAACACAAACACCCTGCTAAACTCAACCACAACACCGAAGCAGAAACACTTCCTCACTTATTTCGAAGAAACATCTTCGGAGACATCCATATTCACTGTGTCTCATCACATAGCTACCACACCCTTGGGTATCAAGATATCATGACTTGCTTCTGACAGGTTCAAAACCCTAGCTCATCCAACTATACTTCAAAGATGAACTCCGAACCTTAACAGGTTTCCTTCAGAGATCAATGAAATCCTTACCACAGCTAAGCTCACTTGAGACGGTAATAGGTCTACAGTCTCGACAGATACACTTCCAATCTCAAACATTGAAACTCCAACCATTTGTAGTCGTGTTACACACACCACTACCCTATCTACCTTTATAACTTATATTGGAAAACCCGAACAGGTAACCCAACAATAGGTAGGAATAAATAAATAAATAAATATATATATATATATATATATATCAAAATTACAAATACGCTCTCTCAAGAAAGAAATCACTCAAGAGCCTAGGTATTCGCTCAACCTCGCGCTCTGATACCAACTGTGACGACCCAACTTCCTACGCCCAGGAAGACGTGTCGTCATTAAGAAAGAAAGGGATGAGAAAATAGAAAGAAAGAAGAAGAAAGAACAACAACATCAGAATTTCACAGCGGAAAGGAACAAAATATAATATATCACATAAATATTACATAGTTTAATACATCAATCTGAGTTATACAGATCATACACCACACACTAGGCAGTTATAAACTCCTGACTAGTTAATACAACTCAATACAATACAACCCAAACAATACGACTCAGAGATACCAACACAGCGGAAAACTATATATATCTACAATGCTGAAGCCTCATGCTCCATTGCTCCTCCAAAAATTTCGTCAAAGCTAACCTGAATCCCTAGGCTACCCGTAAAAATTTGGGTACCCGAGAGTTTAGGAAAACAGAAATAAACTCCGGGTCAGACATGGGTCTGGTATGAGTAACAGGTTAAAGTTGTTTAACTTGAAAAACATTTGAAAATAAAGGTATCACGTAAGACTCCCCACAAATAAATACGGGTAAGTTTTTACCTTACGCTAACCAAATCATTTAATAGGAAATTCAGTGATATTATAATAGTGTCTAGGGTTTTCAAGTAAATAGAAAATAGCCGAAATTGTTACATTATTAAATTCCAGCTACTAGCCACAAAGTGGGTAATACAATCAAAACCGAGGGCACTTATTAGATTTTGGATTCCATATAATGGCAGGGCTACTGGGGTACCGCCCGTCACAGTACGGAGCCTAGATCACCGTACCGAGGATTACTCCCTTCATCCCCTGCAACACAAGGCCGAAACCATTCCTTACTGAATAGTCCCGAACAAGATAAACCCCGCGGTTCTAGCTAGCAAACCGCCCACACAGCCGAAATAAAAAGGGACATCTAGACAGGGGAAATATCTTGTCCTTCTTGGGCATGACCCACCTAACCTTGCTGCATCTCCCCTGTTTTAGCCATTCCCGGTTGATGAGGCTTGAGGCTACGATTACCTTTCTAGGGCATATCACTTAGAATGCTCATCGTCCGCCTGACGATGTGTTGAAAGCATTCAATCCATACAAGTTCGTTCCGGGTTCGAACGAAACCGAAGGCATTATCTCGTTACACTTATTTTGGAATCACCCTCAGAGTTAACGACGACAATCCTTGCATTCTGAATCTTCATCTTCACTTCAGATTCACGACCTATCGTTAATTTGGAATCGATGTGGTTTTCGGATATTCCTAATGTGGAAAACCGATCCCGGTCTCATCGAAATCCAAAACGTGTCTTTTAAGGCCAAGTTGTCTATTTAGTCTTAACAGGTTAATTCAATATAATCAACATACACACAGATGGATAATTCATAATATCACAGTAAATGATCACAGATAATCTCATAAACAGAGAATAAATATTATTATCTAAACAGATAACCAAATATTATCATATTTAAAATAGGCATCCATGACACATAGATATAATTTATGCTAGACCACAAACATCAAATGAAATATCAATATCATTCATTCCTAAGCAATGATTTATTAACCATCAATTATAATTAATTTAAAATGAATTAAATTAATTACATCTATCTCTAATTAATTTAAAGTAAATTAAATTAATTACTATATTTCTAATTAATTTAAAGTGCATTAAATTAATTATTTCATTCCATAAATCCTGCTTATATATCCATTAATGAATTATAATCTAATTTATTTATCATTCTCTAAGTATTTATCTTGATTAAACACCTTTGATTAATCATTCTCTGATTACAATAAGTAATTAGTCTTTAATTAATTTCACACATTAAATATTCTTAATCATTTACAGTAATTAACATTTTATTACTTCATTGATTAATTAAATATAATTAATTACATTTATCCTTAATTAATTACATTAATTAATCACCTTATTATTAATCTATTGCTAATTTAAACAATTCTTAGCTACATAATTAATTATATAAATTAATGATTCTTAATTATACTGAAATTAATTACTTTATTTAAATTAATTATATTAAGTGATTAATCTAAAATTTAAAATACAATTATTAACCACCCTTGATTAATATCAATCCAGTAATTAACTACCCTTAATTACTTATTAACAAATTAATTATTCCATAATTAATTATCTTCATTAATTAATCCCTTGATTAATTATACAAAGTAATTATACTCAAATTACTTTCATTACCAAATCACTCTTAAATTAATTACATCCAGTAATTATCATTAATTACTTCCCTAAGTAATTATATCTATCACATCACCCATTGGTTATTTAAATTAATAATTAATTAACTTAACAATTCATATAAAACTGAATTAAGTACAATGAGTAATTAATTCCTTAATTTCTTCATTAGGTAATTATTCTTAAAACAATTTACATTTGATTATTTTTACATTAATAAATCTAATTAACTATTAAAAATTAATCACATTTATTCATTATTAAATAATTCTAGTTAATGACCTTTATAAACAATTCTTGAGTTACTTCTTAAGTAACCAACTTAGATTAATCATTATTAATTTCCAATTAATTAGTCTTTAGTAATCCATTAATTAACCTTTAATTATATAAATTAATTAATTACTAATCATTAATTTAAATTTAATCTTATTTAATTAATGATCCTTAATTGTCAATTAGTTTATCCTAAATTAATCATCTTAAATCTTAATTAACTAGTTTAGACTCTTAATTACTAAATTGACGCAAATCATTATTTATCCCTTTTAATAAATTATTCCTTTTAAATAATTTATAAATTACAAATCATTTAAATCTTCATTTATTCAAGAATAACCACATTTTCTTATTAATGTTCAAATTATCATTAATAAGGTGTTTAAGGATAATTTACTTCCCTTAAGGCTATTTAAAACAATTTTAAGTTAAAAAAAACTTCTTTATTTTCAAAACTAAGATTCAATTTTATATTTGAATTCAGATCCAAGTTTAGTTTAAATCCCTATTTTTATTCCAACTTTACTTTTAAATTCCAACTATTTAAACCACGTTCAAGTTGTTACAAATAATTGAAAAAAACTTTATTTATTTAAAAACGGGATTCAAACTTTATTTGAATCCAAACTAAATCTTTATCAAAACTTAGTTTAATTGTTCATTTTACATTTTTTTAATACAGTTTCAAATTGTTTTAAAAACTTACAGGTCTTGAACCTGTATATTACATTCTACCCGAGACCACTGCATTTTACTTCGAGACAACAAGCTACCTTCTTCGAGTCTGGAACATGAATTTCTCGAGCAAACTAAAAAACTCACTCCCCTTCCAATACTAACGTCGCAGTACACAAGTAAACCCACCGTCCACATGCACGGTGGTGCCGCTTCCCGATGACCATCAACGATGGCCTCCACAAGTCGAGAACCACCCCAGCACCCTATGCCGAGCATCAAATCGATGTTTCCAACCCGAGATCAAATTCGAGTATGCCAAAACCAAACCTGGAAACATCAGAGCTCACCGCGTCTCAACCTGGCAACACCTCATTCCCCTCTCTCTGACCATCGGAGTGCCTCCACCTTCGGCCACGGCTTCCTCCATGTTATAGCTACCTTTTCCCGAAGTTATGCAACACTCGATCCACCATAGGAATTTATACCGATCAAATTTTCAAAGCACCCAAAACTACGGTTGCTGACAAACTCGATCAACCCCCATCACCATGTTGATCTGCTCCACTAACAAGTATTTTTCCCCAACTCCTCAAACATTCTTGCACCACCACGACAAGTTACAGCCTTCCAAAATTTCGAGATTCCCAGAATTACACAAAAACTCAAATTGAGTTCAACCCAGATATACATCATAAAACCCAAACTAAATATCTTGATTTTATTTTTAAAAATCTAGTTTTTGATTCAGAAATCAATTTATAATCCTGTGTGACGATTTACAGAGTTTTGGATTTTAACTTATATTGAATTTTCTCTGCTGTTTTTGATTTCCAAGGTCAAAACAAAATACTTTTAACATGAATGAATCGTTAAACTTTAATTCATATATAATAAACCTATTCTGTTTAAGTTCTAAATATTAATAATGTCTGAATTTAAGAGATAGAGTATTTTACTTCGGATATTGAGTTTGAAATGGAACAGAGGTATTTAAACATCAGCAAACATACACACATCCACATCCATATATATATGAACTTACTCACCCATATTTACACAGGCCATACTTATCTCAGGCATCAACATGCAATTTATACTTTAGTATTTCAAAAGAAAAGTTACTCACAAATAACTAAATTTCAGAGAGAACATATAGCAGAATAAATATACTTAAACATTTAGAGATGTGATGTTACTCACCTGATTTTTGAAAGACAGAGCACTCAGTTTTTTTTTCTTTTTCTTGAAAACAGTTTGAAGCTGAAATCTTTTAGCTTTTAAAATCCTTGCACTTGAATGCTTTTACTTTAAACTTGAGTTGCTTTGTTGATTAGTTTTGCATGCAGGTTGCTTGCCTTACAGCTTGGGTTGAAGATGAATACATCAGGTTTTGAATTGTATTTGCTTGCAGGCTTGATTTTCTTAAATCTTCTTGTTTTAGTTTACATGAAAAATGTTTAAGTTGTAAAGTAATGATGCTTATTTTCTTGTTTTCTGGTTGCTATGTTGAGATGATCGAATTAGAAATGAGAAGAGAGGTATATATAGAAAGGAGTTTGCAGGGTTTGCATATGTTTGTACAAACATTTTCTGTTTGTATCAGAGATGTATCTAGAGGAAGAAAATTTACAGGTGAAGGTATTATTTGGGCTTGCAATAGCTGGTGCACTATTTAGTTTTGTTTTATCAGGCAATACTTTTCAAATGGGGGCTGAGTTGCCTTATAAGATTTTTGAATAGACTTAAGTTATGCTTGTACTGGTTACATTAAATGCAAGTGTTCCCCTTCATGCCTGCATCCTTTTCTTATTTGTGTATAAGTTGATATTTTCTTTTTGTTTTTATTTTGTTCTTGCCTTGCCTAGTTATGCTTAATATTCTATGTACATATAAACTTTGTTTTATTTTCACCTATTTATTTTACAGTCACATACATGATTACTTGCCAGGTTGTGTTATTACTTATCCTATATACTTTTACATGTCTTGCATATATTACTAATTACAGGTTACATACTCCTTTTTGCCCGGTTGCTTTCATATTTATACAAAGCCTGGTTTTCTTTTAGTCTTAGTTATTTTAAATGCTACTTACTTTTCTTTTTACTTTACTTTGCTTTTGTACTTATATACATATTATAAAATTGTTTAAGTCATTTGTATTGGTTTATTACTTAATTTATATCCATATAATTTTATACTTAAACAATTTACAAATTCTATCTTTCTTTTATTTTTAAAACTTAAACAATTAAATACTTAATTTACTTATTATTTATTTCAAACTTATGTTAATATTTATAAGATTTATTTTATTTTAAATTTACAAATCATAGTTTTTTTCCCTAAATACATATACATATATATATATATATATATATATTAGTTTAAAATAACAATTTCTATTTATATTAAAATCCATTTGTAAATATATTGCATTATTAATATTGTTTAAATATGACTCATTATTAAATTAAAATAAATTTATAAAAGAAATTATCTCTTTATAAATAAGTTTACTTATCTTATCAAGCTATATAACAAAACAAATCTTTTTGTTTAAACTTAAGTTAAAATCAATTTTTAACAATTTAAGTTTTTATCTTGAGTATTTTAAAGCTATGGTTATTTATTTAATAGCTTAATATTAAATTAAATTTCTAATTTACCAAAATATTAGAATTAAAAAGCTTGCCCCTTTATTTATTATATTTTAAAACAAAGCTTATCTATTTACAATATATATACAAATATATATATACATTATAAATAGAAACAATTTAAATTAGCTTTTAAAAGATAAAACCACTCGTTTATATTTATTTAAGAAAAATATTAAATCAATTCAAATTATTATTAACAATACATTTAATTTTAACACAGATTATTAAATTTTTATTGCCAAAAATTCCGGGATATCACAAAAGCTTTGAAAGATACTGGAAATTCAATGGTAAAATTGTGATTCAGATTTGTATTCGAAATCAATATAATTTGAATTTATTACTTAGAAAACTGAATTGAATGGAAATTGATAAATTGAGATTGAATTAATTTGATTGGGAAAGACAAGTTGATTTTTGAGGAAATTGCAAATACCTTACTTTATAAATTATTTAATATATGCATACCATTTTGGGAAATAAATCTATTTGAAATGGAAATGATATTTTTGGTTTTGAAATATGAATTAATTTGAAATGATGACGGTGTTATAGTGTATATTTCTACATTGTAGATAGTTCCATGGATCCTTGGAAGATGGTTATCCCAAACATCCTTTAAGTTAGTTATATTTCAGTTGATATTTCACTTGAGTTGGATTTATTGATATAAGAATGTTAATCCTGACTCGAGTCTTTTGTGTTTTGCTTTGTGCTTGGGTCAGACTGAGTGACACAGCATTCGAGACTCAACTTTGGAGTTTGGAGCTTCGTTTGGAGATCCAAATATCGATTCAGCTTTCAGCTTTTCCAGTTGATTGGTTCAGAGAAGTCATCGGTTCGTATTGGAGACTTCACCGGAGTTCAGATACTCCGTTGTATTTTATTTCTAACTCTGATGTTTGTATAGTAGCTTCATGAACTACTATTTATTTATTCAGCTGCGTATTATTGGATTACTCCATGTCTGTGATTCTGTGATTGATTTATTTACTGTACATGTTCAGTTTTGCTAAATTTTAAATTAACATTCTGATATTTTGAGCAATTCAAGTCCGACATGTGCGGATGCGAATGGTTGAAAATATTGGGCCGTTACAACAAGCCAGACGTTTGAAATAGTTCTCTGCAACAACAGACAGGCTAGACCAGACGTCTGGTAATAGCTCTTAGACGTCTGATATTCTACTATATTCAAAAAATATATAGTATCAGATATCTGAATTCAAACTCGAATTTCAGATATGAACTTCAATTGCCACATACTATTGGAAATCTTCGCTTCTCTTCGCCGCAACTCTTCATTATCAACGGAAACAACTACAGAGCGCTCATTAATGGATGTAACTACTCAAGATACCTATCTACAACAATATATGGTATTAAGAATCAAGAGAACAAACTAACCTTACTAACTTGTGCTTTCTGATTCTATACTCTATTCTTGATCTCTGCACTCTAGCAATTCTTGCTTGTATTCACTCTTCCATATACATAGTTTCTCATAGACAATAATCCTTAGAGATAAAATGGAAGAAACTGTACTAATTGGTCAACTTCCATGTTGTATTAGATCACAAATTTAGCAAGAACAACTTATTATAACCAAGCCTATTCATCCAGGCGAAGCGAGGGTTTATGTTAGTAGAATTCCGAAGGGGAGCTTCGGGACTAGGCATAGGACATGAGGTCCAAACCAGTATAAAATCCTGGTGTTCTTATTCTATATTTACGCAGATTAATATTATTTTAGTTGCACATATATTTTGTCACATATACTTGCATACACATTATACGATCCACCCCGTAGCGTTTCAATTGGCATTAGAGCAATGTTTGATCAAAGTTCAGTAACAGGTATTTGAATCACTTTAATATGACAAGTATTTTTTAAGAAGGTCAATCCACAGCACTTCCCCCACTTTTTAATGGTTCTAATTATGCATATTGGCCAATACGTATGAGAATTTTACGGAAGCTAATGGATTAGAAATTTGGTAAGCCACTCAAAATAAATATGAAGCTCTTCCTACTGCTATGAACATATGGAATGATGCACAAAAAACCGTAGCTTCCAATAATGTCAACGCTATGAATGTTTTATTTTGTTCATTAGATAAAAATGAATTTTCACGTGTCATGTTGCGTAACACTGCATGCGATATTTGGCGTACCTTACAAGTTACACATGAAGGCACGATCAAAGTTAAGCAAACTAAAATTTCAATTTTACAAAATCATTTTTCATCATTTAAAATGAAACAAAATGAATCTATAGTAGACAGGTACTCTAGATTCCATACTATTCAACACGATTTAATGGCACTAGGAGTTAATTTCACAAATTTTGATTTAGTATCTAGAATACTCAATTCTTTAACTCCAAAGTGGGAAAAAATATATTAGCTATCGAAGAAGCTAATGACCTCTCAACACTCTTAACCGAAGAATTGATAGAAAATTTAATGTCCTATGATGCTAATCTATAGGCAAGAAAAGAACAAAAATAGGAGAAGAAAAACATATATTCCCAGCAACAAATGAAGACTCCAACTTAGACGAAGAAGAAATCGTATTTATTACCAAAATCTCCAACAAATTCATGAAATTTAGGAAAATGACCAGATTTTTGAAAGGAGGTAAATCAAGCTCTACAAATCAAATGTCAATCAAATGCTATGAATATGATCAATTTGGACATATGAAGAAAGATTGTCCCAAGTTCAACAATGATGAAAAGAAGAACAAATTTGAAAAATTCAAAATGAAGAAAGCTTTCAAAGTAACATGGGTGACTTAGATTTTTCATCATCATCAGAGAGTGACAGCGATTGTGACGGTGAACTAGCTAATGTAGGTTTTATGGCACAAACTATTGAGGTATGTCCCGACCTTAGCTATGATGAATTATTAGAGCTTAGCATGGAATCAGATGATAAATTTAGACAAATTAAAAAATTGAATAAAGAACACACAGCCAAAATAAATCGATTATGACTTGAAATAGGAATGTTAAGAGATGAAAAATTTAGTTTAGAGGAGGAAATAGAATTATCTCAAGAAAAAAATTAAAAGTAGTTTGGTTAAATATGAGACTGTATTTATTGATTTTGGAAAAGTTAAACGAGAAAAGGATAACTTGTTAAAAGAAAATATTAACTTGAAAAGTAATACAGAAACATTGAAAATTGAAAATTGAAAATTTTGAAATAAAAGAAAAATTAGATGAAATTACAAATAATGTTTCATAATTTAATAAAGGAAAACAAGATTTGGAAAATCTCATCAAAACTTCAAAACCTTCAGGAAATAGAAATGGAATAGGAATTAAAAATATTCCTAAACTAAAAGGGAATAATATTAAGAAATATAGTTTTATTTATCAAAAGACTAATAGATCACCTAAGTCTAATACGAATACCAAAATATAAAAATTTGGATTCCTAAGATAAATAATAATTTAGTTAGAGAAAAACATGTTAATAATTTTCTAGATAACATAGTCTATAATAAAAATTATGTCCATAAAGGTACCAAACCTTCTTGGGTGTGGCTACCTGCTCCTCCTAACATCTAGGACCCTAACAAAGTATATGGGTATCAATTAAATCATTTTTATCTTGTAGGTACCCAAAATAAAAAATAAGTAGAAACAGATACTTGATAGTGGATGCTCCAAGCATATGACCGGAAATGCAAAAATGCTATCAAATATAGCATATATCGATGGTGGAGCAGTAACTTTTGGGGATAACCCAAAAGGATACGTCATTGGCATCGGAGAAGTCTTTACCTCTGGTATTTCTAGCTCTCCTATTATTACAATTGTTTTGTTAGTAGAAAATACTTAGCATTAGTCAATTATGCAATAAAGGTTCTCAAATTAATTTCGAAAAAGATAGATGTAATATTTTCGACAATAACAAACAACTTATCTATGAGGGTTTTAGGAACAAAAATATTTATGTCTTAAATATGAATATAAATCGAAACTCAAACTTATGCTTAACCGTCAAACATGACGATCCATGGTTGTGGCATAAATGATTATGTCATATTAATTTTAAATATGTTAATAAATTAGCAAAATATATGCTAGTTAGAGGTTTACCTAAATAAATTATAAAGTAGAAAATTTATGTGATGCTTGTCAAATCAGAAAACTAAAGAAAGCTATTTTAAATCTAAAAATAATATTTCTACAAAACAACCATTAGAATTATTGCATTTAGACTTATTTGGTCCAACTCAAGTACGATCTATAAATCATAACAAATATGTTTTCGTAATAGTTGATGATTTTTCAAGGTATACATCAACCTTACTTTTAAAACATAAAAGCGACACTTTTGGTATGTTTAAATTTTTTGCTAAAAGAACTAAAAATCAAATGGATTTGAAAATTAAGAATATTCGAAGTGATCAGGGTAGAGCATTTGAAAATGATCTTTTTACTATTTTTTGTAATAAAAAGGGCATAAGTCCTAATTTCTCTCTTCCGCGCACACCGCAACAAAATAGTGTATTAGAAAGAAAAAATCGTACGTTACAAGAATGTGCATGAACACTATTAAATCATAGTGGTTTACCAAAACATTTTTGGGCCGAAGCTATTGCTACGGCTTGATATGTTTTGAATCGAGTAACCATACGATCTATGACTAAACATACTTGTTTGGAATGTTTTTTGGAAGAAAACCTAAAGTATCTTACTTTAAAACTTTCGGTTCAAAATGTTTTATATTAAATACAAAAGATAATTTAGGAAAATTTGACCCGAAGGCTGATAAAGGAATCTTTGTTGGATATTCGGATCGAAGCAAGGCACATAGAATTTTTAATAAATATACGAACACAATTGAAGAAAGTTTACATGTTTCATTTGATGAAGACGATGAAGAATTTATTGCTATACAAATACAACAAACTCATCTAATAATGAGACAAATGCACAAAATAATACTCTAGCGTCCCCCTTAAAATTCTAAAAGATCATCCAAAAGATAATATCATTAGGGGATCATAATTCAAGAGTAATTAGAAATTAACTTAACCAATTAAGTCATATTACATTTGTGTCAAATTTTGAACCAAAGAATTATAAAGAAGCTTCAAATGATGATTTTTTGATAATAGCCATGTAAGAAGAATTAAAGCAATTTGAAGGTAATAATGTCTGGGAATTAGTACTAAATCAGAAAATCAATTGGCTACTGGAACAGAATGGGTATTTAAAAACAAAGCAGATAAAAATGGGATTATAGTTAGGAATAAAACATGTCTAGTCGCTCAGGGTTATAATCAAGAAGCAGGTATTGACTATGACAAAACTTTTGCTCTAGTAGCAACACTCGAAGTCATATATACATTACTTGCTTTTGCAAGTCATCACAATTTTAAATTATTTCAAATGGACGTTAAAATTGCTTTTTTATATGGTTTTACTAAAGAAAACGTATATGTTGAACAACCTCCGTTATTTGTTCACGAAAAATATCCCGATCATGTTTAAAATTGCAAAAAGCCCAATATGGTTTAAAGCAAGCCCCCGTGCCTGGTACGAACGTCTTAAGAATCATTTAATTGCTTCTGGGTTTAAAATAGGTAAAATAGATACGACTTTATTTATTAAACGAGAAAATAACGATATCTTAGTTGTACAAATTTATGTAGACGAAATTATTTTTGGGCAAAAATCTTTGTTTCAATTTTCGAATATTATGAAAAGTGAATTGAAATGTCTCACATGGGTGAACTAAATTTCTTTTTAGTTTTACAATTAAAACCACTTGAAAATGGTATTTTTATACATCAAGAAAAATATTGTAACGATTTAACAAATCGTTTTGGAATGGATAAAACCTCGAGCAAACCAACACCAATGAGTACTAGTGCTCACTTAGAAAAAGATGATAACGGAAAAGATTTCGATGAAAAATTATATCGTAGTATGATTGCTCCTTACTATATTTGACGGCTAGTCGACCCGACATTATGATGAGCGTATGTCTTTGTGCCCAATTTCAAACAAAACCCAAAGAATCTCACAAAAGAGCTGTTAAACGCAAAAAGAAAAATTGTGTCTCGTTTTCCACTGGTGAAGCCGAATATATTTCAGCGGCTTTAGCATGTGCACAAGTGATATACATGCAACAAACGCTTAAGGATTTCAGCAAAGTTATCGATAAATCACCAATATATTGTGATAATACAAGTGTAATAAATTCATCGAAAAAATCTTGTAAATCACTCCTGTACTAAACACATTGATATACGACGTCACTTTTTATGCGATAATGTAGACAAAGGAATTATTACATTAGAACACATAAATACAGAGAATCAAATAGCAGACATTTTCGCAAAACCACTAAATGAACAAACATTTGTTAAAATACGATGTGATTTAGAATATGTTCTTTCAATGATCTTGTCAGCTTATTCTTTATTTCATTCATTCTATTTTTAGTTAACAAGTTTTAATCCACAATCTAAAATTTTTAACAATAACCAACAAGTTTTTAGACTGTTTTTTAACTGTCTATAATCTCTTAAAACATGCATAAACAGCTCCTTTTTAACAAAAATTATACATAGATTATATATTTTTTTTTAAAAACAAACAAAAGAAAAAACATGTCTTTCGAAAACTCTTATCTCTCCTTCTCAACACCAACCTCGGATAGTCCAGTGGATGCCCCTCATCGCCATCCTACTCCCACATCAAATCAGGAGCCGACCTATAAGTTGTCTCTCTGCGACACGGGATTCACCCTGATAAAAAACGAGCCAAACGATCTCTATTTGTCTCTCCTGACACCAAGGAGAAAATCGAAGATATACATCATTACGAAAAGCAATAAATAGAGTTATGACGAAACTATACTTCGAACAAAAAGTCACTACGAGACGACTAAGTTTTCTGAAGCAAGCAGAGATAAAATTTTGAAATTCACGAAAGAAGGATGTACATTAACCACTTCCGATTCCTTGCAATCCTTTGGATCCTTCTGCTCTTATCGTACACATTGGGATCCATCACTAGGCAATTCTCTGGTTCTTCGAGAACCAACGAACGTGGAAATATTTGGTCTCCACTCAAGCCTCGGAGGGATGACAAGTCTGAAAATTGCAATGCTCCATCTTCATATAAATAAATTGCTTACTCTCATTTTATTTTTATCTAGGTATATGTGTATTCTTTTTCATAAATAATAATATTATGTTTCACTAAAATCAATCTCTCAAAAAATAAGCAACACCCTTCAAAATAAGGCTATTTTTAGACAAACTGGATATTTCAGATGTCTGAACAATGTCATCAGACGTCTAATACCATTATATCACATAATTTTTCAATATTGTGCATATATCAGACGTTTGATATATCCAACTAGACGTTTAGAGTTTCTACTTCTTAAAAAAACCTAACGACCTATTTCAGACGTCTAAAATTGTTCCCAGACGTCTCAACACAGTATCTGCCTTCTTAACATAACAATGAGGCCAATTTCAAACGTTTGATTCTACATCCAGACGTCTGAATAAACTCTCTGCCTTACGAAATTTACAACTCTATCTCTTCCAGACATCTACCACCAACAAACAGACATCTGAATACATTTACTATCTTCATATTAGGTTTAATCAGACGTCTGATTCACCTTCTAGGCGACTGAAATTCAACCGACACTCTTAAATAACCTGATAACGACTATTTTTTCAACTGTTCTCACTTTCATTTTGTTTCCATTTCAAAATCAATACCCTAATTCTCCAAGTCGCTTTCTCCTCCCATTCGCTCGATGGCGCCCAAAACAAAAAACCCTAAAATCATTGAACGCAAGCAAGACATGCTACTTCATCTAACCTGCAATTTTTCCCTAATGATCAAATTGAGAGATGGATGAGTCAAGCCCCTTATTCAATCAAAAGATACGAAGATATTACAAAGAAGAAGCTGCATACAGGTCCTTTCTACAATTTGCTTAAGTTCCCAATGTATGATTTGGATGAAACGTGTGAAAGTGCTGGGTTACATCAGTTGATTTTCTTCGATTCAAATAATATCCAAATCGACCAGCTTGCGATATTCCTTTTCTATGCAAATCTAGATAGCATTGCCATTTGGAATACCGAAAATGATGATAATTGTCTATGGTCAATTGTTTACGACAACACTATTAGACTTGCTCCGGGGATTATAGGCCAAACTCTATGTTGTTCCCACTTTGGAGAAGGTTTGTATAACATTCCAGATATGCACCTTAAACCTGGAGATAATATTACTCATCAGATTTGGGAAGACGAAATGCCGAGATTTGCTTCAAAATACTTACGAACTAAGGCGAGACTACTCACTAGAATGATTATCAACATTATCATTCCTCGCCTTGGTAGCCATGAGCAAATCACAAAGATAGCGCATAAGGCTCTATATGCTATCTTCAGTGGAACAAGGGTTAATTGGGTGAAATTTATATTTTACGAGCTCAAACATTATTGGACTCGACCACGCCCATCCATCATCTACCCTGCCTACATCATGCGTCTTCTGCGAGCTCACATCATCCCTTCATATTTACCAACTTTTGAAGAGCTTTCTCCCAAAAACGCCTCCATAAAATTGTAACGACCCGCTATTTTGGACTATTCGCATCAGCACTTGTCGGACTTGAATAATTCAAAATACCGAATTGTTAATTTTAATTTGGCAAAACTCAGATATACAGTAAATAAATAATCACAGAATCACAGACATAGTGTAATAATATGCAGCGGAAGTAAAAGAGATAGTAGTTCATGAAGCTACTATATAAATATATAAGATACATCAGAGTTAAATGAGTTACAACAGAAGTCTCGAATACAACAGTCAAATATAAGAATCAGAATACATCACCGAAATCATCGAATATCTGAAAGCTGGATAGATAGCTGGATCTCCAGGCGAAGCTCCAACTCCAAAGGTGAGTCTCAAAAGCTGAACCACTCAGTCTGACCCGAGCGTAAAGCAAAACACAAAACACTCGAGTCAGGATTAATATTCTCATATCAATAAATCCAACTCAAGTGAAATAGCAATCGAAATACAAGTAACTCAGAGGATGTTGGAATCACCATCCTCTAAGGATCCGTTAAACTATCTACTATGTAGGAGTGTACACTAAATAGGTAATGTCTATCAGTAATATAAAGTATCAAAATAGGGTTAAGGAGTTACCATTATCCCCCTTAACACATTTTTATATAAATGTCATAGTCTATACAGCACTGTAAACTCCACCGTAAACTAGTGGGATATCAGGGAGTACTCCATAGGTATAACACAAAACAAATTCGTAGTGGTCGCGTATATAGGAATACAAGTATGACAAGGCACATGAGGAAATACCCAAGGTAGTGAAACTACCGTTTTCCTGATCCGGACTGGTGAGAACGCATCGCCGCAACGATCGCAACACCGCGAAACAACACTCCTGAAATTCCGAGGGTGCACCAATCAATAACAAGTAATGAGTAGTTTTCGAAGAAATGTGTTCGCTCGAGGTGGCTAACCACATTTGGCCCGGCACGGCTCCTGATTTTAGTCATTTCCAATTTGACACAAGTGTCAAGGCTATCCATTATCGTTCTCTTTCTTCAGTCATCACGTACATCATTCCAACCACTTCATTCTAGATCATCAATCCGCGTATAGTTATTAAAGTGGTTTTCGGTTTAGATAGAGAGTATATCCATAACTGATTCCGGTCTCTTTAATAACTTTCGTACTTATCACACCGATTGGTCGTTTAGTAAATTTCAAAACCAAATCAATTCCATTTTCAATTAGAATTTATAATCAACATTTCATTTGTCTTTCACTATCAATTTCCAAAATTTGCATTTCAAAACTACCAAATAACCATTTCAAAATCTTACAATTCAATTTTAATTTTTATTTAAACAATTCAAATATTGATTCAAGTTCGTATATAAGTTTCATTCCGAAATCATTTAAAATGGTTTCATTTTCATTCAAATAAAATTAAATTCATTTATCGATTACATTCAATATTCAATAAGTAAATTTGTCATTCGAACAACTTCTATTTAAATTCCAATTCATTTAAATCAATTACTTACGTTCAACTTCATTATATCAAAACTTCAAATTGAAGTAAATTAAATTCACCAAATCAATTCTTTCAATTACAAGTCTTAGTTAATTTCAATAAATCCCAATCATTTCAATAAATCACATTTTATTTCTTGTTAAAGAAATTCAAATTTTCATTTATTTATTGACTGCGTTATAAATTTCAAACTCAATTAATAAAGAACTAAATTTCATTTATTCCAGAAGTTTAATTTCACTTATTAACTTACTTAAATTTTCCAAAGCTTAATTAATAAATAAAGCAAATCCATTTCATTTATTACAAAGTTCAAACCACTTACTCAAAAGTTCAATTTCTCTTATCAAAGAATTCAATTTTTATTCAATTATCAAACAATTAGATCTTATCCAATCATTAAATAATTTCAACCTTAATTATTAATAATTTCAAAATTTAATAACTACAAACTTGCTTATAAAATTAAACATAATTATTAAATCATTTCCGCTTAATTATGAATTCAAACTTAATTATCAAATCATTTCAACTTAATAATTACAAACTTAATTATAATTCCAAACTTAATTATAATTTCAAATTTAATTATTAAATGATTTCAAACTTAATAATTTCAAAACTCAATTACTAATTCCAAATTATTTACTAATAATTCCAAATTTAATTATTAAATAATTAAATTTCAAATAACGTTCTTTCATCAATTACTGCGTTAATATTTGTTTCATATTTCAATCTTTACATTTTCCTTTCAAAATTCAAATTCCGACTTCATTTCAAAACTTATTCTTTATTCGAATAAAATCATTATTTTATTTTTAAATCAAATTATTGACCAATCGGATTTTTATTTAATTCTTTATCCTAAGTCAAGTTCATTTGGGTATTTATCATTTCAACCAGATTCCCTTTCAATTCAAAAATCAAAGCATAGCAGAGGGAACTGGCAGTGTGATAACAGGGATGGTGTCAAAGTAAATAAACAAGCAATAACAACAATCAATAACGATCCAATAATTTATTCAAATAATCCCAAAATAATCATATTAATTCGCATTGTTGTTTGTGCGAATTAATATAATTATCTCCAGAATCTACACTATCATTTCATGTAGATTAAAGATTATTACATTATGGTTTTCCACTCGTCGTTCAATTTCAATTTATACTACAACAATTTATTCAATATATGTTCAATGGTTCAAAGTGTAATTATCACTACTCTACCTGTCAATGAATTTAACAGTTTAAAAGAGGTCACATTATACAAATTTAACTAATCAAATTCAACACATATGTCGATTCACATTTTTAAACTATCCTACGTCAAATTCAATTGCATAATGTTTATCACTTATCGCATTTCAATTTACATTCAATATAAACAACAAACAATCAATCATCATCAGCCAAACTGGATTATCATCATATAATTAACATATAATGATGTCAGATGTCACAGATGAACTGGTACAGGTGATAACATATATAACAGTGCAAACAACTGATAGCAGCATATTTCAATTGGCGTTTCAATTGAAATCAAATTTAATAAATAAAAGAATATTAATCGTGAGTGATTGCTCACCTTTCGAGGCTAGAGTATACAGATGATGATATGGATACACACACTGAATTTGAATTACAAATCCAAGCGAAGAAAAATCAGCACGAATTCAACGATCAAAGCTGATTGGCACAAATTCGACGGACATGCTGATAGATAAGAAATAGAATAAATCAAATCAGAACTGGATTGGTGCAGATAAAATCGAAGAAAAAGTATATTATATTATTATCTTTCTTTAAACCAATATTCAATCTAAATTACATATTATATTGACATATCTACATATTACATTTATAAAAATCAAACATATGCCTTGATACACAATAATAATATACTTATATACACCACTATATATATACATACACATATATACTTTAACAAACAATATAAATTCATATGGATCTAAAATACGAAGGCTGCAAATATAGTATACTTAAACAGTTTATATATATATTTAACAAATATACGCTAATTTGTAATTTAAATGATGTTAGTTATTAGTGACATGTGCCGATGGATACGCACAAAACATGTGAAACAAGGTGATAAAACAAGGATAATACATAACAAAATTGGACCAGGTACACAAAACACACATAATAACAAGACATGGAAAAATAAAGATTTGAAGGCAAACACACGCAAGAATGAAAACTTGGCAAATAAATGTTTAAAACCACTAAACAACAAAGTTAAACAAAGGAAATAATATAACAAAAGGAAACCGGTATGCATTTATTTAACAAATATAACTTATAAAACAGACCACATATATATTACCATAAAAATATTTATAACAGATAATATATGAAATACTATCATAAATATTTGCGTATTACTTGTTGTGCACAGCAAAACAAAACATATATTAATATATGCAATAGAATATACACTTTGAACCTAACAGAAAGTACAATATGACATGTTATATTTGTGGAAATGTAAAGTACATATGCATGATATCTATTCAAATCCATATTGCTAATATTTGTTTATACTGACCATATAAATCTCTGTACATCTCCATATATAGATATACAACAGATTATATATATCAATACAAATCAACCTTTTTTTTTTCTTTTTTCCAAAACCAAACTGTAACATATATCCAACGCAGACTCAACTTTCAAAGTATATGATACTGTATCATATACTTTACTGTAAAAGCTACAGAGATCTGAACATATGTTATATATATAAAATACTTTAAACACTGGTTTATACATATATAGTTATAATAGATAAATAACTTTTATATAAATATACCAAACATGTACATCAAGATTTCTCACCATAAAGGTGGTGCTCGGGCATAACATCGGCATAGGACAAACAGGTGTCGACCAAGGCTACATGGCAATGAGGTGTAAGTCACAGGAAGCGGCAAAACGGTAGAGGAGAGGAAGGCCGGTCGAAGGTAGAAAGCAGGTGAAGGTTGCTCTGCTCCAGTCAGTGGGCTTGAGGTCGTGTTGATGGTCAAAAATGGGAAGAGAGTGGAAGATCGGCCGTGCTCTGGGTGGCGGGTCAAGTAGCGCACAGTGGGGGTGAAAGGCGACGCGCTTGGTTGCCATTGGAGTTTGGCTTCGGTGGAGGATGACGCGGTGGTTTCCGAGGAAATGGAAGAAGTGGGAGGTGGTGCGTGTGAGGCTAGCCGAAGTGGATCGGGTATGTAGTGAATAAGTGTGCTGAGTTCATTCATTTCTTTTTTTTTTAACTTTACAGAGGAGAAAAAATGAAAGAGAGAATAAGAGAATGAGAGGAAATGGAGCTGGGTAAAAACAAACAAGAATGTGGACGTGCTCAAGCAAAAATGAAAGCAACTAAGCTCTTTGACATATAATTGCCATATGCTTTATTTATCTTAATTTCAGAATGGAGCAAGTAAAGATGGAACACCAAACGAACGGACAATAGGAAATAGAAAAGTCACCACTAAATACAAGAAATATTTATGGCAAATGGCCGTAGGCTGTTTGAATTCACCAGGTGAAAAATGAATATTCACGAGAAATCCAAACGCCATATTGCGGAGCCGATACGGAAATCGTTCCATAGATTTCGCATTTTTTCGTACTCCAAATTAACAATTAAATATACTACGGAGACCAGCACGGCCAGACGATCAAAACAGTATAAATACATCAGT
Source organism: Allium cepa (assembly GCA_030765085.1). Lineage (NCBI taxonomy): Eukaryota > Viridiplantae > Streptophyta > Magnoliopsida > Asparagales > Amaryllidaceae > Allium > Allium cepa. Next base: position 412,985,985 of record CM060937.1, read on the forward strand.
GATACGATTGAATTATAAAAATTTGAAATTTTATAACAGCGGAAAATGCATGAAAAACGTAGAAAAATAAGATCGACGGAGCCAAAGATGTCCGAATTTGGAAAAACAACAAACTCACAACTTGCTCAAATGATGTTTTAGAATTTTTCTATGTAAAAATATTTTGGTTTTGAAAACGTTTTATTTTCATCGCTTTTTAACTGATTAAACTGAAGTGAATTTACGCGCGAAATAAACTTTCATATTTTCGGACGAAAATTTACCGGTTGCTATGTTTAACAGGACGCATTCCAAATATCAAATTTTTATTTCAAAATTTAATCGTTTAAAATTTTGCAAAATTTTAATTAATAACGCTATTAAAACCAGTTAAATTTACGGTTCGTCACATTCTCCCACACTCAAAACTTTTCGTCCTCGAAAAGGAAGGAAGTAGCAGAATAGAGATAACCAAGAAAATAAACTTGAGTTACATAATAATCAATTAATTTAGACCGTATAAGTTTCAATTTAAATAATTTATATTTACAATTTGTTTTTAAATTTAAGATTTTCATTAAATTAATTTGTTTTCACATTTATTAATGTTAGGTACAAACGGTTCCTTGTAAATGAAATTCAATTTAAATTCAATTAGTTCACGATACTCCCTTAAGTTGATTTAATTCAATTTATTAACTTTCAAAACAAATTTTTCTTCTATTAATCACACCTATTATTTATTTAATTTATTATTCTATTCATTTCCATAACATTTTATAACTAAAATTTAAGTGAATAACATTTATTATACGCAGTCACATTTTATTTATAAAGACAATTTATATTGTATAATATCCAATTTTATCAAATTAACAATTTCAAAGATCATAAATTTGAATAGTCATTTATTATAATCATATTTTATTCGACAAATTAATTCTTTTTTTTTCAAATTATTATTAAATATATTCGACTTAATATATCTTATCACATATATATTATGTATATTTACATTTATTATAACTACTCAAATTTCTTTTAACATCATTTCGCATTGTAAATTATTCAATTACATATTCAACCTTTGGACGGTTTTGGTAAGTCGTATTATAATGTAATTGGGTATTACACAAGTAGATTTTTTTTTAAATCCAATTTGTTAAGTTTCAATTTTCATTCAAATTTTGGCTTCGTTTTAAAATTGAAATCATTCTCAACATAAATTTTTAAGAATTTCCTTTCAATTTACTTCCAACAATTTTGAAATAAACATATATACATCTAATATATCACAACAAATCCATAATCATTTACCAATATTTATAATTCAAGTCATAATTTAGAAATTCAAATCTAATTAAAATTTTCAAATCAAAGTGTAGCAAGGTTACGAATAGTCTCTCCACTTCGAAACCCAAAAATGAATGTCGATGATGCGGCCGTCATCACCGAAATTATTTTCCAGCAACAAAGAGAAGAGCACTGATTTTATAAAAAAAAAATCTTTGAAAAATTATTTCTATTCGAAAATATTTTAAGTAATATATATTTTAGACTTTAAATATAAGGTTGGAAATCTATTGGAAATTAAATTCCCAAATTCTTGTTTTAAATTCATTTTAAAGTCCAAATCAAATTATATCCAAGTTTTATAAATTTGTTTATTTATATTATGTTATAGTCAATGGTTTATAATACAATAAATGAAATATTATCATTTCGGACAACAGGTTCATTAACAATTTTATTTCAGAATTATATATATATATATATATATATATATATAACATAATCATTGAAAATTATTTTGTTTACAAAATTTGAAAACAATATTGTGTCAGTTTGCCCTGTTCAAGTGTTTTGGAAATCCTATCGATAGCGTTGATAAGACGAATCGATCGAAAACCCAAATCAACATCAACAACTCAAACAACACAATATATATATAAAACTTTTTACTAAAAATACAAATATACTTTCTTGCTCGGCGATACAAGAATGGATTTCAAACAAGTATAGAGATTCGAAATTTGATGTAAAACAAATCAAAGAGAATTTTGATCCGATAATAAGTTCGAAACAGAAAATTCAATTAACAGAATCGGGAGATGGATAATCTTATTTGATTCACGGACAACCTTAACCGGGTCGACCGTGACTTCAAGAATAAGATCGATGCTGAATTCCTAGGTAAATCAACACTCGATCTCAAGAGGTAGAATTCAGGTATAGCAAGGAATAGATAGCATCGTAAACCGAGGATACAGAAATCTCCGGCAAATCGATGTTTTATTGTAAAGGAGTTTCATCCATTTACAAATAATTCGAAGATTGGCGAGACCGCCGATTCATTATAAAGATCATTCGAAGTGGAGTTATGGGATTCTCTAGAATTGAAAGAAGACGAATAGTGAGGGACACGAATGAGTTTTGGAAACGCAGGGAACGTTCCAAAATTCAAAAGAATTGAGTCTAAAGGATGAGATTGAAACTCGAATGAGAGTGATTCTGTAAATACATTTACCCTATATGCTAAGTTTTTCCTAGAGCTACCAAAAGCTCTGATACCAACTGTAACGACCCGCTATTTTGGACTATTCGCATCAGCACTTGTTGGACTTGAATAATTCAAAATACCGAATTATTAATTTTAATTTGGCAAAACTCAGATATACAGTAAATAAATAATCACAGAATCACAGACACAGAGTAATAATATGCAGCGGAAGTAAAAGAGATAGTAGTTCATGAAGCTACTATATAAATATATAAGATACATCAGAGTTAAATGAGTTACAACAGAAGTCTCGAATACAACAGTCAAATATAAGAATCAGAATACATCACTGGAATCATCGAATATCTGAAAGCTGGATATATATATATATATATATATATATATATATATATATATATATAAATATAAATATATATATATGTATGGATCTCCAGGCGAAGCTCCAACTCCAAAGGTGAGTCTCAAAAGCTGAACCACTCAGTCTGACCCGAGCGTAAAGCAAAACACAAAACACTCGAGTCAGGATTAATATTCTCATATCAATAAATCCAACTCAAGTGAAATAGCAATCGAAATACAAGTAACTCAGAGGATGTTGGAATCACCATCCTCTAAGGATCCGTTAAACTATCTACTATGTAGTAGTGTACGCTAAATAGGTAATGTCTATCAGTAATATAAAGTATCAAAATAGGGTTAAGGCATTACCATTATCCCCCTTAACACATTTTTATATAAATGTCATAGTCTATACAGCATTGTAAACTCCACCGTAAACTAGTGGGATATCAGGGAGTACTCCATAGGTATAACACAAAACAAATTCGTAGTGGTCGCGTATATAGGAATACAAGTATGATAAGGCACATGAGGCAATACCCAAGGTAGTGAAACTACCGTTTGCCTGATCCGGACTGGTGAGAACGCATCGCCGCAACGTTCGCAACACCGCGAAACAACACTCCTGAAATTCCGAGGGTGCACCAATCAATAACAAGTAATGAGTAGTTTTCGAAGAAGTGTGTTCGCTCGAGGTGGCTAACCCCATTTGGCCCGGCACGACTCCTGATTTTAGTCATTTCCAATTTGACACAAGTGTCAAGGCTATCTATTATTGTTCTCTTCTTCAGTCATCACGTACATCATTCCAACCACTTCATTCTGGATCATCACTCCGCATATAGTTATTAAAGTGGTTTTCGGTTTAGATAGAGAGTATATCCATAACCGATTCCGGTCTCTTTAATAACTTTCGTAATTATCACACCGATTGGTCGTTTAGTAAATTTCAAAACCAAATCAATTTCATTTTCAATTAGAATTTATAATCAACATTTCATTTGTCTTTCACTATCAATTTCCAAAATTTACGTTTCAAAACTACCAAATAACCATTTCAAAGTCTTACAATTCAATTTTAATTTTTATTTAAACAATTCAAATATTGATTCAAGTTCGTATATAAGTTTCATTCTGAAATCATTTAAAATGGTTTTATTTTCATTCAAATAAAATTAAATTCATTTATCGATTACATTCAATATTCATTAAGTAATTTTGTCATTCGAACAACTTCTATTTAAATTCCAATTCATTTAAATCAATTACTTACGTTCAACTTCATTATATCAAAACTTCAAATTGAAGTAAATTAAATTCGCCAAATCAATTCTTTCAATTACAAGTCTTAGTTAATTTCAATAAATCCCAATCATTTCAATAAATCACATTTTATTTCTTGTTAAAGAAATTCAATTTTTCATTTATTTATTGACTGCGTCATAAATTTCAAACTCAATTAATAAAGAACTAAATTTCATTTATTCCAGAAGTTTAATTTCACTTATTAACTTACTTAAATTTTCCAAAGCATAATTAATGAATAAAGCAAATCTATTTCATTTATTACGAAGTTCAAATCCACTTACTCAAAAGTTCAATTTCTCTTATCAAAGAATTCAATTTTTATTCAATTATCAAATAATTAGATCTTATCCAATTATTAAATAATTTCAATCTTAATTATTAATAATTTTAAAATTTAATAACTACAAACTTGGTTACAAAATTAAACATAATTATTAAATCATTTCCACTTAATTATGAATTCAAACTTAATTATCAAATCATTTCAACTTAATAATTTCAAACTTAATTATAATTCCAAACTTAATTATAATTTCAAATTTAATTATTAAATGATTTCAAACTTAATAATTTCAAAACTCAATTACTAATTCCAAATTATTTACTAATAATTCCAAATTTAGTTATTAAATTATTAAATTTCAAATAACGTTCTTTCATCAATTACTGCGTTAATATTTGTTTCATATTTCAATCTTTACATTTTCCTTTCAAAATTCAAATTTCGATTTCATTTCAAAACTTAATCTTTATTCGAATAAAATCATTATTTTATTTTTAAATCAAATTATTGACCAATCGGATTTTTATTTAATTCTCTATCCTAAGTCAAGTTCATTTGGGTATTTATCATTTCAACCCGATTCCCTTTCAATTCAAAAATCAAAGCATAGCAGAGAGAACTGGCAGTGTGATAACAGGGATGGTGTCAAAGTAAATAAACAAGCAATAACAGCAATCAATAACGATCCAATAATTTATTCAAATAATCCCGAAATAATCGTATTAATTCGCATTGTTGTTTGTGCGAATTAATATAATTATCTCTAGAATCTACACTATCATTTCATGTAGATTAAAGATTATTACATTACGATTTTCCACTTGTCGTTCAATTTCAATTTATACTACAACAATTTATTCAATATATGTTCAATGGTTCAAAGTGTAATTATCACTACTCTACATGCCAATGAATTTAACAGTTTAAAAGAGGTCATATTATACAAATTTAACAAATCAAATTCAACACATATGTCGATTCACATTTTTAAACTATCCTGCGTCAAATTCAATTGCATAATGTTTATCACTTATCGCATTTCAATCTACATTCAATATAAACAACAAACAATCAATCATCATCAGCCAAACTGGATTAACATCATATAATTAACAGATAATGATGTCAGATGTCACAGATGAACTGGTACAGGTAATAACATATATAACAGTGCAAACAACTGATAGCAGCATATTTCAATTGTCGTTTCAATTGAAATCAAATTTAATAAATAAAAGAATACTAATCGTGAGTGATTGCTCACCTTTCGAGGCTAGAGAATACAGATGATGATATGGATACACACACTGAATTTGAATTACAAATCCAAGCGAAGGAAAATCAACACGAATTCAACGATCAAAGCTGATTGGCACAAATTTGACGGACAGGCTGATAGATAAAAAATAGAATAAATCAAATCACAACTGGACTGGTGCAGATAAAATTGAAGAAAAAGTATATTATATTATTATCTTTCTTTGAACCAATATTCAATCTAAATTACATATTATATTGACATATCCACATATTACATTTATAAAAATCAAACATATGCCTTGATACACAATAATAATATACTTATATACACCACTATATATATACATACACATATATACTTTAACAAACAATATAAATTCATATGGATCTAAAATACGAAGGCTGCAAATATAGTATACTTAAACAGTTTATATATATATATTTAACAAATATACGCTAATTTGTAATTTAAATGATGTTAGTTATTAGTGACACGTGCCGATGGATGCGCACAAAAAATGTGAAACAAGGTGATAAAACAAGGATAATACATAACAAAATTGGACCAGGTACACAAAACACACATAATAACAAGACATGGAAAAATAAAGATTTGAAGGCAAACACACGCAAGAATGAAAACTTGGCAAATAAATGTTTAAAACCACTAAACAACAAAGTTAAACAAAGGAAATAATATAACAAAAAGAAACCGGTATGCATTTATTTGTGTATTACTTGTTGTGCACAGCAAAACAAAACATATATTAATATATGCAATAGAATATACACTTTGAACCTAACAGAAAGTACAATATGACATGTTATATTTGTGGAAATGTAAAGTACATATGCATGATATCTATTCAAATCCATATTGCTAATATTTGTTTATACTGACCCTATAAATCTCTGTACATCTCCATATATAGATATACAACAGATTATATATATCAATACAAATCAACCTTTTTTTTCTTTTTTCCAAAACCAAACTGTAACATATATCCAACACAGACTCAACTTTCAAAATATAATGTATCATATACTTTATTGTAAAAGCTACAGAGATCTGAACATATGTTATATATATAAAATACTTTAAACACTGGTTTATACATATATAGTTATAACAGATAAATAACTTTTATATAAATATACCAAACATGTACATCAAGATTTCTCACCATAAAGGTGGTGCTCGGCCATAACATCGGCAGAGGACAAACAGGTGTCGACCAAGGCTACATGGCGATGAGGTGTAACTGACAGGGAGCGGCAAAACGGTGGAGGAGAGGAAGGCCGGTCGAAGGTAGAAAGCAGGTGAAGGTTGCTCTGCTCCAGTCAGTGGGCTTGAGGTCGTGTTGATGGTCAAAAATGGGAAGAGAGTGGAAGATCGGCCGTGCTCTGGGTGGCGGGTCAAGTAGCGCACAGTGGGGTGAAAGGCGACGCTCTTGGTTGCCATTGGAGTTTGGCTTCGGTGGAGGATGACGCGGTGGTTGCCGAAGAAATGGAAGAAGTGGGAGGTGGTGCGTGTGAGGCTAGCCGAAGTGGATCGGGTATGCAGTGAATAAGTGTGCTGAGTTCATTCATTTTTTTTAACTTTACAGAGGAGAAAAAATGAAAGAGAGAATAAGAGAAGGAGAGGAAATGGAGCTGGGCAAAAACAAACAAGAATGTGGACGTGCTCAAGCAAAAATGAAAGCAACGAAGCTCTCTGACATATAATTGCCATATGCTTTATTTATCTTAATTTCAGAACAGAGCAAGAAAAGATGGAACACTAAACGAACGGACAATAGGAAATAGAAAAGTCACCACTAAATACAAGAAATATTTATGGCAAATGGCCGTAGGCTGTTTGAATTCACCAGGTGAAAAATGAATGTTCACGAGAAATCCAAACGCCATATTGCGGAGCCGATACGGAAATCGTTCCGTAGATTTCGCATTTTTTCGTACTCCAAATTAACAATTAAATGTACTACGGAGACCAGCACGACGAGACGATCAAAACAGTATACATACATCAGTGATACGATTGAATTATCAAAATTTGAAATTTTATAACAGCGGAAAATGCATGAAAAACGTAGAAAAATAAGATCGACGGAGCCAAAAATGCTCGAATTTGGAAAAACGACAAACTGACAACTTTCTCAAAAGATGATTTAGAATTTTTCTATGTAAAAATATTTTGGTTTTGAAAATGTTTTATTTTCATCGCTTTTTAACTAATTAAACTGAAGTAAATTTACGCGCGAAATAAACTTTCATATTTTCGAACGAAAATTTACCGATTGCTATGTTTAACAGGACGCATTCCAAATATCAAATTTTTATTTCAAAATTTAATCGTTTAAAATTTCACAAAATTTTAATTAATAACGCTATTGAAACCAGTTAAATTTAATCATCTACCCTGCCTACATCATGCGTCTTCTGCGAGCTCACATCATCCCTTCATATTTACCAACTTTTGAAGAGCTTTCTCCCAAAAACGCCTCCATAAAATTCTTCACTCTAATTCACTTACCAGAAAATCCTCCGGATTTTATGTCGATTAAAGAGTGGATGCAACGTCAACAACAAGATAGCCAAGCTAGGCCTTCACCCGAACAACAACCTGAACCATCACAAGAAATTGAACAACATCGTGAGCATACTCCTCCTCCTACACCTTTCGATTATTCATGCCATGACGAAATTTTGGGGACTCGCACTGAGACAAATCCAAATGAGAGTATTCATGAGTTAACTCTCCAAAATCAACTTATTTAATCACGAAATCAAAAATTATTGGCTAAGCGTATTGATAGCTTTGAAATAACGTTTGGTTCACGCCTAGCCATAGTTGAAGCATCGCTTAGCATTCTAAAAGAGGTTCTTCAACGTGTTCGTGGTCAATACACCACCTTCAGAAGATTGGCCAACTCCAATGCCTTCTCCTCCTGCTTCAAAACACTTTAAACTTTTTGAAGAGGAAAAGGAACCTCTCAAACACACTCTAGCATCTCCTAAAAACCAAGCTAGTTCTTCCAAGAATGAAGACGAAGGAGATGCTCAAGCTAAAACTTCCCCAAAATATCCTTTGATTTTTTTTAGGATTCCATCTTTTGTATTATAATCAACATTCTATGCATGTAATCAATCAATATATTTAATGAAAAGTGATTTTCGGTTTGTTATTTCTATGTCTATTCATATAACCTTCCGATGATTGGTAAATATTAAATGGTATGAACATGATGCCTAAGTTAAAAATTATAAATGCTTTTTGATAATGCCAAAGGGGGAGAAATAATAGGAAGCATATATTCGGGGGAGATGTATAAAATTATATCTAAGTACATTGTATAGTTGTCATCATAAATAGGGAGAGAATGTTAGGAAATCCAATATACGGCTTCGATGATAACAAATGTGCAATGGAATTCGAATATATACATATACTTATATATACAAGTACTTGCTAGAACAACATCACTAGAAAGACAAGAACGAAGCTCAAAGGACACTACAAGAGACTACAATTCGATAGGTACAAAGAAGCAACAGAAAAAGTGCACAAAAACTGATATACACCATATCAGATGTCTGGGTGCACAAGCCAGACGTCCGAAATAGTTCTCTGGAACAACATACAGACTACACCAGACACTGGTAATAGCACTCAAACTTTTGATATTCTATTATATTCAAAAAATATATAGTATCATACGTCTGATACAAATACCAGATGTCTGAATTCAAACTCGAATTTCAGATATGAACTTCAACTGCCACATACGAATGGACATCTTCACTTCTCTTCCCCGCAACTCTTCATCATCAACAGAAGCAATTATAGAGCGCCATTAATGGATGTAACTACTCAAGATACCTATCTACAACTATATATAACATCAAGAATCAAGAGAACAAACTTACCTTACTTACTTATACTTTCTGATTCTATACTCTATTCTTGATCTGTGCACTCTAGCAATTCTTACTTGTATTCACTCTTCATATACATAGTTTCTCATAGACAATATTCCTTAGAGATATATTGGAAGCAATTGTACTAATTGGTCAACATCAGTGTTATATTAGAACACACATTTGATAAAAACAACTTATTGTAACCAAGCTTATTCCTCTGGGTGAAGCGAGGGTTTTTGATAGTAGAATTTCGAAGGGGAGCTTCGGGACTGGACGTTGGACGGGAAGTCCAAACCAGTATAAAATCCTGATGTGCATATTCTATGTTTACTTAGATTGATATTATTTTAGTTGCATCATATATTTTGTCACATATACTTGCACATAAATTGTACGATCCACCTCGTAGTCTTTTAATATATACTCTGATCATCAATGGAGGCATCTTCATATGTCACTCTTGGTGTATGTTGTAATATTTCTCTAAACGAGGTTCTCGTATAGGAATTATGTAATGAATTTGAAATGCTTTTGAATGGAATGTGGATGTTGTTATGTGATTTTAAAATTTTCCATATTCTTGTGTTCATGTCATATCAATGTATCTAACATTACAGTATTTAGTCGCCGAGGGTTAATAACTATGGATGACTGCAGCATCTGTAGCTGTTAGTTTTGGGCATCCAAGTGGGGGATATTACAACGAGCAAAAGGCAAGAAACTTCGACATGACAGCTTTCAAACATCGAACACTGATGTGCTAATCCTATGGCATAGGTGTAGTGTCTTTGGAGGTTTTGATGAAATTGACTAGAAGGACGAGAGTTATGATGTTCCGAAAGGATGAGTTCAAGTACGAGAGCCCATGAGTAGAACAAAGGACGAGTTCTATTGTCAAGCCCTACATTTATGCCATATTACCCAAGAATATTATAAGTAATATTGTCTTGTAATAAGGAGAATAAGGCTGGATAGGAGCAACCATCCATGTTTATTCCGTTGGGCTAACACTATCTCAGTATTCTTTAACTCACATCACCATAGATAAATGTGAATAGTCTTGGCCAAAAGAAATAGGAATGTTGGCTAAAATTGAATATAATAGTATGTAACATAATATAACATAAAATCATAGACCGTAGTAACAAATATAATACAGGACATAACATATAACATAAGGCAGGTCATCAAAAAGTACACTAGACTCACATAAATTCATACCCGTAGAATAAGGTAAGTCTCTAAAATGTAAAATGAGGCTACATCTCAAATAAGACACAACCATACCTAAGACATGAACCCATATATATATATATAAAACCTAGCATAAACTTCTACCTAAGCTAGCCCGTATCCAAAGCCATAGAGTCTCTACACTGTTAATCTCGGTCTGACCCGAGTATTACAAAAATAATAAGTCAGAATATCTCTAATTATCATAAAAATGTAAGCTCATAATAATAATAGGCTTGCATAAACATCGAGGATAAAATGTCCATAGATTGTACTTCACTAAAAATAATAAGACATCATTTAAAGCTTCATGACATAAAATTAAATTATACTCATTCACAATAATTATAAAAGTCATAGCGACCATATTATTAAGTGCATCTAAATTCAGAATAATATATGCAAACTACAAACAAGCACTTCCCAAGTCAATGATCATAGACATGCACTTCGCACGTAAATAAATAAGCACTTCGCTGATCAGCAATAAGTCAAGTAGCTCGCAAATCCACACCAGAGGCGAGCACTTCGCATGTCATAACTTATACCCAGAATAATAAACAAGCGCTTTGCAAGTCAACACAAGAGACACGCACTTCGCGTGCCAACACTAAACACATGCACTTTGCAAGTCATAACCCACTTGTAAATGAGTATCACGAGATGGGCCTAAAAACCCATTTAATCTGCCTATAAATGGATCAATTAAGGACGAGCTTAAAAACACATCAAAATAAGTGTTACATAATTTCAAATAGTAATCATTCAAGTAACGACCGTAAGTCACATACCATGCGGGTTTACTAAATGTTAGTAACTTCACACGATTAGTGTAATGTACCTCCAAATAGTAATCATTCGTGTAACGTCTGTATGTCTCATACCACATGGGTTTACTTGAATATTACAACAAGTTAGTAAATCTCACTCGTCACTGAATAAATATTCAATCGAGCAAGTCCAAGAATAAACTGAAGGAGTAAACGCAAGTGTCCCATACCGCACTAAATCATTTAATTTAATTTATTATTCGAGTGAGTGTGTTTATATAGGAAAATAGTTTCCTAATTTGAAATATTATATATAAAAAGCTAATATCACATAATAGAAAGCATGATTTAACCATCTATAACTGTATAAAACTTTCTTCGCAACCACTTTGAAATTGAGAGTACTTATATATAATTTTTCAAAAATCATTCTTATCCAAAATACACACACATAGATACACATACACACATATATATACATATACACACATATAAATATATATATATACACATAGACGTACAAAATAATTTATTTATAAACAAAAAGTCGATAAATGGGAAAATGTGATTTTCTATATATGGTATACAATTTTAAACTCACTTATAGAACAACCCTTTAAAACGTAAAATAATCGCAACTATAGTTTAAAACAATAGATTCGTGAATAGCTCTCCTCTAGAAAACAATTTGTAACATATGTATATATCAACGAATTAGATAGGTATAATAACAAATATGTGAAACTCCCATAGCAAAAGAAATCAACAACCAAAGCAATCAGAATTCTAAAATGAGGAGCTAGAAGGAAGCCACAAACATCACTACAAAGCAATCAACAGCTCACGGGGAAAGAGGCATCAAAGCAGGGAAGAAAGCACCTGGAACATGATGTACCATGCTTCGACTGGTCAACCGGTCTACAATGGCCGGTTGATCGATAGACCATCTTTAGTATCGCGCTGCAAGTGATTCCCTTCCCACCGCGACTTACCCTATTTCCGGCACGCATTTAGGCATTTGGGCCAATGAATTTGCAACTATAATCCCTACGTAACAGTTGCATGCAACTAATAAAACTCAGTATATTCCAAGCATAGAAATCAGAGATAAAGTGTAGCCATGGAGTGCAATTTGGCTGACAGCAAACAATCGGTTTCAGGGCGATGGACTTTATCAAACAGACAGCCAAAAACCATTCACAAATTCAAGTTTAAAGCAATCAACCATCATGCAGTTTTAATTAGATCAAGTTGTGAGTTACAACTCACCATTCTTCTCATAGTTAAGCACTAAACACTACAACTGCCTTTTTTTGCCTCAACTAGAAAACCCTAGAAATATTCAATCAAAATAGCAAAAAGAAACCAAATTCAAAACTCTAAGCTGAAATAAAATCTCTGATAATAAGTGTATAGGCTTTAGATTTACTTATATAAATTTATTACTTCCTAAGATTATTAATTTAACCAACTAAAGATAGTGTAGAAAGCTTGGAATTAGAATTCTAAATAAGAAGATGAGTTTCTTTCTTTTTATGAAGTACAAAGAAAACAGTGAACGTATAGACTATTATTTACTAGTATTCTTCCTATGAAAATCATCTTATGCGTTGATTTTAACTTATTAATATATAAGAAAATAATTATCTTCTTTTACTTATAATTGGGATTTATAACCCAACTCTTAGTTATCTAAATAGTTAATCAAATCCATAAAATGAGAACTATTAAATCCTAAATTTTACATTCAAAAAGCCCTTAATTTTTAATAGTTTATTATTTTCCAGATTAACTTTAATTTAAAATAGAATCTATGGAGTATTTTAAGTTTTAACCAAATTCACATTCCAAAATTTTCACTAGTTCTTTAGAAAAGTGCTATTTTTATTTAAATACAAGTAGATTAATAAAAACCAATATATTGAAAATGTTTATTTATAAAATATACTTCCTATACCACTTTTATAATAATAAAAAGCTTTGCTACAACAAAATCCCAATTGTTCATAAAATAGATCTATTCAAAGATTCCTTAGGTATTAATCTCATTTGTGAATTCTAATATTTTTAATTTGGAATACACATTCCAAAGAATTCATCGCCTTTTATAAAATAAATTTCTCATATAATCACATATTATATCATTATTATTTGGGAAACTAAAAATTTAGGATTGTCACAGACTTCTTTGCTTAAAGAAATTGTGATGCCCCACCTCTATACTCACAATAACAAAGAGTATAAAAAGAAATACCGTCTGTTATTACGAAGAATAAGGCTGGATAGGAGCGGCCATCCGTAGTTAGGCCTTACACTAGTATTGGTTATCTCGATAGGAGTAGTATATATATTTTTCATCTCTTTGTTTATTAATTCCCATCGACATATCCAATTCTAGTATAGAATGATCTACGATAGTTCATAATAGTTTAGGACATCATATATAATAATAACACAGATAAGCCAAATACAGAACCCAGATAAAATAAAAGCTCATATATATATAACTGAAATCAGTTATGATACATGTGATACAATACATATGGTACAACTACGTCTGTCGACACTGGAAGTTACATATACAAGTACATTATTGTAAATAATATACGTGAATACATATCATCCTACAAAATAACACTGACTACTCCAAAAGATATGAAGTGACTTCATAGCTCAAGCAGCAACCCAAAGCAATATATCAACAACCTGAAATAACTCGGTCTGACCCGAGTATTAATTCAAAAGAAAATAATACATGGGTCAGTCTAATTCAAACTCAGTTATTAATGCACGGAAGCAATAATAATAAATAACAAATAGACGATAGTCAAAATAAATTCACCTATCCAATCCTTTAATAAGGGAAATCGGATAACGATAAATATAATGCATAACAGCATTAACAACCAATCAGCAAAGCCAAATCATTAACAAAGATAAATAATAGGATTATCAATGAAGATAACTTAGAAAAAACAGAATTGCCTAAAAAGCAATTAACAGCAAGTGGCCAAAGCAAAACTCAAGCCAGTGAAACAACATAAACAACAAAATCTAATTATCGATGCGATAATTAGAAAAAACATAATCTAATTATCAAGTAGATAATTAGATATCACAAAATGATCAAGTTAAACCAAATCAGAATATAATTTCAAAATATTGAATTGAACATATGAAACAATTCAAGCAATTGAAATATCAATTAAAAACGTCAGTTCTGATAGGGCTGCAGTACACGTTCACGTGCACTGCCTCGCCACTACAGTGATGAAATAAACAAAAGCTCAATGAACCAAAAGAAAATGGCACCAACTCAAATCAAAATGAACCAGATGGAATTGCAATAGAAAGCACAACATCCATCTAGTAACCACCAATGAACAAAGTGCACATGAATGCATAATGAAATTCACAAACGAGCACAAGGTCAAACCCAAGCTATGAGCTGGATTCAACACAAGTACAAGTTAAAAATGAGCACATCAAATATTTTTCAGTAGAAACGAGTCAACATAATGCTATAGGTCTAAAACTCCAAAACAAGCAAAGCTCAAACCCGAGGCAACAATGGCAAAGATCTCAGAAAAGTTCATAGACATGGCAACACAGCAGTGGCATCAACAACCAGGCAGTGAAACTCAAAACGACAAAGACTAGACAGTCCGTTCATGTCAACCAGGCAGCAAGCAAGTCGACATGTACTTCATGTACGAATGCTCATAAGGATGCATGAATAACACTCAGACTTGGAGTGGAAAAATATACGAAGTCAACATGTATGCAACAGGGAAATGAATAATGCAAGCAAGACCAGAATGCAACTGCACAAGACAGGTTAACAAAGTGCAGACACAAGTGGTACAAGACATGCAAATTGTCTCAAAAAGTGATACCAAACTATATGAATAAACAAACCCTAATGAACCAATTTAAGTGTACAAATCTGTGACAATATCAAGTGAAGGCTACAACAGCTCAATAAGCAATCTCAAATATGATACAGACACAAAAAGGTACATGAACACTTCGAACACAAGAAGACCACATGCAAGACCAGCGAAGGCAATGCACATGTCAACAAAGAAGGGATGCACCAGTGAAACAGCTACAACATAATGGAACAAGCAATAGTGCAGCAGCCTCGACATCAAAGACCAGGCCTAAAATACATATAACAATGATGCAGTTCCAAAATGATGAAGTTCCAAATCAACAAAAGTTCAGTGTCTCAGAGGCCAAAATCAATAACCAAGGAAAGTTCGAACAAATACAGATCAAATCAAAGAATTCGAATCAAGCCAAAATACACACAAGTTCAAAAGTCATGGAACGGCAATCGAATAATCAGAAATCACTAAAATTCAAAGTAGTGGTAGCTAAGAAATCAAGCAACGAAATTCATGAATAAACGAGATTGACTTAAAGATGGGAGTGAGAAATCACTCACCTTTTTCGACAAATTGAAGCAGCCGCGAGCAATATAATCAACCGGAGAAAGAAATCCAAGCAGCATCAATCGAATCGACAAAAGCCGGCTACTTCAACACGAAGCCCTAATTTCAAAACGAGCGAGCAACGAAGAATTGAAGCCGCCATTTTTTTGTTTGTTTTTGCTTAGGGTTTTCGAACGAATGAATGAAGGGGGATCGGGTCTCTGCCTTGATACAACATAGCACCCAGAATAAAAACGTGGGCCAAAATAAAGCCCGCATAACTCTTTTAACAAAATTTCTAAAAGAATTTCAACTAATTAATCTCCCAACAGCAATTACCTATCACCATTAATCGTTTAATGATGAAAATTAATTGATACGAAAACCCAGGTTGTTACAGAAATTGTGTCCTCACAATTTATATTTAGAGAAAATTTATAATGCTTTAAATTTTTAGTACTACGTTTGTTTTCAAAACTCAAAGTTCAAGCATTTCCTAACATACACAATCACCAAAGCATATAATAAAACATGTTATTCTTGTATGTGCTACTGCTATATCACTATAAAATTTTACTATTAATCAAACCAAGATAATGTTTTAAAATGATTTTGAACCCCTTTTCTATTATAAAATACAGAAAATAAAACGCATGCTAAATTATTATTTTAAAACTCCTAATTGACAACTCTTTTATTTTTAGGTCCTCTCCATAAATCAATGATTTCCAATAGCCATTAACATAATTTGGTAAAACACGTAGAATAAAAAATTATTACAGGTTTAGCTTTCTAGAAAGAACGTTTGTACTGAAATAGGACTGACGGTTCAAAAGTTATGATCAAAACAAGTTAATGTTTTAGCTCCGAAAATTACACGACAGGACAGAATTTGTAGTTATGTTTAAATCATGAATTAGACCAAGAAAATTGCAAAATTTGATAAGATGATATAAAAAAGTTCATCCTTATGGAATTATCTTTCAACTTCAAAAAGATTTACCAAGATTGGATGTAGTAATCAAAAGATATGCTCTTTTTACTTCATCACTTTTTAAAGAAGAATTTTCAACAACAATTTTATTTATAATCTTTTAGTTTATCCCAAATTAAAAATTTGAGAACGCAAATCTTCTTAATCAAAATTCTTAAAATAAGTTGTATAATTTAAAATCTCTTTTTCAAAAGACTGAAGGTTATGAAAATTAAATTTTGAGTTATAATTATTCACAAAGAAATTTCAATTAAGGTATGATGTTAAAATATTTTCATACTTATGTTTTGCCTCATATATAACTTGTAGTTCTTAATGAAAAAATTTAGGAAATATTATTTTTCTAATTCATTTTAATTTCCTTCATATAGTAATGTATCCACGTTTTCAATGCATGTGTGTGTATACACATAAAATTATCCGTCAAACTTTTTTTAATAAACCAAAGTATTAAAATAAAATCTATGAAACATAGAAAAACATACGCCCTAAAATTTTTTATTGCTTATAAAATTATACATCTTATATATACACACATAAAAAATTTAAATTTAATCATGTCTCAGTGTCTAGTTTAAGCGTTTAGAAAATCGCTATCAATACGTGTGCACCCACATCGACCTGGATTCTTAAGCACTCAACGAATAATTTAACACTAAAATAAACTCTTAATTCTTCTATGTCAATTTATAAAATAATTCTCACAATTAAATTTCCTTCATAAACCATATATTTTCTAATATGAAAATATTTATATTGTGAAATTGTACACACTTGGCTTATCTATTATTAGCAACCAAGACGCTTCATTCATCATTTATAGTTGTTGGCATGCATTAAATTACTTATGTATATATAGATTTATTTCCCATTCTCATTTTGATTATACTATGCGTACACTTTAATTATCAAACAAATAAAAATCAATATGGAAAAACACACACTCATCGCAAACAAGAAATCAATTACCTATTGTGGAAACAAACATCCAGAGAACTCAATTACATTCAATCTTCCTTTATCTACTTTCTGAGTTACGACTGGACAAGTAAAAACTAGTTGACCCCCCTTCTTATAATAGTAACAAATCTTGGGTCTTGGGAAGTTCTCGATGAAGTGATCTTCTGATCCACAGTTAAAGCATTCGCCTAGTGCAAGCCTTTTGTTGCTAAAGTGAGAATCTTGCGTCTTCACCTTCTTATTCAGAAATATGAACTTATGCTTATCGAGCAGTGCCTTCCTCTTTTGGTTGAATTCCTTCTTTAGATGAGGGCATTTATCACCACTTTCCCTCTCTACTGTAACATCCCATATACTTTATAACCTTATTTAAGATATTGTAACATCCCGCCTTTTCGCACGGTTTAAATCGACGATAAACCACACACGCCAGACTTAAAACATACAGAAGGGCGGATTGTTATGGGGTGAATAAGAAAAAAACAGAGAAAGAAAGAAAAACAAAACAGAATCTTGCAGTGGAACGATAAAATACAATAATCAAATATACAGTTCATGAATCTGTTTTACAAAATATTCGATTATACTTATACAATACATATCAGAGTTACACTTACCAGAGAATATTAATATTGCAGCGGAACGATGTGATGCAGTGTAATAATATAATAAATAATAGTAATAAAATCTTCATCTTCGTCCTCCAGAAATAAAGTCTTCAAATCCTGAAATGCTCAGGCTGACTTGAGCAAATTGAAAAGACAAAACACTCGAGTCGGAACTAAAAGATCTTATGTAAGTTAAATCAACGGTAAATAATATGAGTGTAATGGCGTCAGAGATGTTTACGGGATTCGACATCTCCTATCCAGTGTCTAACGAGAGTGCCCTAACTCAAGAGATGCTCGGGATTCACATCTCCTAAGGATCCGTTAAACTATTTACTACGTAGTAATATTTCGCAATTATAATAATGTCTATAGTAAAATAAACATACTTATAAATAGCGTTAAGGAGTGACCCAATATTCCCCTTAACACACAATAGTCCCAGTAGTCCATCCAATATCATGGTCCCTCCTGATTGGGATGCCATCAGAGGATGTCACACAGGCTACGAGAGAAAACCAAACTCGTACAAGGCGCGATAGGGTAGGTGACACGGCACAACTAGGCAATGCCAGGGTAGATATACCAATAACGCTTCCGGGTCGGTGGTAACATGTAGTGCGCAGCTACCGCCCACCTCGACCCACACCCTCAAATAAAAAATCAAAAGTGTCCATCGAATCAATCCAAAAGTCAAAGTATAATATTGAAGGGATGTGTCCGATCAAAAGTCCTACCTCATTAGCCCGTCAATCGCTTCTGTTATAGCCACCTCATGCCAACTCATGGGAGTCGGGTCCACATATTTACCGCAAAGAAAATGCCACGACCATCCTACTTCATTCTGGAATCTCCACCGCATACACGGTTGTTAAAGTGGTTTTTGAAGTTGGTAGAGAGTATAACAACTTCCGATCCTGGTCTCTTCAACAACCAAACGTTATTATAACACCGCGGTCTTTTCAGAATAGTTTTTTACTTTTAAAACCAGAATATGATATTTATTTCAAAACCATATAAATATGATGTCATTTCAAATTTAAAAACCAAATCAATATGATATCATTTTTATTTCAAATATATCTTTTCTCAAAATCATAGCACTTTCAAATCTATAAACCTTGAAAACCTATAGCTTTGAAACATAACTTCTAATACTTAAATGGTTCAAATACTAATTTCCTTTATATAATAAATTAGCTTCTTAATTTCACAAAACAATTCCAAATACAGATTTGAATACCAAATAGACCATTTCAATTTCCATATATTTCAAAGATTTAATTATTCAACATTTCAAAACTAAATTTTACAATTCATATATATATATACACACACACACCAAATTCTCTTCACTATTATTTGGTTTTGAAACATTTCCTTAATAAAATCCAATATCCTTTAAATAAAACTTCAAATTCAATAACTGAATATTCCTCAATTTATTTAGATTTTATACATTTCACTTAAATCACCTTAAACCCGAATTAAGTTATAAAACCATATTCTTTAAAATCTCAATTTCAATAAGTTCTAAATGGATCCTTATTAAGTACAACTCTTAATTAAATAAAACCTCAAATCAATTTCAACTATCTTCTCACCCTTGATTTATAAAAATCAATATAACTCTATATTAAAATATAATTTAAGGAAATACTTATCTATATTATTTAATAAGATTAAACTTTATTATTAAACTTATTTTATACTTTAAAGAAATTTCGTTCATGGCTTAAACCAATAATTTAACTATATAAAAATAACATTTATAAAATATCCAAATCCTTATGTAACGTCCCTCCTTTTCGCATGCTTCAAATCGACACACGTGCCAATTCAAAGCATACATAAGGGCGGATTGTTATGGGGTAAATAAGAAAAACAGAGAAGAAATAAAATAAAACAGAATCTCACAACACAAGGATAAAATATAATAATAAATATACAGTTCATAAAACTGTTTACAAAACAATTGATTCTTTTTTTTTTATACAATAAATATCAGAGTTCACATACCAATAAATATCAACGCAGCGGAATTAAACAGTGTAGTGGAATAATAGTAGATGATAGTAATACAAATCTTTGTCTTCGTCCTCCAAAGCTAAACTTCAAATCCTGAAATGCTAGGACTGACCCGAGCGAATTGAAAAGACAAAACACTCGAGTCAGAACTAAAAGATCTTATGTAAGTTAAATTATCAGAAATGAATATGAGTGCAGTAACTCAAGAGATGCTCGGGATTTACATCTCCTAAGGATCCGTTAAACTATTTACTACGTAGTATATTTCGCTATTAATATAGTGTCTAATTGTAAAATAAAATTACTTTTAAATAGCGTTAAGGCTTTACATTTTCCACCTTAACACAGTTATATATTCCCATAGTCTATACAGTACCGTAATCTCCCCCGTACTTGGCGTCGTCAGAGGGCACTCCATAGGTATGGTACAAAACCAAAATCGTATAAGGCGCGCTAGGGTAAGTGACACGGCACAACTAGGCAATACCAGAGTAGATATACCAATTACGCTTTCGGGACGGTGGTAACGCATAGCCGCAGCTACCTCCCACCTCGAGCCACACCCCCAAATAAAAATCAGAAGTGGCCACCAAATCAATCCAAGAGTCAAAGTATAATATCGAAGGGATGTGTCCGATCAAAGGTGCTACCTTATAAACCCGTCGATCGCTCCTGTTTTAGCCACCTTGTGCCAACTCACGGGAGTTGGGTCCACGTATTTACCTTACAGGAAACGACGCCACCATCCTACTTCATTCTGGAATCTCCACCGCGTACACGGTTGTTAAAGTGGTTTTCGGAGTTGGCAGAGAGTATGACAATTTCCGATCCCGGTCTCTTCAACAACCAAACTTTATTATAACACCGCGGTCTTTAAAAATGTTTATACTTTCAAAACCAGAATATAATTATCCATTTCAAAACCCATGAATACGATATCATTTCCTTATAAACCCAAATAAATGTGATATCATTTTATTTCAAATATATTTCCTTTCCAAAATCATGCTACTTTTAAAATTTATAATACCTCGAAACCAAATATTTGAATTTTAACTTTCAACATAATACTTCGAAATCCATAGTCTTAAAACCATAACTTTCAAACTTAAATGGTTTGGATATTCAACAGTACATAAAATAAAACGGTTGAATTTAAAATTTCTTTAAAAGTAAAATAATTTCAACGCCTTCACAATTTTATTCACTTTAAATTCAGTCTAAACCCATAACTTTTAGATTCACTTTCAGTTTGAATAAAACACTTTGATTTCAATATTTTCAAACTTTGAGTATTAAATGAATTTCAAAACTGAGGTTGGGAATTTCAAATCAACAATTCATTTTCCTATTATTTAGTTCGAAAGGTTTACATGATAAATCCATAACCATTCAAAATAAACTAAATTTATTAACACTAAAATTTTTTCCTTCCATTTATTTATACTAGAATTATTCATTAAATCCCGTTATAAATATCATACCTTAAAATTTCCAATTTTAGTAAGTTAACATCACTTATGGAGTTAATTTTTCAAATAAGCTCAATTCCAATTAAATTTCCAATTTATCTTTCAATCTCGATTGATTTGAATCGTTTAAAACTCTATATATATACACACAAGATCTTAAACTTGTACTTACTCGTATAATATAAATTATCAGATGCCATTTTTTCAACTTATTCATTTTTATTTAACAGATATATGCATAGCTTAAATTCAACAATTTAACTATGTATGTATAAAATATTTTTGTATCATATCCAAATTTAATATTTATTAAAATGTATCATATCCAAACCATAAAAATCATTTCAAAAATAATTTTATACATATGCCGCGGTGCCTGTATAAAATTTTCTATCCTATGGTCAAGTGATACGGATATTTATCATTTCAATCCGCAATTTAAATAAAAATTTGCGGTTGTATATCATTTCAAGCCGCAATCCCGAATGAATGAAAATGCATAATAATTTGCAGTTTATACAATATAAAATATAGCATCCATTCATCCAAATATCAATAATCAACCATTTATTAAAATCATCATCTAATTTAAACAAACATCAATATAGAGCATATGAAATATAACAGGTAAAATGCCAGTTATTAACTAACAGTTTATATGCAACAATAAATTTATTTAACTGTTTAACTACCAGTTTATATGCATAATAAATAAATTTTAACTGTCAATCTATATGCAAAAATAAAAATAATAAGCAGTTATATTAAATAAATGCGATTTAACTAAGATCATAAATAAAATATGCAAAACAGTCATAAATAAATTTAACAAACATAAATTTTTTTAGAAGTTGTGAGTGGGTTAAGACACTCACATTTTGAATTTAAATCCGATTTAAACCCAAAATTTCGACGGTCTCCAAATCTGTCCAAACCGACGTCAAAGTGTCCGGAATTTTATTACGATCCTAACAAAAAAAAAATTCGCGTGAAACGAAGTTCGTATGAAAGAGTTATGGAGGTTAGAACGAGTTGAAAATCAAATTAGAATAAAAGAAAATAAATAAACAAAACCCAAAACAATCTTCCACGTCACTTGCTATGCACGTTCTTCTCCAGTTAATCACATACGCACGCACCCGAAAAGAACCCATCAACGCCGACCTTTGACCAAACATTGCTAACTCCACCGTCCACCGTTCGTCACTCCGCCACTACCAACGATCTCCCCACGCTGTGGCTCACCTCCCCATACCCACGACCTGTGCTCCGGCTGCCTCGTATGGCGTGCGCCGCCACCCGCTATCTTAGGGTTTTGAAACCCTAAACTTCCGGCCACCACGCTTTGATTTAGGCCAAGCGGCTACCGCCAAACTACTCCTCTTGCCGCTCTCTTCAAAACCCATGTCCCAATTTCTCCGATTGAGGTCGAAAACAAAAACACCCAAATCGTCGCGTAGGGTTCGCGAATTTTGACCTTTGACCGCGATATCCCGTTAATCGAAGCACAATTTCGAAAAACAAACAGCAGACGCTGATTCGTATCGTCGAGATGTTCGACATATATTTTTTTGGAATTTTTCTGAGGTGATTGAATTTTCAGCTTTTGATTTGATTTTTGAAATTTGAACATGGATCTAGGGTTTCTAGCCATTGGAAGAAGAGAAGTAACTGTTGAAATGAACGCACAAACAAATGAGAATAGATGGGCTAGGTTTTATAACTGGGTTTATATAGGTAGGTTAGAGATTTGAATAGATGGATCGGATAAACAAACGTGCTATAACGTGGCCCAAAAAGCCCGTTCTGACCCCGGAACGAAATTGGGTAAACCCATATATCAAAATAGGTAATTTAAAATATTCTGAACGCGATGGAAAAAGTTTCACGTCCAAATTCCATCGTATGAAGAAGTTATGCTGAAATCAATATTTTCAAATTGATTTCAATTAAATCGATTCAAGACGTTTCGCGTTCGTACGATCAAACGACAAGTCCGATCGCTACGAAACTTGAAACCCTACAATAATTCACTATTACGGATCCGATGAAACTGGTTTCGTCGAAATCCGAGTCCGTGACAAAAATGGCTATTATTATATTAATTAAATAAATTAAAATTTAGTCAATTAAATCAAATTTCCCATTTCACTTCGATAATTGACGATTCTTATCATCATAAATTTCTCAAATCATCTTTACTAACTTAAACAAAATTTAACTGCCGAATTAAAATCCATAAATTCTAAATTTTCATTAAATTCACAAATTATAAATTAAATTTACTTTCCATATATTTTTGTCAAATAGATAAATTTATCATTGGATTCATACTTCATTACGTAAATCTCTCAAATTTCATCTAAATTTATATTTGCATAATATCTAAATATTAAATTTCAAATATTACTTCATTATCGTTAATGTAATAAATATATTTTTAATTATTGCAATTGATTATCCGTTATAACTTTATATACTAAATAGATGGTTAATCTTAAATACTTGTTCTCATTAACGTTTTATTTCTACTTACAAATTAATGCAATTATTACATATCCCTCCCTTAGTTAAAAACCTTTCTATTTCCATCTTTATTTCCAATTAACGTAAAATGTTATATTATATTTTAAATTAATTGCAATAAATCCAAAAAAAATATAAGCTTGATTCCCGTTTAAACATTTAACTCATTTGATTTCAATTAACCTTTTTATAGTAAATTAAATTCCGATATTAATGAAACTTTATTTCCATTCTTTTTATTCACAAATCATCATATTATGAAGAACATTCACATTATTCCCCATTTATTACCTTAATTTATTTATCGTAACACTTAATTTATATTTATTGCAATGATTTCCAATTTAATTGAAGGAACAAAGTATATATAACTCATAATAGTTGTGGTAAAACTCTTAATCCCACATGTATAATTATTTCATTATCCGTTATATCTATTAATTAAATAAATTCCATTTTTAGGTCCGTTTAAATTTATTACTAAGTATCCATTTATTTTTTTCCAATAAATTTGAATTCCATTTATTTACCATACAATCACTTTCCCATTCACACCTTATTATCCACCCACAATTATTGCAATTATTGTCTTTTATTGATTTAATCAAATTACCCCATATTCCTTTAAATTCATACTAACGAAATATTAAATTACTATCAAATGCATATTTATTCATCAATCAATTCGGTATTTACTTTTCTTTCCATAAATCAATATTTAATTCCATTGACGAATACGATACTTGCCCCTTTTTACTTTTTTTTTAACTTTATATCCAAATGCGACAATTTCCGCTATTAAAATTACTTGCAATATATAATTTAATTTGTAAATTTTAGTTACCCCTGATATATCTAATTTCAACATTCGCTTTCATATAAATAAATAAGATTTTTATTTCTTTCTAAATTTAAATTAAAATCTTATTAATTTAATTCATTTTAAACATCGAATTTATACGGGTCGTTACACTCTCCCCCACTCAAAACTTTTCGTCCCCAAAAAGGAAAAGAAGGGAAAATGAAGAACTAAGAAATCAATATACCTTATTCAACATTAACTTTATAAACAATTAAATTTATAAAATTAATTAATTTAGATAAAATATGTCAATTTATAACCATTAATTTTTTTTATATACTTAAATTACTAAAGTTTGGAAAACATTTTCAAAATAAATTCTAAGTCCAAAAATTTACGAAATTTTTTGGTAGAGTCTCCTTTGTACGGAGAGGCTCGAGAGAAAATATAATATTAAATATAACAATATACAACATATATTTTTCAAATTAATATATCCCTACACGGGAAAATATATAAAATAGTGCTATAACCCGAAATCCAAAACGTACCTATTATTCGGGCATTTTACGCTTAATTTCTGGAACCAAAAGCAGTAGCAATTGCTTCCATAACCTGCATTTCACTTATAAAATCCAAAAGGGTTAACAATTTATATAAAGTGAAATATTTAAATGGTTTCAATCACTAACACCAAATGAATACAACAACCAACAATTTCACAAACAGCATATACAACAAATACAAAACAACTATTCAATCAAACAAACAAATAGTTTTTTGGGTTCAAAACTTTTAAATTGTACGGAATGAAGAATAAACTACCAGCGCATCATTTACTCAACAGTCTTAGATAAAACTAAATAGATTATTCATTCTCCCAAACCCAATTTTTAAAGTATCTTACCCAAACAACCATAACCAAACAACGACCGAATTTGAACAACAACTTTTTTTTATCCCTATTAATTTCATTCATACATTTGTTGTTTAATTTCCCTTTTTTCATTTCTTTTTTTCCCTCATACCACGTAAATTTTCCTTTTATAATTTACATTTATTTATAACAAACTTTCAATTTCATTTACTCATTCAATGTTTGTTTCATTTAATTTCCCTTATTACTTACAATTATTCATTTCCATTAACTCAGGTCATGCCAGTTCTTTTTATTTCATTATAATTATTCATTCATTTATTGCATGCCCTTATTTATTTACATTTGTTTATCAATAGTATTCATGTCCCATTTAATTTCTTAGTATTTCCATTTTATTTACTTAAGTTGAAAATCATCTGTTTGAATTACTTACCTTTAATTATATTTACTTATAGTAAAATTTCAATTATAACTTAAGTTTATAACATTAAATTCTCATTTATAATAGCAAATTCATTGAATACTTCATTACCTACTTTTACTTGTATAATTTCCATTACATTTCTTATTAAACATTTCAACTTTTAATATTTGGTAAGTCATATATATGTTATTTAAGTGTGTAATTTGAAAGTTATACAAGTTTTTTTTTTCTTAATTAATGGTTCAATAATTTCATCTTTGTTTTATAAGTTGCAATTTCAAATTACCTTTAATTTCATTCATAACCTAGCATTAAATCTCTATTTACTTTAAAGGTTTCAATTATTAATTACATACTTTCCAATTTACTAAATAATTGAAACTATTATTTAATGGAAACTTAAGACTAAATATCGGGTTAAATTTTCAATTTATTTTAAAATAATAGATAAATATACTCTTACAACTTATATAACTCTAATTGTATTTAAAACAATTCAAAATTTATATATTTTTCAAAAATGAATCTACAGTAAAACTACTACAGTGGCCTTTCCCCTTCGAAACTCGAAAATGAAAGTCGATGAAACGGCCGCCATCACCGAAATTATTTTCTAGCGACAGAGAGGAAAGTACAAAACTTATTTTCTCCAAAATAATCTTTATTATGAAATACTTCTAAACAATATTATTATATTTCAAAATTTTATTCGGAAGAAATTTCAAAACCCCGGAACTTAAGTTCTAAATTTTCAAATTTCATTTATTTTATTTTTCAATCTTATTTTTATTATTAGTTATACACTTTATTGCCTAACAACCAATCTATTACAGCCAAATATAGACATCATTTGAAAAAAATTTATATATAGAAAATATAATAGGTAAAATTATTTCATTCACCTATATTAAAACAAATATTATATCGGTCTGTCCTACTAAGTGTTTAGAAATCCCTATTGATGTCATAGCGTCCCATGCATCAACCAGAATTTATAAATACAAAACGGAAGAGATTGACACAATATTAAAACCTTTTTATAACACCAACAAATACGCTCTCTCATATAAATACACTCAGCGACTCCCATACGGTATTACTACCCTATTAGTAAAGAGTCAAACCCCACAAAGCTAAGGTTTATCGCTAAACCAAAGCTCAGATACCAGATGTAACGTCCCTCCTTTTCGCACGCTTCAAATCGACACACGTGCCAATTCAAATCATACGGAAGGGCGGATTGTTATGGGGTAAAAAAGAAAAACAAAGAAGAAATAAAATTAAACAGAATCTCACAGTAGAAGGATAAAATATAATAATAAATATACAGTTCATAAAACTATTTACAAAACAATTGATTCTTTTTTTTATACAATAAATATCAGAGTTCACATACCAACAAATATCAATGCAGTGGAATTAAACAGTGTAGTGGAATAATAGTAGATGATAGTAATACAAATCTTCATCTTTGTCCTCCAGAGCTAAACTTCAAACCCTGAAACGCTCGGACTGACCCGAGCGAATTGAAAAGACAAAACACTCGAGTCAGAACTAAAAGATCTTATGTAAGTTAAATTATCAGAAATGAATATGAGTGCAGTGACTCAAGAGATGCTCGGGATTTACATCTCCTAAGGATCCGTTAAACTATTTACTATGTGGTATATTTTGCTATTAATATAGTTTCTAATTGTAAAATAAAATTACTTTTAAATAGCGTTAAGGCTTTACATTTTCCACCTTAACACAGTTATATATTCCCATAGTCTATACAGTACCATAATCTCCCCCGTACTGGACGTCGTCAGAGGGCACTCCATAGGTATGGTACAAAACCAAAATCGTATAAGGCGTGCTAGGGTAGGTGACACGACACAACTAGGCAATGCCAGGGTAGATATACCAATTACGCTTCCGGGTCGGTGGTAACGCATAGTCGCAGCTACCGCCCACCTCGAGCCACACCCCTAAATAAAAATCAAAAGTCGCCACCAAATCAATCCAAGAGTCAAAGTATAATATCGAAGGGATGTGTCCGATCAAAGGTGCTACCTTATTAACCCGTCGATCGCTCCTGTTTTAGCCACCTTGTGCCAACTCACGGGAGTTGGGTCCACGTATTTACCTTACAGGAAACGCCACCACCATCCTACTTCATTCTGGAATCTCCACCGCGTACACGGTTGTTAAAGTAGTTTTCGAAGTTGGCAGAGAGTATGACAACTTCCGATCCCGGTCTTTTCAACAACCAAACGTTATTATAACACCACGGTCTTTAAAAATGTTTATACTTTCAAAACCAGAATGTAATTATCCATTTCAAAACCCATGAAACCGATATCATTTCCTTTTAAATCCAAATAAATGTGATATCATTTTATTTCAAATATATTTCCTTTCCAAAATCATGCTACTTTTAAAATTTATAATACCTCGAAACCAAATATTTGAATTTTAACTTTCAACATAATACTTCAAAATCCATAGTTTTAAAACCATAACTTTCAAACTTAAATGGTTCGGATATTCAACAGTACATAAAATAAAACGGTTGAATTTAAAATTTCTTTAAAAGTAAAATAATTTCAACGCCTTCACAATTTTATTCACTTTAAATTCAGTCTAAACCCATAACTTTTAGATTCACTTTCAGTTTGAATAAAACACATTGATTTCAATATTTTCAAACTTTGAGTATTAAATGAATTTCAAAACTGAGGTTGAATTTCAAATCAACAATTCATTTTTATATTATTTAGTTCGAAAGGTTTACATGAAAAATCCATAACCATTTAAAATAAACTAAACTTATTAACACTAAAAATTTTTCCTTCCATTTATTTATACTAGAATTATTCATTAAATCCCGTTATAAATATCATACCTTAAAATTTCCAATTTTAGTAAGTTAACATCATTTATGGAGTTATTTTTTCAAATAAGCTCAATTCCAATTAAATTTCCAATTTATCTTTCAATCTTGATTGATTTGAATCGTTTAAAACTCTATATATATATATATATATATATATATATATATATATATATATTTACACAAGATCTTAGACTTGTACTTACTCGTATAATATAAATTATCAAATGCCATATTTCAACTTATTCATTTTTATTTAACAGATTTATGCATAGCTTAAGTTCAACAATTTAACTATGTATGTATAAAATATTTTTGTATCATATCCAAATTTAATATTTATTAAACCGTATCATATCCAAACCATAAAAATCATTTCAAAAATAATTTTACATATATGCCGCGGTGCCGTATAAAATTTTCTATCCTATGGTCAAGTGATAAGGATATTTATCATTTCAATCCGCAATTTAAAATAAAAATTTGTGGTTGTATATCATTTCAAGATGCAATCTCGAATGAATGAAAATGCATAATAATTTGCAGTTTATACAATATAAAATATAGCATCCATTCATCCAAATATCAATAATCAACCATTTATTACAATCATCATCTAATTTAAACAAACATCAATATAGAGCATAAGAAATATAGGAGGTAAAATGACAGTTATTAACTAACAGTTTATATGCAACAATAAATTTATTTAACTGTTTAACTATCAGTTTATATGCAAAATAAATAAATTTTAACTGTCAATTTATATGCAAAAAAATATATTAATTAACAGTTATATTAAATAAATGCGATTTAACTAAGATGATGAATAAAATACGCAAAACAGTCATAAATAAATTTCTACTCATATCTCAAATAAATTTAACAAACATAAAAAATTTTAGAAGTTGTGAGTGGGTTAAAACACTCACCTTTTGAATTTAAATCGAATTTAAATCCGATTTAAACCTAAAATTTCGAAGGTCTCCAAATCTGTCCAAACTAGCACCAAAGCGTCCGGAATTTTATTACGATCCTAACAAAAAAAATTCGCGTGAAACGAAGTTCGTATGAAAGAGTTATGGAGGTTAGAATGAGTTGAAAATCAAATTAGAATAAAAGAAAATAAATAAACAAAACCCAAATCAATCTGCCACGTCACCTGCTATGCACGTTCTTCTCCAGTTAATCACATACGCATGCACCCGAAAAGAACCCATCAACGCCGACCTTTGACCAAACATTGCTAACTCCACCAACCACTGTTCGTCACTCCGCCACTACCAACAATCTCCCCCGCCGTGGCGCACCTCCCCATGCCCACGACCTGTGCTCCGGCCGCCTCGTATGGCGTGCGCCGCCACCCATTATCTTAGGGTTTTGAAACCCTAAACACGATTTACGGCCACCACGCTTTGATTTAGGCCAAGCGGCTACCTCCAAACTACTCCTCTTGCCGCTCTCTTCAAAACCCATGTCCCAATTTCTCTGATTGAGGCCGAAAACAAAAACCCCCAAATCGTCGCGTAGGGTTTGTGAATTTTGACCTTTGACCGCGATTTCATGCTAATCGAAGCACAATTTCGAAAAACAAACAACAAACGCTGATTCGTATCGTCGAGATGTTCGACATATATTTTTTTGGAATTTTTCTGAGGTGACTGAATTTTCAGCTTTTGATTTGATTTTTGAAATTAGAACATGGATCTAGGGTTTCTAGCTATTGGAAGAAGAGAAGGAACTGTTGAAATGAACGCACAAACAAATGAGAATAGATGGGCTAGGTTTTATAACTGGGTTTATATAGGTAGGTTAGAGATTTGAATAGATGGATCGGATAAACAAACGTGCTATAACGTGGCCCAAAAAGCTTGTTCTGACCTCGGAACGAAATTGGGTAAACCCATATATCAAAATAGGTATTTTAAAATATTCTGAACGCGATGGAAATAGTTTCACGTCCAAATTCCATCGTATGAAGAGGTTATGCTGAAATCAATTTTTCAAATTGATTTCAATTAAATCGATTTCAAGGCGTTTCGCGTTCTTACAGTCAAACAACAAGTCCGATCGCTACGAAACTTGAAACCCTACAATAATTCACTGTTACGGATCCGATGAAACTGGTTTCATCGAAATCCGAGTCGGTGACAAAAATGGCTATTTTTATATTAATTAAATAAATTAAAATTTAGTCAATTAAATCAAATTTCCCATTTCACTTCGATAATTGACGATTCTTATCATCATAAATTTCTCAAATCATCTTTACTAACTTAAACAAAATTTAACTGCCGAATTAAAATCTATAAATTCTAAATTTTCATTAAGTTCACAAATTATAAATTAAATTTACTTTCCATATTTTTTTTCTCAAATAGATAAATTTATCGTTGGATTCATACTTCATTATGTAATCTCACAAATTTCATCTAAATTTATATTTGCATAATATCTAAATATTAAATTTCAAATATTACTTTATTATCGTTAATGTAATAAATATATTTTTAATTATTGCAATTGATTATCCGTTATAACTTAATATACTAAATAGATGGTTAATCTTAAATACTTGTTCCTATTAACGTTTTATTTCTACTTACAAATTAATGCAATTATTACATATCCCTCCCTTAGTTAAAAACCTTTCTATTTCCATCTTTATTTCCAATTAACGTAAAATGTTATATTATATTTTAAATTAACTGCAATAAATCCAAATAAATATATAAGCTTGATTCCCGTTTAAACATTTAACTCATTTGATTTCAATTAACCTTTTTATAGTAAATTAAATTCCGATATTAATGAAACTTTATTTCCATTCTTTTTATTCACAAATCATCATATTATGAAGAACATAATTTATTTATCGTAACACTTAATTTATATTTATTGCAATGATTTCTGATTTAATTGAAGCAACTAAGTATATATAACTCATAATAGTTGTGGTAAAACTCTTAAACCCACATGTATAAGTATTTCATTATCCATTATATCTATTAGTTAAATAAATTCCATTTTTAGGTCCGTTTAAATTTATTACTAAGTAACCATTTATTTTTTTTCCAATAAATTTGAATTCCATTTATTTACCATACAATCACTTTCCCATTCACACCTTATTATCCAACCACAATTATTGAAATTATTGTCTTTTATTGATTTAATCAAATTACCCATATTCCTTTAAATTCATACTAACGAGATATTCAATTACTATCAAATGCATATTTATTCATCAATCAATTCGGTATTTACTTTTCTTTCCATAAATCAATATTTAATTCCATTGATTAATTCAATACTTGCCCCTTTTTACTTACTTTTAACTTTATATCCAAATGCGACAATTTCCGCTATTACAATTACTTGCAATATATAATTTAATTTGTAAATCTTAATTACCCCTGATACATCTAAATTCAACATTCGCTTTCATATAAATAAATAAGATTTTTATTTCTTTCTAAATTTAAATTAAAATCTTATTAATTTTAAACATCGAATTTATACGGGTCGTTACACCTTATCTCATAAAATCATATATTTCTTTACAAAACCATAGAAATCATTTCAAAATATTTTTACATATAGGCCGCGGTGTCTGTATATAATTTTCTATCCTATGGTCAAGTGATATGGATATTTATCATTTCAATCCGCAATCTAAAATAAATTTTTTGCGGTTATATCATTTCAAACCGCAATCCCGAATGAAATAAATAAACAACAGCTTGTAGATTATGATGATATAAACAAAACATCCATTCATGCATCATAGAAATCATACATCCACCACAATCACTATCCAAAACAATCAATCACTATCAACATATAACCGATAATATACACAGGTAACTAACTGGCGTTATATCTAATAATAAATTAAATAACAATTTAATTTAAATCAATGCAATTAACTGAGATGATGATTAAAAATATATAAACAGTCATAAATAAATTCATAATCACAACATAAATTAATTTAACAAACATAAGAAATTTTAGAAATTGTGAGTGGGTTAAAACACTCACTTTTCAAATTTAAATTGAATTCAAATACAATTTAAACCCAAAATTGGACAGTCTCTAAATTCTCCCAAACCAGCGTCAAATTTTCTGGATTTCAATACGAACCTAGCGCAAGAAACCACGCGTAAATCGGATATCGTATGCGAAAGATATTCGCGTTAGATCGTTTGAAAACAAAATTAAATCAAATCAAATAAATAAATAAATAAACAAACAGCACCTCTTGCTTCCAGCCACGTCAACATTCTCGTTTCGTGAAAACCCTACTGTAAAACGTGATCAGCCTAAACCCTACCCATCAGTACTTGAGCCGCCACCCAAAATCTGGCAAACGCGGCCACCAGAGCATCACGTCACCTCGATCAGACAACGCCAGAGGCACGCCCTACCTCGGTCGACCGCAACCCTAACTCGCGTCGACGCATGGCACGGCCTGATGGTGGCCATCATCGCCACCTACATTCCCTCATCATGGTGAATCCGAAGCCCCTTCAACGAAAATAGCCATGCCGATGACCACCATACGCCGTCCTCTTCACGATTCCACCACCCGATCGTCGTGAAATCGAAGATCAACCACACAATCCAACTACCTCAAACGAACGACCGAAACTAATCCATTAATTTCTGGACAAACTGAGACCCGAATTGAAAAATGAATCACATAACTGAGATGCGCTCATCGAGAGCTTCGACATATAATTTTTTTGATTTTTTGAGGAGTTTGAAATTTGGCTTTGATTTTGAATTGCAGTTGGAATTAGGTGTTTGTCTGCCATTGAACTAAGGAGGTGAAAGAAGTTGTATGCGCATGCAAATGAGAATGAGGGGCGATTAGGGTTTATAACAGAGTATTTATAGACAAGGTTGAAAAAAAATAGATGGATCAGATTGGTATACACGTTAAATGATAAAGTGGCCCGAAAAGCCCGTTCTGACTCCGGAACGAAATTGGGTCAACCCATATATCAAAATAGACGTTTTAACATATTTTAAACTCGATGGAACTAGTTTCAAGTCCAAATTCCATCTTATGGAGAAGTTATTCTAAAATCAAATTGATTTCAAATTGATTTCAGTTGATTTCAATTTCATTGATTTGAAGGCGTTGCGAGTCCGTACGATCCAACCACATTCACAATCGCTACGAAACTTGAAATCCTACAATAATTGAAACTGGTTTCGTCGAAATCCGAGTCAGTGGCCAAAATTGCTATTTTTACATTTAATTAAATAAATTAAAAATTAATCAAATAATTCCAACTTTTCAATTTAAATTCTTAAATTGAAATTTTTTGATCATTTTTAATTTCTCAATCATTCACAATGATTTAAGCAAATTTGAAATGTCAATTTTTTTGAGTTGATTAATTCATCAATTCCAATGTTAACCTCAATTTCAATATTTACTTTCAATTTCATTAAATTTAGAAATTATAAAATAAAACTCCAAAATTGATTTATTAAATTCTTAATCCTTGTTATTCGACTCTTATTACAATAAGAATATAGCTAACATTGCTTTTAAATCTTGGTTCTTAATATTCTCACATTTTAACTTAATTACAATTAATGTACTATTTAATTACCTTTAATTGCAATTAATCCAATTATCATACATTAAATTCCCATATTGATAAAACTTTATTTTGCATTCCTTTTTATTCAACCAACTATCATTTTATAAATAAACTTAACATTGGATTCATACTTTATTACTTAAACATCTTCAATTTCATCTAACTTAATATTTACTTAATATTTAAGTATTTAATTTAAATTGATTGCAATTACTCCAATCATTGAATGTTTACTCAAATAAATTGTTTTTATTTGATTTAAATCTTTATATGACATCCACCAATTTATATAATATAGTTAATGCTGGTGTTTTACGTTCTATTACATAAATATACTCAACTTACTTTCTTTATTGTGTATTAACTATAATTTCCATTAGTATTGAAATCTTTGCCAAATATAACGTTTGCATTACCTCCTTTATTGGGATTTCATTCAACTTGTTTATAGTCAACTTATTTTAACAACACAATCTTTAATTTTAATTATCAATTCATTCATAAACCACAACAATACATTATTACCAAATATTACCTTAAATCCACCCTAACGTCATATTTAATTCCATTTATTGCAATATGTTTCAATTAATAGTGATTGCCCTAAATTAGTTTACATTAACGTTATTCCATTAATCTACATCCATTTACATTTAATATTCCCAATAACTTTACTTACTTGGTCTCATGCTTCTATTACACCAATTACTATCTTATAATAAGTTTACGTTTCTAATTTAAATTTACATTCACCCTTTCCATTATTTTATTAATTATCATTAAAGTACATTTAATTATCTTTATTTTTACTTGGTGAATTAACTGGTAACACAACCATTATATCCTTCATACTACTTATATATTTATTCTTCGCAAACAACTACTATCTATAATAATATTTCACAAATTTATTCAATAATTACACTTCTTTTTCTCATATTCCCATTATACTAAGTCATAACATTTACACTATTTCATTTATTGTATTTTCATTCAATCTATCAAAGTTTTAGCTTCAATAACCATTGTTATACTTTACCCTAGTTATTATTCATTATTCATCTATAAATTTATTTGGTTCAATATTATTCCATTTATAAATTATAAGGTTTTATTTCTTTCTAAATAAATTACAAAATCTTATTAATTTAACTAATTTTTTCATTTCTTAAATATTAAATTATCAAAACTTAATCAAATTAACAAATTTAAATCATTGAAATTTTCGGGTCGTTACACTCTCCCCACTCGAAACTTTTCGTCCTCGAAAAGGAAAAGAAGGGAAAAGGAAGAATTGTGTAAGCAATACATCTTCTTCAAAAATATTAAATTTATAAACAAGTAAATTTACAAAATTTATAAATTGAATAAAATATACCAATTTATAACCATTAAATCGTTTTGTACTCAAATTAATAAAGTTTGGAAAACATTTTAAAAAAAAATTCTAAACCCAAAATTTAAAGGAAAATTTCGGCAAAATCTCCTTTGTACGGAGAGGCTCGGAAGAAAATATAATATCAAATATAACAATATATAACATGTATTTTTCCAAAATAATATATCCCAACACGGGCAAAAAAATATAATAACGCTATTTAAAACCGTAATCTGAGAACGTACCTATTAGTCGGGCAATTAATGCTTATATTATGAAACCAAATGCAGTGGCAGTTATTTCCATAATCAGCATTTCACTTATATAATCAAAATAAATTAACAATTATATAAAATGAAATATTTAAAATGGTTTCAACCATAAACAAACAGATCAATACAAACATCAATCACTTGCAACGAGGCATACAACCATCACATAGAATCCACACAAATCAATCATTCATTCATATCAAACAAAAAAATAATAGTGCGAGTT
The DNA here is from genome assembly GCA_030765085.1 of Allium cepa. NCBI lineage: Eukaryota > Viridiplantae > Streptophyta > Magnoliopsida > Asparagales > Amaryllidaceae > Allium > Allium cepa. The sequence continues at coordinate 413,023,104 of CM060937.1, forward strand.
CAACTATAAATTATACAGAATGGGAAATAAACTACTTAGTGCATCGTTTACTCAATAGTCTTAGATGAAACTATATAGATTATTTATTTATCTAAACAACTTTAAAGTATCCTTGCCCAACAACCATGAACCAAACAAACAACGATTCCAAACAACAGATTAAGTTTATTCTTATTAATCCCATTCATTTTCATTTATTCAGGTCATGTAAGTTTCTTTTTAATGCATTACATTCATTTATTCATTTACCTAAGTTTAAAATCTTATACCTACAATACTTACTTCTATTACCATTATTACAGTATCATTTCAATTTTAACTTAAGTTCACGAAAATTTCACATCAAATTCTTATTTATTTAAGAATTTCATTACATACTTTCATCACTTCAAGTTTTCTTGTAAAATTTTCCATTACATTTTCTTTTAGCATTTAACTTTTATATTTGGTAAGTTATATATGTGCTTTTAAGGATGTAATTGAAAATCATACAAGTCTATCCCATTTCTTTTGATTAATTCTTTGTTCACTAATTTTATCTTTTGTCTCATAAGTTACAATTTCAACTTTCTCCCTTTTTTTAATAACTTAGCAATGACTCTCTTATTTCATTAGAGGTTTCAATCATTAGTGAAATTCCATATCACTACATAAATTGAACTATTAATTTACAGAAACTTAAGAACCAAATACCGGGTTAAATTTGGAATCATTTTAAAAATAATAGATAAATGTATACACTTACACTTTATATATCCAATTGTATTTAAAACAAATTAAAATTTTATATTTGGTTTATCAAAACAAATCTGTTGTAAACTGCTAAGTGGCCTTCCCACTTCGAAACTCGAAAATGAATGTCGAAGATGCGTGCACTCAACACCGAAATTATTTTCCAACGATAGAGAGAGGGGTACAAAACTTATTTCTTTCCAAAATTTCTTTTTAAAAAATTTCTTTCGAATTATTTTGAAATACTTATAACAGAAATAATAATATTATTATTATATTTCAAAATCATTCAAAAGAATTTTCAAAACCCAAAACTTAAGTTCTAAATTTCCAATTTTCATTCATTTTATTTTCAATCTTATTTCAACTATTATTTATAAATTTCATTACCTAACAACCAATATATTGCAACCATATATATATATATATATCTTATTTATAAAAATTTATTTTATAAATAGAAAATATATATGCAAAATTATTTCATTCACCTATATTAAAAACAATATTATGTCGGTATGTCCTATTAAGTGTTTAAAAACCCCTATTGATGTCATAACTCCCATGCATCAACTAGAATTTATAAATACAAAACGGAACAAATTTGCACAATATTAAAACCTTTTTATAACACTAACAAATACGCTCTCTCACATATATACACTCAACGATTCATCATAGGGTATTACTACCTTATTGATAAAGAGTCAGACCCGACAAAGCTAAGGTTTATGGCTAAACCAAAGCTCTGATACCAGATGTAACATCCCGCCTTTCCGCACGGTTTAAGTCGACGATAAACCAAACATGCCAGACTTAAAACATACAGAAGGGCGGATTGTTATGGTGTAAATAAGAAAAAATAGAGAAAGAAAGAAAAACAAAACAAAATCTTGCAGCGGATCAATAAAATATAATAATCAAATATACAGTTCATGAAGCTGTTTAAAAAATATTCGATTATACTTACACAATACATATCAGAGTTGCACTTACCAGAGAATATTAATAATGCAGCGGAACAATGTGATGTAGTGTAATAAAATAATAAATAATAGTAATAAAATCTTCGTCTTCATCCTCCAGAAATAAAGTCTTCAAATCTTGAAATTCTCAGGCTGACCCGAGCGAATTGAAAAGACAAAACACTCGAGTCAGAAGTAAAAGATCTTATGTAAGTTAAATCAACAGTAAATAATATGAGTGTAACGGCGTCAGAGATGTTTACGGGATTTAACATCTCCTATCCAACGTCTAACGTGAGTGCAGTAACTCAAGAGATGCTCGGGATTCACATCTCCTAAGGATCCATTAAACTATTTACTATGTAGTTATATTTTGCTATTATAATAATGTCTATAGTAAAATAAACATACTTTTAAATAGCTTTAAGGAGTGATCAAATATTCCCCTTAACACGTAATAGTCTCAGTAGTCCATCCAATATCATAGTCTCTCCTGGTCGGGAAGCCACCAGAGGATACCACACGGGTTACGGGAGAAAACCAAACTCGTATAAGGCGCGATAGGGTAGGTGACACGGCACAACTAGGCAATGCCAGGGTAGATATACCAATTACGTTTTCGGGCCGGTGGTAACGCATAGCGAGCAGCTACCGCCCACCTCGATCCACACCCACAAATAAAAAATCAAAAGTGGCCACTGGAACAATCCAAAAGTCAAAGTATAATATCGGAGGGATGTGTCCGGTCAAAGGTGCTACCTCATTGGCCCGTCAATCGCTCCTGTTTTAGCCATCTTATGCTAACTCACGGGAATCGGGTCCACGTATTTACCTCAAAGAAAACGCCGCCACCATCCTACTTTATTCTAGAATTTCCGCCGCGTACACGGTTGTTAAAGTGGTTTTCGAAGTTGGCAGAGAGTATGACAACTTCAATCCCGATCCCTTCAACAACCAAACGTTATTATAACCCCGCGGTCTTTTCAAAATAGTTTTTTACTTTTAAAACCAGAATATAACATTTATTTCAAAACCATATAAATACGGTATCATTTTAAATTTAAAAACCAAATCAGTATGATATCATTTTTATTTCAAATATATCTTTTCCCAAAATCATAGCACTTTCAAATCTGTATTCCTTGAAAACCCATAGCTTTGAAACATAACTTCTAATACTTAAATGGTTTAAATATTAATTTCATTTATATAATAAATTAGCTTCTTAATTTCACAAAACAATTCTAAATACAGATTTGAATACGAAATAAGACCATTTCAATTTCCATATATTTCAAAGCTTTAATTATTCAATATTACAAAACTAAAATTTTGTAATTCATATATATATAGACACACACACACACACACACCAATTTCTCTTCACTATTATTTGGTTTTGAAATATTTCCTTAATAAAATCCAATATCCTTTAAATAAAAGTTCAAATTCAATAACTGAATATTCCTCAATTTATTTAGATTTCATACATTTCGCTTAAATTGGCTTAAACCCGAATTAAGTTATAAAACCATATTCTTTAAAATCTCAATTTCAATAAGTTCTAAATGGATCCTTATTAAGTATAACCCTTAATTACATAAAACCTAAATCAATTTCAACTATCTTCTCACCCTTGATTTATAAAAATCAATATAACTCTATATTAAAATATAATTTAAGTAAATACTTATCTATATTATTTAATAAGATCAAACTTTATTATTAAACTTGTTTTATACTTTAAAAAAATTCATTCATGGCTTAAACCAATAATTTAACTATACAAAAATAATATTTAAAAAATATCCAAATCCATATCTCATAAAATCATATATTTCTTTACAAAACAATAGAAATCATTTCAAAATATTTTTATATATAGACCGCGGTGTCTGTATATAATTTTCTATCTTATGGTGAAGTGATACAGATATTTATCATTTCAATCCGTATTTTAAAATACAATTTTGCAGTTATATCATTTCAAACCACTATTCCGAATGAAATAAATACATAACAACTTGAAACATCCGTTCATCCATCATAGAAATCATACATCCATCACAATCATCATCCAAAACAATCAATCAATATCAATATATAACTAATAATGTATAACAGGTAACTAACTGCAGTTATATTCAATAATAAATTAAATAACGATTTAATTTAAATAAGTGCAATTAACTGAGATGATGATTAGAAATATACAAACGGTCATAAATAAATTCATAATCACAACATAAATTAACTTAATAAACATAAGAAATTTTAGAAATTGTGAGTGGGTTAAAACACTTACCTTTCGAATTTAAATTGAATTCAAATCCAATTTAAACCCGAAAATGGACAGTCTTCAAATTCACCCAAACCAGCGTCAAAGTGTCCAGAATTTCAATATGAACATAGCGTAAGAAACAGCGCGTAAATCGGATATCGTATGTGAAAGATATTCGCGTTAGATATTTTGAAAACAAAATTAAATCAAATCAAATAAATAAATAAAAACAAACAGCACCTCTTACCTCCAGCCACGTCAACAATCTCATTTCGCGAAAACCTTATTGTAAAACACGATCAACATAAACCCTACCCATCAGTACTCGAGCCGCCACTCAAAATCTGACAAACACGGCCACTAGAGCATCACGTTACCTCGATCAGACAACGCCGGAGGCGCGCCCTATCTCAGCCGACCACACCCCTAACTCGCGGCGACGCACAGCGCGGCCTGATGGTGGCCATCATCGCCGCCTACATCCCCTCATCATGGCGAATCCAAAGCCCCTTCAACCAAAGTAGCCATGCCGATGACCACCATACGCCGTCCTCTTCACGATTCCACCACCCGATCGTCGTGAAATCGACGATCCACCCACAATCCAACGGCTTCAAACGAACGGCCGAAACTAATCCATTGATTTCTAGACAAATTGATCCCCTAATTGAAAAACGAATCACATAATTGAGATGCCCTTAACGAGAGCTTCGACATATAATTTTTCTGAATTTTTTTGAGGAGTTTGAAATTTGGCTTTGATTTTGAATTGCAGTTGGAATTAGGTGTTTATCTGCCATTGAAATGAGGAGGTGAAAGAAGTTGTATGCATAGACAAATGAGAATGAGGGACAATTAGGGTTTATAACAGAGTATTTATAGACAAGGTTGAAAAAGAATAGATGGATCAGATTGGTATACACGTTAAACGATAAAGTGGCCCGAAATGCCCGTTCTGACTCCGGAACGAAATTGGGTCAACCCGTATATCAAAATAGATGTTTTCAAATATTTTAAACACGATGGAACAAGTTTTAAGTCCAAATTTCATCGTATGGAGAATTTATGCTAAAATGAAATTGATTTCAATTTCATTGATTTCAAAGCGTTTCGAGTCCGTACGATCAAACAACAAGCCCGATCGCTACGAGACTTGAAATCCTAAAATAATTCACTGTTACGAATCCGATGAAACTGGTTTCGTCGAAATCCGAGTCAGTGGCCAAAATGGCTACTTTTACATTTAATTAAATAAATTAAAAATTAATTAGTTAAATCCAACTTTTCAATTTCAAGTCTTAAATTGACAATTTTCATCATTTTTAACTTCTCAACCATTCACAATGATTTAAACAAATTTAAAATGACAATTTTTTTGAGTTGATTAATTCATCAATTCCAATGTTAACCTCAATTTCAATATTTAATTTTAATTTCATTAAATTTAGAAATTATAAAATAAAACTCCAAAATTCATTTACTAAATTATTAATCCTTGTTATTCGAGTCTTACTACAATAAGAATATAGCTAACATTGCTTTTAAATCTTGCTTCTTAATATTCTCCCATTTTAACTTAATTCTAATTAACGTACTATTTAACAACCTTTAATTGCAATTAACAAAATTATCATACATAAAATTCCCATATTGACAAAATTTTATTTTTCATTCCTTTTTATTCAACCAACTTTCATTTTATAAATAAACTTAACATTGGATTCATACTTTATTACATAAATATCTTCAATTTCATCTAACTTAATATTTACGTAATATTTAAGTATTTAATTTCAACTGATTGCAATTACTCCAATCATTGAATGTTTATTCAAATAAATTGTTTTTATTTGATTTAAATCTTTGCATCACGTCCACCAATTTCAAATAATATAGTTAATGCTGGTGTTTTACATTATATTACACAAATACACTCAACTTACTTTCTTTATTGTGTATTAACTATAATTTCCACTAGTATTGAAATCTTTCCAAACATAACGTTTGCATTACCTCCTTTATTGGGATTTCATTCAACTTGTTTATAGTCAACTTATTTTAACAACACAATCTTTAACTTTAATTATCAATTCATTCATAAACCACAACAATACATTATTACCAAATATTACCTTAAATCCACCATAACGTAATATTTAATGCCATTTATCGCAATAGATTTCAATTAATAGTGATTGCGCTAAACTAGTTTGCATTAACGTTATTCCATTAATCTACATCCAATCACATTTTATATTCCCGATAAATTTACTTACTTGGTCCCATGCTTCTATTACACCAATTACTACCATATAATAAGTTTACGTTTCCAACTTAAATTTACATTCACCCTTTTCGTTATTTTATTAATTATCATTAAAGTACATTTAGTTATCTTTATTGGTACTTGGTGAATTAACTAGAACACAACCATTATATCCTTTATACTACTTGTATATTTATTCTTTACAAACGACTACTATCTATAATAATATTTCACAAATTTATTCAATAATTATACTTGTTTTTCTCATATTCCCATTATACTAAGTCATAACATTTACACTATTTCATTTATTGTAGTTTCATTCAATCTATCAAAGTTTTAGTTTTAATAACCAATGTTATACTTCACCCTAGTTATTATTCATTATTCATCCACAAATTTTATTTGTTTCAATATTATTCCATTTATAAATTATAAGGTTTTATTTCTTTCTAAATAAATTACGAAATCTTATTAATTTAACTAATTTTTATCATTTCTTAAATATTAAATTATCAAAACTTAATCAAATTAACAAATTTAAATCATTGAAATTTCCAGGTCGTTACAGATATTTAATTGATTAAACTAAATTAGAGAATGTTAAGATTAATAGGTTGAGATTTGATTAGTTAGAGGTAGCCTTGCCGTGCTAAAGGGGTTAACTAAAATGAAATAACACTAGGTAGCGTGTTAGAAAATGAGAAGGGTATTTTGGGAAATAGCAAAAGTTTACACCGTAAACCCTTAGGAAATGGGTAAATCACGTTCATTATTCTCATTTCATAAAAACAAAAATAGCTAAGGCCGGCAACCGTTTCCAATCTCAAGAGGAGAAGTAATGCTAAGATTTAAGAGGAAAGAAGAAATCAACTAATTCAACACTCAAAATCTCATATACATAATCTTTAAAGCCAAGGTGAATACTTACTACATCTTTAATACTTTTAGTTTTCAACTTTTTGTTTAGATCTGAAATGATTTTGCTATAATATTGCCATGTTTGACGTTTTAAGATATATAAGTTTATTGTTGGTGAATATATAAATGTTTCTTTGTGTTTTATGACATGTTTACTATGAAAACCCAATTTAATGACATCTGAATGCCTTGAAAATTTAAATATAGGTCTGGAATAATGTTCTAGAGATGGGTTTTCATTTTCATAATTTTTAGATTTATTATGGATTTATATGAATTTTCGAAGAGGGAAATTGTTTATAAGGTTTAAATTATTTTCGGCTGAATTAATAAGTTTTAGGTTTGAGATTTAATATGTTAGGCAATATATTAAAATATATTTTCTGCAATTTTTCCTAAATTTTCCTAATTCATTTGAGGAATATATAAAATTATTTAAGCTATGGGACTTAAATGTTTTATATATTTATAAAGAGGAAGGACATTTTGCAAAATATAATGATTTATAAATTCTGGTAATTACGGCGGTAAAATTCTGAAAAGTATTTTATTGATTAATGAAAATTTGACAAGCAAAGGCAGGCTAGTTGAAAAGTTTCCTTTTTAAGTTTAAAAATAAAGATCACTCATTTTTCATGTTTCAGCCCATACTGTAGTATAACTTTCGTCCTAGACCTTTCATCTCAGTCGAAGGGTTAGCTTTCAATAAGGTCAAAGTTCAATGCATAAGGTATCAAATAATTCGTACGTGATGAATTGAATACAACCGAAAGGTTTTAAACCGAAAGATTAATGGCCTAAAAGGTTGAAATATAATTATCTTATAAGTGAAAAGCTTTCCCCTGCTTTGCTTTTGAATTTAAGCTTCCGACTTGGTCATTTCCTGCCAGGTCAAGTTACTTAAAACAAAAAACTTTAAAACCTTCCGTTGTAGTCGATAGATTATAGCTGCTACTGCCATTACTTTGTTTTGAAACCTTCCGGCACAGCCTAAGGGTTTCCATTGCTTTATCAAGGTTTTTGTTTTGAACCTTCGGACCCTGTCGTAAGGTTTACTTGTTTTTAAAATTATACGTTTCTCCAATGCTTTTGAAGGGAAGCTTTCGACTTAGGTGGTTACCCTTGTTTCGTGAAATATAACCAAAGGCTTACGAAAGGTTATTTAGATATTTTTGAAAGGTTGTTTACATAAAAAAAAGGTTTTAAAAGAAGGTTCCAAATTATTTTAAGTTGAACACAGTATACCTTTGAAAGGTTTCTGTTTTAAAAGGTTTTATATATTCGAAGGGTTCTATTTCAAAAGGTTTATTAAATGTTTTCGAAGGAAGGTTTTCCAAAAAAATTTCTAAAGCAATGACTTAAAGTGATTTTAAAGAAGAATGTCTAAGGTTTATAACTTCTGAAAGATTATGTTGAATAAATTTGAAAGGTTTTAGAGATGATTTCGAAAGGTTTAAACCTAGATTTTGAAGGAGGTAGCTTCGAAGTATGGAAAGAGGTCCTTTCAAATGGTAAATTGTTTTCATCATCTAAGTTTTGAGTAAAGGATATATATATATAACATGGTAATATGATTTGAGTAAAGTACAAAGACATACTTCTTTTCCTTGTTCGAAGTTTTATTTAATAATTTAAATCATTTTGAAATTGTTTTCAAGAGAAACAATCGGAGGGGATCCTTAAGAATAAATGACTCGGATATTAGAAAACCAGATGGGACTAGTATGGGGCCGCATCCTATACATTATCTTGTAGCCCCAGCTAATTGTTGTCCAAAATTCCAGTTTGTAGGGCATGGTCAAAAGTAGACTAAAATTATGAGTACACACCAAATGGAATATATGATGTATATAGATAGGTTATTGGTTAGCCCAAAAAACCATTAGGCTTAAGAGAACCTGGGAGATGATTAAGTTAGGGACAGACCATCAAGAAGTGAGAAATTTAACATATAGTTTAGGACAGACCCTCCTGATGAGAATTGTAAAACAGATCGATGAAGATAGATAATCCTAGATATGAATATCTAACATATGTTAGGTTAATTTTGATCATGTTGTCTGGATGGCCCGAGTCAGCCGATTGTTAAAAGTTATTTGTGTTTGAATAGATAGTTTATTCTTACATGATGTTTATGTCTGTTTACATAAATTTTATTTTGTAGTATATAACCATTGTGGATGTAGGAGCATCGTATATGGTTTATGAAAGGATTTTCTAAGATAAGTTTTAAAATGATTTTAGTGTGAGGAAATCCGTTCCGCTAAGCGGCCTGGTCTCACTTAGCATAATTAATCCGGGATGTACAGTATTATTCATACCATGCTTTATGTCTGACTCGAAGTTTATGCTTTCTCCTTAAAATCTCAGGTACTCAAAATTAATTTGAGTAGGTTGAGAGGTTAAGTAAATTTTCGGGTTTTTAGAAAGTTGACGAATAATCTACTGGGGGATGCTGGAGGCAACGAATAACTACTTAGGATTTGCTGCTTTTATTTATGTTAGATGATTTTCCGGTGTGTTATGGATATTAGGTCTTATATTACTATTTGACTCTGATCAATCGAGGGAATATCTTCATATACCGCTCTCGATGTAATTTGTAATAACAATATTTAATCTGTGCTTGGAAAAACGTTTTGGGTTATGTGACGTAAATGTGGAACAAATTTTATTTGGAAATGTAATGAATCAATCTGGGTTTTGGAATCTGTGTTTTTTTTTCATATTTGAGTACTTTAATCTGTGCTTGGAAAAACTATAGAAGACTGCCTCATCTGTAGTGCTTAGTTTTGGGCCTCTAAATAGGGGATATTACAGCTTGGTATCAGAGCATAGTTTATGAAATACTTTAACTAAAAATGAATTTTGGAAACATAATCCATAGGAATTAGAGTTAGTATTGGGGTATGGGATAAAGCTATAATAACGTACATGTGTGTGTATATATATATATATATATATATATATATATATATTTGTGTGTGTGTGTGTATATGTATATGCTCTATCTTTAGACTCCTTCCTTAGTTAGGTTAGTCATTTGTATCCCACGAGGTTCGAAAACAAATATGAACGAAAGAAGAAGTCTAGTGAATATTGGAGGAGACAACACCACTACCAATGGAAATGCCTGACCAAACGCATTGAGGGATCTTGGTCGGGCACAAGCTGAAAATGCTGGTGCAGGTGTTCCCTAAGTGGATAAGGGGGCAATGTATCAATTCTTTGTAAATATAGGGCAAGCTGGAGTAGCAGCAAGTGTTGTTGGAGGAAATGCTATAGGAGGAGGAGCTCAAGAAGTTCCTACGGTCAACCAGTATGCCAGCTTGAGTAGAGATTACGTTAGGCTCGGAATGAAGCCGTTCATTGGTACCGAGGATGTCATCGAAGTGGTGAACTGGCTACTGCACTGTGAAAGAATTTTTGCTAATTTAGGGCTAAATTATGTGTAGAAAAAGAGGTTGGCATCAAGGAACCTATAGGGAGATGCATTATTTTGGTGGAATACTGCCACTTCTGGAGTCGATAAAGAGGCCATTACTTGGGAGGAATTAAGAAGAAGGTTTTCGAAGAGGTTTAGGACATTATGGCTCAAGCTGTATTGGTAAGGAGGTTTATAGAACTGGAGTAGGGAGATATGAGAGTGTTGGAGTATACCAGGAAGTTTGAGGAACTAGTCTGATACGGTCATGCATTGGTCGATACTATTATAAGTAGAAATGAGAAGAACATCAGTGGATTAAGGTCCGAATTGATAAGTGCTACTTTGCAGCACTTAAGAGACCCTAGTGATGTTGTTGTTGAGATGGCATTGAGGCAAGAACAAGCATTCGCTTGCCTAAGGAAGAAAGTGAAAGAGGCTCAGAAGAGAAAAACATTCCAAAAGAAGATTGCTCACAAAGAAGGGGAACAAAAGAAGAGTAAATCCGAAGTGGTTCGTTACAACTACAACAAGAAAGGACACTATGCCAACGAGTGTCGAGCCAGCAAGGGAAAAGGAAAAGAAGCTGTTGGGAAGAAGATTGTTAGATGCTTTAATTGTGATTAAGTGGATCATTTTAAGAACAAGTACCCAGAGCCACCAAAGGAAGGAAAGGGACGAGTTTATGCTTTGGAGCCGACAAACACAAAATCAACTACTCAGGAAAAGGGAAAAGCTGTTTTAGGTGGCTTATTAAAGATCCATTTTATGTCTATTAGCGTCTTATTTGATACTGGAGCATCCCATTCTTTTATTTCTCGATGTTCGGTAGATAGACTTAACCTAAAACCCTCTTACTTAGTTACTTCCTTTACTTGGGATGAGGTGTGACCATCTAGAATTTGATTTTTTTAAGCCATACCCTTGATTATTGTATGCATGTATTTGACTTTATGGGATTTGGGCTTATCCTAGGGATGGATTGGTTGAGTAGGTATGACGCTAGGATATTTTTCCAATATAGGAAAATATCACTTAGTCATCCAGATTGTACAAATCGGATAATTTACGTTATAGAGAACCTTAGTTGTGAGGTGAATGCGTTACTGGGTGTTATGGAGTTGGGGGATGAGTTGCATGAGGTCTTTGTAGTTTGAGAATTTTCCAATGTGTTTGAGCCAGTCATTGAGTTACTGCCGAAACGAGCTGTTGAATTTCAGATGGATTTAGTGCCTGGTGCTGAACTGGTGAGTAGACCGCTGAGTATACCTTCGAAAGGTTTCTATTTTAAAGGTTTTATATATCCAAAGGGTTCTGTTTTGAAAGGTTTATTAAATGTTTTCGAAGGAAGGTTTTCCAAAGGTTTTTCCAAGATAATGAATTAACGTGATTTCAAAGAACAATATCTAAGGTTTATAACTTCCGAAAGGATTGCTTTGAATAAATTTGAAAGGTTTTAAAAATGATTTCGGAAGGGTTAAACCTGGATTTTGAAGGAGGTAGTTTCAAAGTATGGAAAGATGTTCTTTCAAATAGTAAAGTGTTTTCATCAACTAACTTTTGAGTAATGGATACATATCTAACATGGTAATATGATTTGAGTAAAGTATAAAGACTTACTTCTTTTCCTTGTTTGAAGTTTGATTTTATGGTTTAAATCATTTTGAAATTGTTTTCAAGGAAAATTATGGAAAGGGATCCTTATGTATACATGATTCGGACATTAGAAAACCAGATGGGACTATTATGGGGTCGTGCCTATACATCATCTTATAGCCTCAGCTAGTTATTGTCCATAATTCCAATGTGCAGGGCTTGGTCATAGGTAGAGTAAATTATGAGTACACACCGAAAGGAATATATGTTGTATACCGATAGGTTATTGATTAGCCCGGAAGACCATTAGGCTCGGAAAAACCTAGGAGATGATGAAGTTAGAGACATGCCGTCCAGAAGAGAGAAATTCAACAAATAGTTTAGGACAGACCGTCTTGATGGAAAAAGTTAAACATATAGATAAGGATAGATAATCCTTAATATTGACAGATGTTAGTTTCATTTTGATCATGTTGTCTGGAAGGCCCGAGTCAACCAATTGTTAAAAGTTATTTTTGTTTGAATAGTTAGTTCATTATTACTTGATGTTTATGTATGTTAACATAATGTTTATTTTGTAGTATTTAACCATTGTGGATGTAGAAGCATAGTATGGTTATATGAAAGGATTTGCAAAGATATGTTTTAGAAAGATGTTAGTGCGAGGAAAGCCATTCCGCTAAGCAGCGTGGTCTCACTTAGCATAATTAAACCGATGTGTACAATATTATTCTGCCAGGCTTTATGTCTGAATCAAAGTTTATGTTTTCCCCTTAGACTCTCAGGCACTCAAAATTAATTTGAGTAGGTTGAGAGGTTGAGGATATTTTTAGGTTTTTAAAAAGTTGACCAAAAGCTACCAGAGGATGCTGGAGGCAACGCATAGCTACTTAGGATTTGCTGCTTTTATTTATGTTAGATGATTTTCATGTGTGTTATAAGGTATAAGGTCTTATATGACCATTTGAATCTTATCAATCAAGGGGGTATCTTTATATACGTCTCTCGACGTAATTTGTAATAACTATATTTAACCTGTGCCTGGGAAAACGTTTTGGATTATGTGACATGAATGTGGAACGAATTTTACTTGGAAATGTAATAAAGTAATATGAGGTTTTAAAGTTTGTGTTTTGTTTCATATTCAAATGCTTCTGATATTTTTGATACCACTAATATAGCCGTATTCAGTCGTCGGAAGCTAATACTATAGGTAACTACAGCATCTGTAGTGCTTAGTTTTGGACCTCTAGATAGGGGTTGTTACAATTGCCTCCTCAAGTATGAGTGTGGTATTCACTAGATTCTCAAATGAAACCTAAAGTTGAGTTAAGAGTGCTTTCCTTAAAATCTTTCTCAATCCATAAAAAAAAATTGACTCTTCTGTAGGGATGTACAGATAAGATCTAATCCATACTCAGGCAACGACTCAAATGTGCCCACATACTCTAGAATAGGGGAACTGCCATGCTTAAGGTCAAAGATTCTTCAGGCTAAAGCTGCTTTCTCTGCCTCAATCATGAAATTCACCTCAAAACGGGATTTTAACTGCTCCCAAGTTAACTCATCCTCATTAATCACTGCCACTAGAAAATCGTACTAATCCAAAGCCCACTCCTGCAACAGACTCGATGCCACCCGAACTCTATGAGCACCCGACAACTCCATGTGAGTAAAAATCCACTCGCCTGTTTTCAACCAAGCTTGAACTCTTATCACACCTACACTACTCATAAACTACTACCTTCCAAGCTAAACAAAGTCACTGCACATATGGGCATAACCGGACTGGTGGATGATGGGTATGGGATTATTATAATACTGAACAGTCCATATTGACTCCATAACCCATTGGGCAGTCATGAATACTCCCTCATGTCATGAATACTTGGAGACATACAAATTTCTTTTAGAAACTAAAAGTTGATAAATGAGAAAATGTGCTTTTCTTTATATGTATTCAATTTTAAACTCACTTATAGAACAACTCTTTAAAACTAAAAACTATTGCAACTAAAGTATGAAACAATAGATTTGCGAATAGCCTTCCTCTAGAAACGATTTGTTATATACGTATATAAAAATGAATTAGACAGGTATAATAAAAAATATGTTAAACTTCTATAGCAAAAGAAATCAATAACCAAAGAAATCAAAAGTCTGAAATAAGGAGCTAGAAGGAAGTCACAAACATCCCTACAGAGGCACCAAGAACTTACGGTGCAAGTGGCATCAAATTATGGAAGAGAAGCACCTGGAACACGCTGTTCCAGGCTTCGGTCGATAAACCAGTCTACAATGAACCGTCGTTCGGTGGGTCATCTGGAGTAGCACGCTCTAGGTGATTCCCTTCTCATTGTCGACTTACCCCATTTCTGGCATGCATTTAGGTGTTCGGACCATTGAATTTACAACTATAATCTCTACATAACACTTGCATGCAATAAAACTCAGTATATTCAAAGCATAGAAATCTGAGATAAATTGTAGTTACGGAAAGTAATTTGGCTAACAATAAACAACAAGTTTTAAGGTATTGAAAATTATCAAGTAGACAGCCAAAAACCATTCACAAATTCAAGTTTAAAGCAATCAACCATCATGAAATTTTAATTATATAAAGTTGTGAGTTACAACTCACCTTTCTTCTCTTGGTTCTGTAGTAAACACTACAACTGCCTTTTTTTGACTCAACTAGATAACCCTACAAATATCCAATCAAAATAGCAAAAAGAAACTAACTTCAAAATTGTAAACTGAAATAAATCTCTGATAAGGACTGTATAGGCTTTAGATTTCCTTATCTAAATTTATCAGCTTCCTAAGATTATTAAGTTGACCAACAAAAGAGGGTGTAGATGGCTTGGAATTAGATTTTTCAAGTGGAAGATGAGTTTCTTTCCCTTTCTAAAGTTTAGAGAAATCAGTGAACATACAGACTATTTTTGCTAGTATTCTTCTTATGAAAATCATCTTGGGCCTTGATTTTAACTTATTAATTTACAAGAAAATAATTTTACTTCTTTTACATAAAATTGGGCTTTATAATCTAATCTTAATGTTAACGAGGTTTTTTAACCCATCAGAATTCAATAGGAGTTAGAATATTAGACTATGTCAGAATAACTCGAGACTCAACCAAAACAACCAAGCGAACAAGTCAATAGGACTCGTGGAAAATTAGCAATAAAAGACTAAGTTGATGGATCGCTAGCAATCTATCACCCATGGATTGCTAGTGATACATAGAGAAGCATCATGAGTTGTCCAAACCTCTTGCATCATGATTCATTGCCATTTGTAAGCATGCCTACTAAGTTTCATAGCATGCCAAACAATCTAGTTTGAGAAGTGAAGACTCATTTGTATCAAGCAGTTTGACCAAAAGCAGTTAACTTAAGATGGACCTCGAGAACTCATACTGCTATAGATTGGCTTGAAATTTTAGGAGAACATTAGAAGACAGAATAGAAAGCTCATGGAGAAAATGGAATCATTTGGAGGTTGTTAGATGGATTGTTGGCGACTTAACTAGATGGATCACTAACGATCCATGTAAAGTAGGCCCCACCATCTAAAATTGTTTATTTAGGTCCTAGATACCCTCTAGGTTTACCTGCAAAGTATCGTCTGATTTCGTTAAGTTTTGAGCTATGTAATGGATGATTCTTCTAGACTAAATGAACCACGAAGCCGGACGATCAAACAAACACCAACGAGTTGATATTTGGACAAGGCATTCAAATAGATAAAATAAAAGCAACCCAAAATGGTAATCTGAAAAATAGTCCAAAGGCATGGATCACTAGCTATCCATCATCCGTGGATCACTAGCGATCCATCATGTTAGCTCAGATCGCCTTGATTTTTTTGGACTTCTTCTTTGCACCGAGTAGAGGCTTATAACTAGTCGGTTTTGGGCCAACTACTTTCCTACCCCTATAAATACAATCCTACCTGCAACTAGAGATGGATCTTTTTCTGAGGACAGAGTCGCTATTACTCCACTGGAATTCTTTTACTTACTTAACATTCTTCTCCCTCACAACATTCGTCAAGGGAGTTACTACGATTCTCCGGCCAACCCTTGTACTTATGACTTATTCTAACTCATTGTAACTTAGATTAAAGGACTAACTAGTGATATTCAAAGAGATTCAACTAGTGTAATCATAAAGATTAATCAAAGTGGATGTGGGCCAGAGTCAGCCAAACCACTATAAAAATTCTGTGCCTCTTTTCTTACTTCTACTTTTTATTTGTTATTTATTTGAGATTTGTACTACAGATTGTCTACATTGGTGCTTTCACACTCGATGTAGGGTATTGGTCCATTTTCTGGGTTAAAATTTTGGTGCGTTCACTAAGAATCTTGAACCAGATTTGAAGAATTGAAGTTTGAATCTAAGATTTAGAGAATATGAGTAGGTTTGGTACTAGATCTAGAGCTGTAGAAAGTTAACCAAAGCTTAGGGGTAGCCACGAGGTGTCCTCAAATTCTCATCAACCCAACTATATGATTAGGGAGGAGATGAAAATGATGATGAAAGATATGTAGGATGGTAACTTTGCTAGACAAAAGGAGATGATGGATGGCTTCTTCAGGAGGATGGAGCAGTAAGGGATGGCCACATCTATAGGGAATAGGAATCAAACTCCAAGGAACAATGCAGGAACTACTGGAGTTGGATTGGAACAAGATGTAGTCTTACCCCCATGCCCAGAGCAACTGATACTTATGGGCAACGCTGGAACCAACATGGGAATCAATCCCAATGCCGGAGTGACTATTGAAACACCAGGAATTGGTGGTATGAGAGCTAATCCAAATACTAGGATGCAACCAAAAGAAGAATATGTATTAGAACTTCCTTGAAGGAACGTAGGTCTGAATGAAGCTAGAGCTATGAATAAGAACACAGGCATGCGGCCGGAAGAGTGCATCCCGAGATACCTTCATCGGAATAGGGGAAAAGTATCTCATTAGGACAGAGACCTTCATTGCACGGTGAGAACTGAATTGCCGAATTGGTATGAAGGTTCATTAGAGGAGAACCCCCAGATCATGGTCTGGAAGACGTGAATAGGAATCTGTTTGCTACTAATAGACAGAATGCGAGAAATCCTCCAGATCACAAGCATCCAATGCTGGAAATGTACGATGGGAAGGCAGATCCGACGACTCATATGATGAGATACATCCAGCATATGGAGGTGTTAGGTCGTTTTGAGGTGGTAATGGGCTATGCTTTCCATTATACTTAACAGATTTAGCGGCAATATGGTTTAGATAGTTGGAAAATGGGTCCACAAGCACATGGCCAACTTGGTCAACAAGTTCTTGAGATAGTTCAGAGTTCATGTCTCACAACTGCAGAATGTACTTACACTCTCAAATGTAAAAAAAAGGCCTAGAGAGTCCTTAAGTACTTATTTAACACAATTCCATGAGGCAGCAACGGCGGTCGACGAGCCGGATCCATCATTTATCCTAATGGTAGTTGTATCTAGAGTCGAGATTAAAACTGATTTTAAAGCTGCATCGAAAAGGGATCCACTGATGGATCTTGCGGAATACTATTATGAACCATAGTGATATTTGAGTCTCTTCATCCACTGAAGCAAAGGATGAAGATGTGATGCTAAAATAAATGTCGTGGAGGTTAAGGAACCATATAGAACTCGAATTGGAAAAGACAAAAGGAAAACCGATGATGACTTAAGGAGCCAAAATGATAAAGGAAGGGATAGGGATTCTCTTCATACATTGGCCTGATTGAAACCCTGGATAGGATATACTTGGATACTATAGGGCAGAACCTCTACTGAAGGCTTCTGAGGAGGGAGCCCACCGATCGAGAGAAAATATCTGAAAAGTTTTGCATTTTCTAGGAGCTGAATGGGCGTGAAATGAATGAGTGCCGACACCTTCATGATTTGATAAAAGAATGGGTTTGGAATAACCGGCTACCATAGTATGCGACGAATAGAACTTCGGTAGAATTGTAAGAACAAACACCATCCATGGAAAATGCATCATGAAATGCCCAGGGATTTGAGCCAAGACAAATTATCCCATGATCGGGGTAGATGGGAGTCTGATCCGGCTCCCATCCTTTGCATTATCATTTCTTTTTCCGCACTTTTCTTTTGGTGTTTAGACAATTGTAACCTTAGGCCACTTATACGTGTACGGGTTCCTGGAGGGTCCTTAGGCATGCTTTGATTCGGATGCCTGAGATGACTATTTTGAACAATAATAACCTCGGACCGCTACATAAGCACGAGACCCATATTAGCCTCTAGGGACGCTCTGAGCCGGATCTCCGAGGTGAACATTTAGGATTTCTGCTTGTTTTGATTCCTGCTTTTTTTATTTCTACTTGTTTGTTTTGATTTGAATTTTGAAAAATCCACACTGGTTTTGATTACTAATATTAGTCGCCATATAGTCCCGCTATGGGACCGAAGTGCAGGGTGCAAGTTCCATTGCCAAAGAAGTGGATGGACTTGTTCGATATTGATCGCCTTAGAGTCTCGGTAGGAGAGTCAGGACCAGAGTGCAACAAGTTAGTCCCTCACCAGAGAGTGAGCGGATGGGCGTACTTAATCTCCTATGACTTAACAAACAAACGATCCAGAGGGATCGTCCCCTTAACTTAAAAACATTAAACAATCCATAGAGACTGTGCATTAAACCAAACATTAAACGATCCGGAGAGATCGCGCATTAAAAGAAACGTTAAACGATCCAGAGAGATTGCGCATTAAACTTAAACGATTAGAAGAGATCAAGCCTTAAAGAAAATTTTATTTAATAAAAGGATTTGAATGCCTTATAATAGAATAAAACTGATAAATCCTAGATGAACACAGGACGATTTCGATATATGATGTGATTTTGATATATGATGTGATTTTGACGTATAATGTGATTTTGATATATGATGTGGCAACTCTAAATGAGAAGAAAAAATGACAATGATGTAAATCCCGAATGAAAATGGGATAGTTAGAGATATATGATGCAATTGGAGAAATGTGATGTAATTGGAAACCTGTGATTTAATTAAAGATATGTGATGTAATAACTGCGAATGAAATCAGAATCATTGTGATGTTTAGATTGCACATAGGCAGAGTCTTAGGATGTAACAAGTTTGGAACAACTTGTGATTGGTAAGAGAATCCGAATGAACTAGACGTTTCATTAAGGCTAAACAACTGGAAAGCTCAATTATCTAAGACTGGAATTAGGGACTTGTTCTGAAGAAAACCACACCTTTCATTCAAAGGTGTACTTTGAAGGGCAAGTGTTAACCAAGTTTTTAACTTATCAAAATTCAATAGGAGTTGGAACATTCAGCCTATGCTAGAATAACTCGAGACTCAGCCACAACAACCAAGGATAGAAGTTAATGGGACTTAAGGAAAATCGGCCAATTTAAGACAAAGTAGATGTATCACTAGTGATCTATCACCCATGGATCGCTAGCGATCCACAGGGGGGCATCATGAGTCGTCCAAACCTCTTGCATTATGATGCATTACCATTTCCAAGCACGCTTGCCAAGTTTCATAGCATGCCAAACAATCTTGCGCGGTATGTGAATATTCATCTGACTCAAGTTGTTTGACTAAAAGCGGCTAACTTATAATGGACCTAGAGAACTCATCCAGTGTCAAATTGGCTTGAAATTGTGGGAGAACATTTAGAAAACATAAAAGAAGGCTAGTAGAAATAATGGGATCATTTGGAGGTAGTTTGATGGATCGCTAGCGACCTAACTAGATGGATCATTAAAAATCCATATAGATGGGCTCCATATCCTAAAAATTTATGGGTATGTCCCAGACACCCTCTAGAGTGTACATGCAAAGTTTCGTCTGATTTCGTTAAGTTTTGAGCGAGTTATGGATGACTCTTTTGGATCAGATAACCTATGAAGACAAACAATCAAACAAACACCAAACGACTTAAAATTTAGCAAGGAATTCAAATAGATGAAGGGAAAGAAACCCAAAAGGGTAGACTAAAAAATAGTCTAAGGGAAAGGACCGCTAGGGATCCATCACGCATGGATCGCTAGCGATCCATCATGTTAGCACGGGTCATCGTGTGTTTTTCTTTACTTATCCCTAGCACTAAGTAGAAGCTTCTAACAAGTCAGCTTTCGCCCAACTGATTTCCTGCCCCAATAAATACAATCCTACCTACAACTAGAGATGGATCATTTTAGAGGAGAAAGCCGCGATTACTCTACTGGAGTTCCTTCACTTCTTCAACTTTCTTCTCCCTCACAATAGTCATCAAGGGGGTTGCTATGATTCTCTAGTCAACCCATATACTTGCGACTTATTCTAACTCATTGTAACTTAGATCTAAGGACTAACTAGATGATAGACAGAGAAATTCAACTAGCATAATCATAATAAAGATCGATTAAAGTGGAAATAGGCCAGAGTCAGCCGAACCACTATAAAAATTATGTGTCTCTTTTCTTACTTTTACTTTTATTTGTTGTTTATCTAAGATTTGTCATGCTCATTGTTTGCACTGGTGCTTTCACACTCGATCCAGGGTGTTGATCCATTTTTTGGGTTAGCACTTAATTATCAAAATAGTTAATCAAATTTAAACAATGAGAATTATTAAATCCTAAACTTTACATTCTAAAAGCCTTCTATTTTAAACAGTTATTGTTTCCCAAATTTATTTTTATTCAAAATAGAAGCTATGGAGTATTTTATATTTTCATCCAACTTTACATTCCAAAATCTTCACTAATTCTTTAGAAAAATTATATTTTTAATTCAATACAAATAGATTGATAAAAACCAATATATCAGAAATGTTTGTTTATAAGAATAGTCTTCCTATACCACTTTTATAATAATAAAAAGCTTTGACACCACAAAATCTCTATTTATTCAAAGATTCCTTTGGTATTAATCTCATTTTTGAACTCCAATATTATTTATTTTGGATTTCACATTCCAAATAATTCATCACCTTTCATAAATAATTTTTTTATTTAAATCTTCTATTCAAATCATTATTTATTTTATTTAGGTAATGAAAATTCAGGGTTGTTATAGACTACCTCCTTAAAGGAATAACATCATCATAAATATTGATTAGAGCAAGTCTATAGTTCTTTTAAATGTTTGGTATTACATTTGTTTTCAAAAAACTAAGTTTAAGCATTTCCTAACATACACAGTCACCAAAGCATAAAATATAATATGTTATTCTCATACGGACTACTTGTATGACACTATAAAATTTTGCTATCGATCAAACCAAGATGATGTTGCAAAATGATTCTTGACTCCCTTTCTTATTATCAAATCCAAGAAACAAAGTGCATGATAAATTATTTTTTAACTTTAAATTTTGCCGAATTGAAAACTCTTCTATTTTCAGTTCCTCTCTATAAATCAGTGACTTCCAAATAGCAACTTACATAATTTAGTAAAATTCAAAAAACAAAAAATTTTGCTTACAAATTTGGCTTTCTAGAAAGTATAAGTTTACTGAAATTGGACTAATGGTCAAAAGTTATGATTAAAACAAGTCAATATTTTAGCTAAGAAAATTACATGATGTGACAGAGTTTATAGTTTCGTTTAAAACATGAATCTGGCCAAGATAACTACAGAGTTTGAAAAGATGATCTAGAAAGTTCTTCCTTACGAAATTATCTTTCTGCTCTAAAAAATTCGCCAAGAATGAATAGCAATCAAAAGATATGACACTTTTACTTCAGCATTATTTAAAGAAGAATTTCAACAACAATTTTATTTGTAATATTTCATTTATCCCAAATTAAAATTTGGTGAATACAAGTCCTCTTAATCAAAATTATTGAACTAAGTTGTATAATTTATGATCTTTTTACAGAAATGCAAAAGGTTTTGAAAATTAAATTTCGATAGTAACTACCCACAAAGAAATTTCATTTAAGGTATAGTTGTAAAAATGCTTCATGCTTATATTTTACCTCATAAATAATTTGTAGTTCTTAATGAGATGATTTTAGCAAAATCTAATTTTTCTTATTCACCTTAATTTCCTTCATATAATAATTTATCCAAGCTTCCAATGCATGCTATATCACTTAAACTCTTTATAATGAACCAAAGTACTATGTTTATCATGGATGTTATAGTTGTTATTTGTCGCTCTAGGGATGTCAGATGATGTAGGTATCTAAAATATCGATGTCTAGACACCGGATAGTATACTATGATGTTTGTATACTATATGATTATGATTGTAAAGTAGCATATTATCATTGTTATATGCTAACTTTTTGGATGAAGCGACATGTCAAGTGTGATTATTTATATCTTTATTCCTTACTATATCGAATTGTGTAGTATTTTGATATTTTTTATCACTCACCAAACTATTGGCTACTTGAGGTTCTATGTTTTGCTTCTTATTATCTCAAGTTCTCTTAGATGATTAAATTAAATAGCATGTCTGGATGATGCTGTTTGTACCAAAATTAGGCACAACACTCTTCGGATGTGTTTGAAGAGATAACATGAAGAATATAAATAGAAAATGAGAAAGATCTAACAAATATACTAATCGAAAAATAGGAAAAACACTTAAAAACAAATAGATTTAGAGTGCTTCAACGTATGGCCTGCGTCCACTATAAAATGGCTGAGTTGTATTGAATTTTGCTTGTTCGTTATAACGAGTTACAACAGCATAATCCAAGTACAATGATACTTTCGAAAGAGTCTCGAGGAAGAAGAGCCATAAGTCCTTTTTCATTAGGACCTGAGCTGCTATTTATAGGCGTATGCACTGAATATCTCTCCCAGATCTCGGAGGACTTCTTCTCTCACGTGGGTGGGCCCATGTGATCGATCCCCGGTCGTTTGGACTCGATCCATGATCGATATGAATGAAATTCATATCGATCAAGATTTAGCCCAATCGAGTCGGGATTGATCATGAAAATTCCTGAGGTTGCATGCAAGCTTCTGTGAAAATTTAGTAGCATTTTGATTTGTAGATTTCAAGCTATGATCGATGTTAGTTTGAATTTGTTGAAGTCTGCCGAGTTCACATCGCTTATGTTCGCTTCGCTTCTTGGCACGTGCTTACCAATAACGCGGTGCTAACTTTTAGGATCGATCCACTTTTCATGCCACGTGACTGAGTCAACCATCATTACGTGTTCTCTTCGTATTGCTTTCATTGAGTTGCTTCGTGTCCATTGATATGGTTTGGTTTGTATCCATTAATTGCTATGCTATTCATATTGATGATTGTTGATCCATTTCATATCGATCATCGAGGGTGTCACTTGTATAGGTCCATCTTCGATTATTCAAATCGACCACTGGCCAATTGATATAATAGGGCGCATCAGTGGATCGATACGAAACGGTGGTTTTTATGGCTTTCATGGATACAAATAGACGCATGTGGGTCGATACGAACAAGCTAGGGGATGATGGATGTAAAGTAATATGAGCATGGATGGATACGAAGTGTAACATACCTGATGGATTCGAACTAATGGATGTTTAGTGGATACGATCGAGGTTCCCTAGAGGGATACAAATGAAAGCGATACGAAGGAGGTAGAATGATGGATACAAAGTAGTTGATTTTATTGGTTTGCATCGATCATACCTTGAGCATACGAACTTCGATGGACTTGAAATTTGGAATATTGGCTTCCGTAGCTCTGATTACTGTGTCATGTTAATTGTAGCTCGATCCGAACTCGGGAAAAATTTATCAGCATCCATAGCAAACCTGTGTATAGCCATTTTTTGGGAATGAACTATCTTTGGTTCCCAATCAATACCTTGGTCTCACAGCCATACCAAAAGGCGGGTTAACATTGCCCCCCAAAGCACGTCTTGTGAGAACATGACGTGGTTTCAAAAACTACAATTTTCATTCTGAAAAGTTCTATCTGACTTGTTGAACGGTTGTTGTCTTCTTGTTGAAAGGTGTAACCTTTGATTAATCTTAGGTAATACAAATAATAGTTTGTTGACTACCAATTGTTGTATTGCACACTATTGTAACTGAGTGTCGAATGATATCAACCTGTTGTTCATTGTCGTAATTGCCACCATGTGAGCATTCAACTTCTATGAATTTTGAAAATTGAATGTTAGTCCGACATACACGAAGGTATGGTAACCTGACTCCCATTAACGTTTTGCGTCACGAGTCATTGCCATGTCCATTTTTTGTCAATTTTCGTATCGATCCTCTCCTGGATCGATGTGAAATTCAAGTTGTAACAACGCTTTATAGTCACTTTAGAGTGTCCCTCCTATCGATCCTCTCCTGGACCGAGTTTGAGAAGCTGAAAAAAATTTCTTCGTATCGATGGAAATCGATACGAATTAGTTGGCTCTTCAAAACATCTCGTATCAATGGATATGAAGTCCGGTGGTCTTCAAAGTGATGGATACGAAGTTGTCACTTCGTATCGATGGAGTCAAACAATCCAAATATGACTTGGTAGTGGCGTTCACATCGATGAAATCTGATGATACGAATAGACGTTGTTTTTTATAAAGGGCGCATAGATGCGAACTTCTTTCTTTGCATCGATTGGGGAGAATATTCGTGCTAACCATCAGGGCTATAGGGATTTGAATCGTTTCTTTCTTTGGTTTCCTACCCATATAAATAGAATTTTGTACTTAGATATTTTTACTTACTCTCATTCTCTAACGTGCCTTCAGATCGATTGAGAAACTAGGAAATAGAAATTAGACTTGCTTTCGAATCGAGCCAAACATCAATCACTTGAACAAATTACTGAAATTAGGTAAATAATCAACCAAATTCAATCTTAATAATGAGACTCGAATTCTCGTGTCATCCCACTTACATTCATGGCCGAGTCTGGTGAAGAGGATATTGGAGATAGTCGGAGCGAGGTCGAGGAAGGTCAAAGTAGTCTTCGTGTTGATTGGGGAAGAAGAAGCATGGAGGGATATGAAGTACTCGTGGAAGAGATGCTCTATTTTGACCTTGCGTCAACTGGAGAAGATTACTCTCGTATCGATCTTGGATGAGGAATTCGTATCGATCTTGGATACAATGTAATCTAGCATCGATGGGAAAATCCAACTTTGTATCGACGGCTAGACCTTCGAATCGATTGACCGATACGATGATCGATACGAAGGCGCTGCTAATGATCAATATGAAGTAAGGGATTTTCGATACGAAATGATGCTTTATGACTGATATGATGTGATGGTTCCTGGATCGATACGAAGTGAACTCTGGTGATCGATTCGAGTTTAATTTTTTTTTACTGATTCGAAATTCCTTGCATAATTAAACACATGACTCCGACGAGCTTCTGCCTGGCATAATTGGACCTAATCATTACACTACATATTTTTACTGCCTTTCTAAGCTTGTCGATGGAACTGTAACTTAACCAATTTGACAAACTTTAACTTGGACTGGTCGCCGAAGTTAGGATGGCATGGTTGTGATGGTCAGCGATGACGGTCATTTCGATTGGATTTTGAAATCTTGTCATTCAAACACCTTGTTAATCTCTTTTGAACCTTCTTAAGTACTTTACAATGTTGCATTACACAATACACTCATAAACTTCACACTCAGTCACTCTCGGGATTAATATCGTCTAATGATGGTTATTACTGAGTTGATTAGCTATGGACACGGGAGTTCACAATAGAAGGAGTCTCAAAGTTCACTTCCTTTGGTAATAGAGATGCCGGCCATCGTGGTTGAAGTCATAATTCCTGCTCCGAACGAGCTACCGGGAACAGTCTTTATCGAGAATCCATAAGATTCTGTACCGTTATCATTTTCAAAGATATGTTGGGAAGAATCTGATTAATACATGGGTTATCGTTAGATGACTTTCTACTGCCAGGACTGAACGATGGGCCACGTACTCCCCCAAAAGGGTTCACCACCTTTAACAGACATTCGTGCATAGATGGAACACTCCCTCCATTTAAGAAATACATCCGGGAGGTGTTATCTTACTTTGGAATCGCTCCATCACAGTTGCATCCAAATGGATATGCATTATTGAACCGTTTATTCATTGTTTTTATGGAGCATCTCTTGTGACCCCCGACTCCAAAGGAAGTCAGATTCTTCTTTAATGTTAAGAGTCAGGGAGATAGTCCCTCATTCACATTCCTAGAGGCCGTTAGGAATTGTAAAGTTGTGACTGGAGCCTGGACCAGGCTTACCTACTTCAAGACCGAATAATTTTATGTTCGGTTCCTGCTTGGGTTAGCTAGACGGTGGTTAGTTGGACGTAAGTGCCGTAATTTCTCTGGTGACTAATGAGGTAGTTGTACTCGATGTTGAGTCTAACATTTTCTTTCCTTTACAGCCACAATTCCGCGATCCGAGTGTGCCTAATTCAAAGAAATAGTGCGAATTCTTCAAGAGGTGCCTAGTGGGATCAGGGAGATCGAATCGGTTCTTAAGGATGAAAATTTGAGAGCCGTCGGGCTAATCGATTGAGACTAGAGCATAAGACCTGACGGAGCTCTTAGGAGCTTTAGCTGGACGGGCTAAGCATAGGGCGCCTAGGATTGTAATAGTTGAGCGGGGTGATGAAGAGGATACACCCATTGAAGATGAGCCCATAGCTGGGCCCCTTGATAGTTTATGACATTCAGAATGAAAGAGGAGAGGCAAGGCGGTTTCTCATAAGCTTTATAAGTCTTCAAGATGGAAATCCATGGTCGTGTCCCCACGAGTCGTCTGTGTTATAATTTCGAAGGCTCCTTCCTCACAAATGGATAATCCTTTCGAAGGACTTGACGACATTCCAATTGTGGACTATGTGTCGCTCCAACATGAAACTAGATTGAAAGGGCTTCAAAGCGCTTTAGATTATGGCGAGTCACTTCCTACGAGTACGGGTGACATAACCGGTTGGTCGGGGGGTTTGGCACATGCATACATGCACTTTCACGACACTACACAAGTTTCACTCATAAGCTATTCATTTCTGGAGATTACTGATTCTTCTTCTCTTTCTATTTTACATATACAATGACAAGGCTCTAATCCTTCTCGGTAGCCTTCGCTCGGCATGCCAATCATCCAGTTCATACTATGAGTCCCGTAGAAGGGAGGTCGATAGAGACAGCGATCATAATTATTCTAGCCTGCAGCCTTACGAAAGGGAGAGGAACAGAGAGAGAGAGAGAGAGATAGAGAATATAGGCGTCGCTCCTGGTCACGCTTTCCGCCACCTCGAGCCCCAACATAACCTTCTAGTCATGGTAAACAACCCCTGTAACCTTTATGCCAAAGGTTGCCTTCTCAAGTACTAAGGCCCGATCCACAGCATCGGAGAACCAAAACCGAAACTTCCACTGCCACTAAGCAAGCTGTCATCGAGCCCACAGGGAAGGGAGCGATCAAAATCACCCAGCTAAAAACAGATTTTCCAAACATTTGTTTTGATGGCTTCATCTTCCCTCTGCATTTAAAGAGAATTCCATTCGAGGTAGAACAAACAATGCACGACTATTTCCACGACGTTTACAGTCAATGCCGAGAATGGATGAAGACCATGGAGAAAGCATCGGCAGTGGCCTTTGAGCGAGCGTAAACAATTGAGAAATTAGAAACCGATCTCGCTCAAAAAGACTGCATAATTTAGGTGCTTCATGATGAGAGCGAGTCCACAAGAAACTCAAGATAGAGACCAACACAAGGGATGATGAGGCTACTCGACGGATGGAAGAGATGACATGGACGCACTTAGATTTGGTTGAGGAGGTGGGATATCGGACCACTACAGTTATGGCCGAAAGAGATGTGGCGCTTAAAGAGAAGAAGGCCAAACTTTCTGAAATCGTTAAAGAGAAAGACGATGCAAACAAAGCTGCCCAGGAAGCATGTGAAGAGGTTGTGGTGCTTAGGGATGAGAGGGATGCGTCAACGCTTAAAGTTCAGGAAGCCAAGGCCAGGGTTGAGAATGAAGTGAAAGCGGCGGAGACCAGGTTGGAGGTTGATGTCGAAGATCTTCTTATTACATACAACGCCAAGGTGTTGAAGCACCAAAGTCTAACCTGGATTGAAAATTACCCTTCACACTTATACAATGCTTGTTGCCACTTTGTGGAGGATGAAAAAGCCGAGCATTAAGACGAATCTATAGATGAATTTGAACTAGAGAACCGGTTGCTGAGTTAAGATGAGAGAACAATTCTCCACGACGTCATGATCATATATGAAAAGGAGAGACTTGGTACTCATCATTCGGAGGTTGGAGAAGGTTATGGTATTGAGCATCATGACGTGGGTTATGAAACTCTTATGCCAACCCTGCCCGAGTCTACTTCTGCGGTTGATCATCATTCTGTTTATACATATAATCCTGATCAACCGTGGTTGTCTCCAGCTCGCGAGCATGTCTCTGAAGTAGCTCCGCTACCTATGAGCCAATCCGAGGAAGGTATTCTGAACATTTCTTGTGCTCATTCAAAGCCAGAAACATTGATTGAAGTAATCAATAACTCTTACTCTTGTCTCTATTTAGTGATAGGAGCCACATCAGCCGTGCCCCCAGCAGCCCAAGAGCCGCATCACTCGTAGGAGGAGCTTATATTAGAAGCAACCACTACAACGACCACTGCACCAACCGACGGTGCACATGGGAGCACGTTCAATTTTGATGAGCATATGATGGAGGAGCTTCATGGCCACCAAATCGACCCTTTTACCGATCTGCCATTTGTCATGGGTGGAGGCTCACCTATGATCAGCTCCTCGTGCCCAACTGCTAGCATTCCCAGCATGCTTAAACAATCAACAAAGAGGAGATAATAGCGGAGGTCAACGCCGAGACAGAAATAGCTGCGCAGGCCAGTTGTATTGGAAGTGGGATGGTGGGCCCTGGTCCATCTCCTTTGCGAATGATTTCTCCTGGAGGCACGGTCGTCGACGCAAGTGGGCCTCTCCCGCCTTCTAACATCGATCATGTCCCTCTGACTCTGCCTTCAAAAAGTATTCCAATCCATATGACCTTCGAGTAGGGGATTAACATAATGCCCATGACTGGAGATCAACCACCAAAAGGCAAGGGCTCAAAGAGGCATCCAAGCGGCGATTCAGCTGGTCGACACCGAAGAAGAAGAGAGAATAGACTTGTCTCCTCAGCTCATTTTTGGTAAATAGTTAGGAATTTCCTTTTTTTATAGGCCGTGTATAGATGCGGATTCGCCCCTGCTAGTAGGATTTTTTGGAATAATTTTGTACTTATCCTTCTCTTCCAAATAATAGTTGAAACAATATTCCATTTCGTCTTTAGCACAGTTTGCGTTTATTTTGCTTAAGTATTTCTGTGTTCAAACTTCCATTCAATATACTTATGGAGTCTTAGCCTTCGAATCGGACCTGGGTTTAGTTGCAAAATCCTAGAGTCATGGCTTCGGGTCACGATCGAGTCGTTAAGTCGAATTTCAACACCACACTGTCTCATTCTATGGCTGATACTTATGTTATGCCAAAAGTTTCGGGGACAAATTGAGAAGATTGGTAGGCTATCATTCTTCACCTTTAATACATCAAGCTCAATACAGTTGAGATGAGTCCGAAACAAGACAAGTTCGGGTGGTTGAATCACACTTGCTCATTAGTTGATGACTGCATCCACACTTTGGGTATCACACCTGTACATCGGCCGTTGGTAACGTCCACTTAAGGTTTTGAGATATGTCCATGCTCCAAGGACTCAAATCATTTTATGAGCGGTCAGCCACACCCGTTTGATATGCAGAACTACGTTCGCACTCTAGGGACTTAGATTAATTCATGGGCGGTCAGTTACACCCACTTTGTGTTTATACTCTGGTTCGCACTCCGGTGGCTCGGAGTTGTCTTACGGGCAGTCGTTTCACAGCCGGCTTGTGTTTATACTCCAATCCACACTCTGGTGTCTTAGAGTTAGTTAACAGATGGTCATTCACATCTGTTATGAGTTTTATAATTTAATTTCACTCCGGGACCGGTGGTTATCAGGTTCGTGGATGGTCGATTCACATCCACCCTGGGTTAACAAGTGAGGTCGGTAGATGGACGAGTACATCCTCCTCGAACTTGGTTTGAGCACAGGCGAAGTTGCTAGGTGGACGGATCCACCCTCCTTGAAACCATACTTGTAAGTTTATACTCCAGTTCGCATACTGGGAATCTGGAGTGAGTTAGAGGATTGTCATGTATCAATCCTTTTTTGGCTTCAATGTGATGACTTGCCCTCGAGCTCAAGTTTCACTTAGCGAGTGACCATTCATATCACAGTCGCTCCCTATTTGAATAAAAACCACCATAGGGTGGAACTTAGCTCCCTGTGCATTGTGATGGTCGTATGGCACAATTTTCGGAATCACTGGTCTGGCTCGAAGAGATTGCATTTTATTGCTGAAATAAGAAAATACCGCAAAGTCAGTTACCTTGTTACAAATTTAGATTTTAAAATGCTTGAACAAACTTCCAATGAAAAGCAGACTGAATAAATAAATAAAGCATGTTTTGTGTAGTAGCGACGAAGACTCTCATTGTTCCAGGCTCTCAACAGAGTGAAACCATCAACGGTCGATAATTTGAAAGTGTCGTCTCCAAGCTTTCATTCGATAACATACAACCCTACCACGTTGGTTTCATATGCGAAGGAACCGGGTAAACTCTCTTAAGAACGAGGACGCCAAGTTCAATGGTTCGGGGTCGGACCTTGGCATTGTACAATCGGGCAACTCGACTTCGGCATGCGGCTACCCACAAATCAGCCTCTTCTTGCTTCTCATCAAATAAGTCAAGAGATTCGGCCAGTAATAAAACATTCGTCTTCAGATTATAATATGTCACACGATGAGAAGGTACTTCCATTTCGACTAGAACAACGACTTTAGAATCTTACGAAAGTGAGAATGAAATGTGGCCGGTCGTGGATTTGTGGGTTGTCCAATAAGCCCATAGGGCCATAGGGAGTTCATCGACCCATTTGCCCCCGGCCTTTTCCAGTCGTTTTTTCAAAATGGACTTTATAACTTTATTGACGACTTCAACTTGTCCATTAGCTTGAGGGTGTGCAACTGCAAAGAACTTCTTCTGGATGTGGAATCTTTGACAAAAATTCTTAAATTCAACACTGTCGAATTGTGCTCCGTTATCAGTGATGATGGTATACCGGAGACCAAATCGACAGATAATGTTGCGTACAATGGAGTTGATCACTTTATTTGTCGTGATGGTAGCAAGGGGATTAGCATTCGCCCATATGGTAAAGTGATCACCCAATAATGGCGTACTTCGTGCCACCGTGGGTTAGAGCTAGAGAACCAATAATGTCAATATCCCATACTGCAAACAACCATGGATGGATAATCTGAGTTATTTCGGTAGTCGGGGCTCTTGAAATCCAAGCGTGTTTTTAACATCTATTACATTTTTTGGCATAATCCGAGGCATCACGGTTTACAGTCTGCCAATAATATCCCTATCGAAGCACTTTCTTGACAAGATCATGTCCCTCAATGTGATCGCCACATTCTTCTTCACGTACATCATGTAATAATTGTTTCATTTCATCGTGGGCGATACATCGGAGTAAAGGAATAGAGTACCTTCTTCCATGCACGACTCCATTTTGAATAGTAATCGCGAAGCCTTTCGAAGATTTTGCCTTTTTTTGCTCTTGAGCATCGGGAGGGTCCCATGCTCGAGATAGTTTCTGAACAGAGTCATCCATGACCCCTTATCAGGAATGACTTCAAATACCCGGCTTATTTCCATATGATCGATGCTTGAGGAAGATAATATCTCCACGGGAATGATTCCCATTTGGTGTGCCTCACCTGTACTGGCTAACTTTGCTAAGGAATTGACTTTCTGTTTGTGTTCTCAGGGTATGTAATAGATGGAATAATAATTGAACCGATCTAATATTCCCTGAACCTGAGCAACATAAGTAGCCAGTCTTCGGTTTTTGGCCTAGTACTCTCCCTAAACTTAACGTACGACCAATTGTGAATCACAGTAAATCTCTACGCCAATAATTCTTAAATCTTTGGCAAGTCTCAAACCGGCAAGCAGGGCTTCATATTGTGCCTCGTTGTTAGTTTCACGAAAATCAAACTTCAAGGCATAGCATATAGATCGGCCTTTAGGAGTTTCAAGTACAACTCCGGCACCTGAGCAGCGGTTGTTTGATGCACCATCAGTATGTAGCTTCCAGACATATTTGGGAGATTCATTGTTTTCGGGAAAGTCCTCCAACATACTGAATTCAGCGTTGAAATCTGCTAGGACTTGTTCTTGAATGGCTCGCCTTGGTGTATAAGAGATGTCGAACTGACACAGCTTGATATTCCATTTGAGTAACCTACCAAACGTCTTAGGCCGCATAAGGACCTGTCTAATGGCTGGTCGGCGTAGATGGTGATGGGATGAGCCTGGAAATATGGGTGGAGCTTCCTTGGGGCAAAGACAAGACAATAAGCCAACTTTTCTAGCTTTGGATAATTTCTCTCTGCTCTAGTTAGTCGTTTGCTACTGTAATATACTAGCCGTTGTATACGGTCCTCTTCCCGAATTAGGACAACACTGATTGCGTTTTATGACACCGTGAAGTAGATGTATAACCTCACATAATCAATAGGCTTTGACAGAATGGGTGGTGTGGATAGGTGTTGAACCAGTGCTCGGAATGCGCCCTCACACTCTGTAGTCCATTCTAAATTTCGTTTCCTTTTCCTGATCAGTTCGAAGAAGGGAACACACTTGTCGGTGGATTTTGAAATTAACCTGCTTAGTGCTGCTACTTTTCCATTGAGGCTCTGAACCTGCTTCATAGTCCTTGGAGTCTCAAGATTTTTGATTGCCCAGATCTTCTCGAGATTGGCTTTAACTCCTCGAGCATTAACGATAAATCGAAGGAATTTTCCAGATGCCACCCCAAAGTGGATTTCAACGGGTTGCGTTTCATTCTATATTCTCGAAGGATGTTGAACATCAATTCCAGGTCTTTGATATGATCAGTGGAGAACCGTGACTACACAAGCATGTCGTCCACATATACCTCCATGGTTTTTTTGATCTGGTTGGCGAACATTCGATTAACTAGCCGTTGGTAGGTTGCCTCGGCGTTCTTGAGTCCAAAGAGCATGCTATTATAGAAGTGAAGTCCCAGATCAGTGACGAAGCCAGTATGCTTCTGATCAGGCAAGTGCATGGGTATCTGGTTGTAACCAGCATACGCATCCATGAAGGATAAGAGTTCATGTCCAACCGTTGAGTTTATGAGCTGATCGATTCGGGGAAGTGGAAAAATGTCTCTAGGACAAGCTTTATTCAAGTCTGAGTAATCAACGCGTGTTCTTCATTTCCACTTAGGTTTTCTAACAAGCATGGGATCAGACACCCATTCTGGATATAATGCATCTTGGATAAACCCGTTCGACTTGAGTTTATCTACCTCTTTCTTAAGGGCGGCAGATCTCTCTGGATCCATAGCACGTCTTTTTTGCTTGATCGGGACATGCCGTAGGTCAATATTCAATGTGTGGCTCGCGATGTCCGAGGAGATTCCACACATGTGAGATTGCATCTAGGCAAACACATTAAGGTTTGTCTGGAGAAATTCAACAAATTCCTCCTGCGTATATTTGCATAGTTGAGATCCAACCTTTATCATTTTAGAATCACCATTTTCGTCGATCGGAACATCGATCGTTAGCTCGGCCGGGGAAGCTTGACTGTTTTTCTTTTTGTCTTCACTTTCAGTATCACTTGGGTCAAGATCCCTTAGGAATTGCTTAGGGTGCCCGGTCCTTAGCCCAGGTGTTAACTGTCAATCATCAGCAAAGCGAACGCAAAGAGATTCCTCTATGCCCTTTCCCTTTTCTTTTCCCTTCGCCTACCACAGCTCGGCAATATAACAGGCTCGTCCAGTAGCTTGGTCTCCCTGAACGACTCCAACTCTATTGTTAGTAGTGAATTTTAAACTCAGACACCAAGAGGCAATGACAGACCTGAACTCAGCTTGGGCCGGTCGGCCCAAGAAAGCATTGTATGGCGAGTTTATATCCAATACAACAAACTGTAACATCCGGACTCTCCGGTGTTCACTAATTTCCAATTCCACTGGTAGGTCCACCATCCTAGTGGGTATAGTCACACTTCCATTGATGCCATGAATGCGAGATTGACAAGGCTTCAAAACATTTGCTTCAATTTCATCTGATCATAAGCTCGCTTAAACAATATGTTCACTGAACTCCCACTGTCTATCAAGATCTTCTTCATCCAAGTAGGACTATTTGAGTTGAAATGACAAGTGGATAATGGTTGGGGCTTCGACTTTATTGGTATCCCTACTCCGTAATACGATGTCGTCTAGCATCGTTTCCTGTTGTTTGGCCGGAGCCTCGTCTTCCAAATTGCTATAACATTCCAAGCTCGCATGCCTAATAGAACTGGCATACGACTCCATTTCCTTCCAGTTTTCATCTGCTCGATGAGGACCACCACTAATAGTATTAATCACTAGCCTCCCGCTGGTACAAGCGGGTTCCTTCGGTCTCACATGATTTGGTATTTGGTTTTGATTCGATGGGCCCACAACTCCAGGCTGCGATGCCCCCAAAAACTGCTCCAATTTTCTCTCTCTTATCAACTTCTCAATACCTGTAAATGATGGCACTCGTTCGTATTATAAATACATTTTTTAAATCCATTTGTTAGGTCAAATCATTATAAATTGCTTAACTTTTATTTCAACCAATAACTTAATATTTTATTTAACATACCCATCTCCTAAATAAAATTAAATTTCCATTTTTTTCTAACTCAAAGTTTCCATTTAAACCAAATTTCCAAGTTCCAATTTAAGTCATATTTTAAAAATGCACTTTTTCCATTTATTTATTTATTTATACATTTACCTTATAGAAAATAACTATACAATTTATTTAAATAATTTAAATCCAATTTAAGCTAAAATTTCTTATTTTAATATTTCAAAATACTTAAAACCTCAAAAACAATACTTTAAAAATAACCACGGGTCTGTATAATATTTTCTACGCTAGATCAAATGATACGGATAATATATCATTTCAATCCGTAATTTAAAAAGAAAAATCCGGGTTTTATCATTTTAAACCTGCAATCCCAAGAAAGATAAATAAAATATAAATCACCTGAGCCTATCATTTTAGCCCATAATGATTTTTCCTTACTCTAAAGCCCGTTCGGGTGTATATCATTTAAACCCATAGCGATTATATTCTACAGGGAACTTGAAGTGTGAGAAACGATAAATAAAATAATTGCATAGCAAGTATTATTGTAACAGACGATGTGACCGGTATAAAATCAAGTTATACATCATATGAATATATCACTGGCATATATGAACAAATTAACATAGTTTATCAATTTTGCGCATTCGCTTGTCATTCAGTTACAGTTATATAAGTACGTAATGTCTAAAGTGAATAACTCACCTTTTGACGCAAGAGATTG
This sequence comes from Allium cepa, assembly GCA_030765085.1. NCBI lineage: Eukaryota > Viridiplantae > Streptophyta > Magnoliopsida > Asparagales > Amaryllidaceae > Allium > Allium cepa. The sequence goes on from CM060937.1 coordinate 413,058,831, forward strand.
ATTCAAAACAAAAATATCCACACAAAGCACGAGAAGGCACGATAAGATTTGAGAAGAAGTAACAACCAAATTCAAATCTTAAAATCAAATAAATAAATCAAATATAAGTATAAGCTAATTTACAAAGAATATATGAACTGAATAAAGAAAAATGATAAAACAGGTGGAACAAAATGACTTAACAACAAGTGACTCGGCCACTTCACCATATGACTCAACCAACACCACAAATGACTCTGCATAACCAGATCAAGGCCCGAAATGCTTGGCAAGGCAATGGGAAGTTGAGAAGATAGAAGTTGTGAATGCAAAAGGCAAGGTAGTGAATGGTCATAGGCTTCTATGGTTTGGCCTTAGGCATAAAGTGGCTCGGCCTGGGTACTTGGGCTCGATCCAGTCAGATGATCATCACCAGGTGATGCGGCCAAGGTTAGTGGTGATATCATGGGCTGGAGGAGATGGACATGGATGGTGGTGGCTGAGGCTGCAATTGATGGTGGAAGATGTATAGGAGATCGGCTAGGTCATGTGGTGGAGTTTTGTGGCGGTGATCTGGGAAAGGAGTCACCGCCAGGTCTGGTCAAATCATGGTGAGGCCGTACAGGTGGTGGTGGAGGAGTTGCTGGTCGATTATTTAGGAGGATAGGCCGAGCATTTTGATGGAGAAGACAAGAGAGATAAAGGAAAAATGAATGAAGAAAAATGGAAAATTAATAGGAAAGGAAGCCATGACTTACAGGAAAAAGTTTCTCACGTGAAGGTGCAAATCAAAATGAGACGTGGGAAGGTGTTTTGTACGTGAATTAGTAATTTCAAAGTTTTATTAAGTTACATACCTGTATGAAGAATAGAAGCTTGGTTTTTGAATTTTGTTCCTGGCTGAGTTGCTTCATCCTGTTTTGATGCTCTAATCCTTTAGTTTGATTTTGAAGGCATGAAAACTGTTATTGTTTGATTTCCTTTCTGGTTTTACTTTGATTTCCAGGTTTGCTTGATTACAGGCTTAGTTGCTTGATGCTTTTCCTTGATATTTTCCAGGCTTTGAAGATTTTGAAGCTGTGATCTTTTTTTTTGGATTGTAGTTTTGTTTTAGGCTCCTGATTTGCTGAAGTTTTTGACTCGTAAAGATAGGATCCCGATCACAAATAATGCCGACAGGAACACCATGGAGACGAACAATCTCCCTTATGTAAATCTCAGCCAGACTAGAAGCAGACGGGCAAACTTGAATGGAACAAAATGAGCGAACTTGGTCAGTCTATCAACAATAACCCAAATACTCTCATTACCCTTTCAATTCCTAGATAAGCCATCAATAAAATCCATGGAAACCGATTACCATTTCCAATTGGGAATCTCAAGAGGCTGTAACAAACCAAGGGTCTTCTGATGATCTGCCTTGATTTGATGACAAGTCGCACACCTACTAACAAAGCCAGAGATATCCCGCCTCATACCTCTCCACCAATAAAGCTTCTTCATATCTTGATACATCTTTGCCACAATAGGACGAATAGAAAGTATGGATCGATGTTGCTCCTAAAGCAACTCCTACCTCAATCCCTCAACATTCGGGACACAAATCCTAATATCAATCCTCAAAATCCCTCTATCATCGATCTAGGATCCACTACCATCATAACTACTACAACCAACTCTGCTACGAACATTCTCCTTCATACTCCTAAGCTTCACGTCCTCATCCTGCTTAGCCATGATACGATCCAAAATAGGAGAAGAAGAAACAACAAGCTGACACAATATAGCCTTCTTCCGACTCAAAGCATCGACCACAACATTAGCTTTACCGGGAGTATACCCAATGTCTAGATCATAAGAAGCAATAAACTCAAGCCACCGAACTTGTCTTTGATTCAAATCCTTCTGGGTGAAGATATACTTCGAAGACTGATGATCAGTGAAGAGCTCAAACTTAGCACCTAAAATATGATGCCTCTAAAGCTTCAAGGCAAAAACCACAGCAAGCAACTCTAGATCACGGGCTGCATAATTGGCCTCATGGGTCTTCAGCTGGCGACTAGCATAGGCAACACCTTCCATCTTGCATCAAAACAACACCTAAACCCTTTCGACCAGCATCAGTATAAACCGTTAATCCCTCGTTTCCATTCAGAATGGTAAGCACTGTTGCGGAAGTAAGCTTACTCATTAACTCTTCAAATGCCGCTTTACCCTTATCATCCCAAATAAACTTAGCATTCTTGCGAGTCAAAGTAGTAAGAGGTGTAGAAATTCGAATAATGTTCTCAATGAACCTCCGATAATAACCGGCAAGGCCCAGAAAAATGCAAATGCCAGTTGTAGTCTTAGCAGTTCCCAATCATTGATCATAGCGATCTTAACTGGATCTACAGAAACTCCATCACTTGAAACAATATGTCCAAGGAGTCGGACTTCATCACTCTAGAAATGGCATTTAGAGAATTTAGCCTTTAACTGATGATTTTGAAGAGTCTCAAGAACATATTTCAAATGCAACTCATGCTCATCCCTTGTCTTGGAAAAGACAAGGATATCATTAACAAATACCAGAACAAACTTATTAAGCACATCACGAAAGACACGATTCATCAAATCAACAAAGAAAGCAGGTGCGTTAACCGCACCAAAAGGCATGACTAACCACTCATAAAAACCATTCTCAGTGTAGAAAGCAGTCTTGAGAATACTTTCCTCAGCAATTCTGAGCTGGTGAAAACCTGTAGCAAGATCAAGCTGAGAGAAAACCATAGTTCCATAGAGCTGATCAAACATATCATTGATGCAAGGCATATGATATCTGTTCTTCATAGTGAGCTTGTTCAGCTCCCTATAATCAACGTACATCCTCAAAGAACCATTGGACTTAGTGACAAAAACCACTGTTGCTCCCCATTCTGAAAAGCTAGGTCTGATCAGACCCTTGGAGGATCCTCAATTTGCTTCCTTAACTCAACCTTCTCACGGGGCGCCTTTTTTTGGGTGGAAGAACTGCAGGTGAACTCCAGAAATAAGATCAATATGGAAGTCAATTTCCCGCTTAGGAGGTAAGGAAGTGACTTCACATAATACGTAGGGAAAGAGTTTGACTACAGGGGTCGAATGAATATCACCAGGAGAAGAATCAAGAGAATAAATAAAGCTGACTGCAAAATACTGGGGAAAACTACACTAAATCTCCAAAGAATTACCAAAACCATCCTCAAGAGAAATAATCCGGGCACTACAAGAGATATATGGGCATCATGTCTGTTCAGTCAATCACCCCAAGCAATAAATTGAAAGCATCAAAACCCAAAACATAAAAATCACCAGTGAAACGGAGATCAAGATAGAAAAGCTTCACTTGCTTACAAATCCTACTAAGATTCACAAGACCACCAATAGGATTTGAAACACAGTAAGGCACAGGAGCAAATTCGAGAAATAGATGATACTCGAATTTATTACAGAGATCCAAAGAAATAAAGCTATAGGAAGCTCCGGTATCAAATAAAACACTAACAGGAGATTTAAACAAAGTAAAAGTACCCTAAAGTGTCCTTGGTTACCACTAGGAGCAGGAGCAGGAGCAGGAGCAGGTGCAGGTGCAGGAGGTGGAGCTGGAGAAGATGCAGAAGAAATAGACAAAACACCAGATGCCTTGCCCTTCCGCTGAGTAGGGCAGTCCTTCTCGAAATGGCCAGGCTGCAGACAAATGTGGCAGAGGTCACGCCTGGTCAATTGAGCTGGAGGAATAGCAGCACCCAAGATAGGACAACTATTAGCTTAGTGTCCCTTCTGATCACATCTGTAGCAAATAATGGAAAATAGGTCAATCGATTGCCTCTGAGACGAAGAAGATGATCCCAACCCTGGAGTCTTATTCTGATTCCCCTTCCGATAGTGAAAATGGGACTTCCTCTTCTTAGGATTGCTAGAAGAGGACTAAGATGAAGCAGACTGAGTAGTTGGAGGATCCTTGGAAGTAGATTCTCGTATCTATTGGCAATGTCCATCAAAGTAGTGAAAGGACTGTACACATGTGCTATGAGACGATCACAGTACTCTGGACGTGCACCAGCAATAAATTTTTCATTTTTCTTGAGAGGAATGTCAATTAGATTAAGGGTAAACTTTTAGAGTTCATTGAACTTTCTCTCATATTCAGCAAAAGACATGTCACTCTGCTTCAAATCCATGAATTCCCGATACAACTGAGATTTTCCTGACTGGGGCATCCATTTTACAAGAAAAGCCTCCCTAAAGCATGATAAACAGCGTAAGACAAATTTCAAAGGTGAAATTGAACCAAATTCAAGAAAATCGGAAGATGATACCTAAATTGTTCCCAAGAGATGTCAGCCTCAACGGTGTGAGCTGTGACAGTCTCCCGACAATCTAAAGCTGTTCCTTTCAATTGTCAAGCCGCCAACTGACGCTGCTGGGCATTGTTGATTTCAAGACCAGGGAAGATTCTCTCCAAATCCTTTAACCATTGCTGAGCTTCAATGATGCTCTCATATCCGGTGAACTTGGTGCCACCAAGCTCAGTGTATTCCTTTCAAAGTTTAGTGAACCTGACTGGGGCCGCATCACGTCCCCTACCTCTAGCATTCGTATGATCCATCCTGAGAAGTTAAGAATGAATTTTAGGACAGAGGTAACTGAGAAACAAAGACAAGATTAGATAAAAAAAGATAAGATTCAACGGGCATTAAATGTCCCGTACAAGGAAAATACTAACAAGGTGGATAAGGAAAGAAAGATGTTAAGAAAACTGACTTTAAAATAGGAAAGGTTTTTATATCAAAATACTCTTTAAAAAAAACTTTGAAAATCGCTTTATAATTTAAAATACGTTCTCTCACAAAGAAGGGATTCCTAGATTTATTTCACTCATTCTAGGGTAGTTCTACCCTATCTCTAATGAGTTTTTGCTCCGCAGGCTAAGGTTTGTCTAAAACCAAAGCTCTGATACCAAATGTAACGACCCACTATTTTGGACCATTCAAATTGACAATAAAACCACACATGTTTGACTTGAATAATTCAAAACAGTAGATTATAATGAAATTTGAAGCAAATAAGACCAATCACATAATCACAGCAATAGATAAATCAGAATAACTCGCAGCGGAATTAAAATAATTATAGTGGTTCATGAAGCCATCAAAACTCAATCTCAAAACAAGTCCCAAAATACAAAGTCTAAAAACAAATACAGTTCTGAAACAAATATAGTAAAAAATCCCAAATACATATGTCTCCAATACATGAGCTGAAAGGGAAATACTGAAAATGAAATAGACAACAACTTGATAAGCAAATGACTCTAGAAATCTCTAACTTCCAGAAGGTAGATCCAAGTTGTAACGCTCAGGCTGACTCGAGCATAAGAAATAAACACAAACACTCGAGTCAGGATATACATACTTATATAATGTAAACCAACTCAAGTGAACTGTAATATAAGGTATAAGTAACTTAAGGGATGCTTGGGACCGCCCATCCTCTAAGGATCCATTAAACTATTTACTATGTAGTAATATTTCGCTATTATAATAATGTCTATAGTAAAATAAACTTACTTTAAAATAGCGTTAAGGAGTGACCCAATATTCCCTTTAACACGTAATGTCCCAGTAGTCCATCCAGTATCATAGTCCCTCCTGAACGGGAAGCCACCAGAGGATACTCTACGGGCTACGGGAGAAAACCAAAATCGTATAAGGCGCGCTAGGGTAGGTGGCACGGCACAACAAGGCAATGTCAGGGTATATATATACCAATTACGCATCCGAACCGGTGGTAACGCATAGCAGCTACTACCACCCACCTCAAACCACACTCCCAAAATCAAAGGTGCGCATCAAACAATCATAAAGTAATAGAATGGAAAACGAAGAATTGTGTCCGACAGGAGGTGCTACCTCCTTAGCCCAAGAATCGCTCATGTTTTAGCCACTTTATGTCAACTCACGGAAGTTGGGTCCACGTACATAACTTAATAGAACGTCAACACCATCCTATTTCATTCTGGAATCTCCACCACGTACACGGTTGTCAAAGTGGTTTTTGGTATCGACAGAGGGTATGCCCATATCCGATCTCGGTCTCTTTAACAACCAACGTTATTACTACCCGTGGTTATAAATCACAAAAATTGTTTATATTCCAAATCAAAATATTTCATTTAAACCATTCAAATATGAAGTAGTTGTCTTTCCAAATCAAATATTCAAATTCCAGAATTTCAGTAATTTCTAAGTTATTTGTTAAATTTCAACATTTCAAACATTGTAAATTTCAAAATAGCAGCATTTATAAAGTGTTGCAGTATGTATATTTAGTATTAATCAAAACATAGTTCAAATTTAGAAACTATAGCGTTTCAGAAATGCTTTTATAGGTTCATTTTTGTGTATTTCCAGCCATATTTCAAATTTCTTGAAATTACAGCACTTCAGAAATGTTGTTATAGGTCTTTTTAGTGTATTTCAAGCCATAGTTCATTTAACCGCGGCATTTAGAAACACTATAATTTCTGTTATTCCTTTGAAAACAATCTATCTTCAATTTTTCTCATTTTTTTAACTTATCAATCTTATCCCATCTTTCAAAAAAATTCATTTGGATATTATTTAACTTGTAAATTTTAATAAAATAACATTTTATTAATAAATATCCAATTTAATACAAAATCCATTTGTTAGGTCAAATCATTATAAATTGCTTAACTTTTATTTCAACCAATAACTTAATATTTTATTTAACATACCCATCTCCTAAATAAAATTAAATTTCCATTTTTTTCTAACTCAAAGCTTCCATTTAAACCAAATTTCCTAGTTCCAATTTAAGTCATATTTTAAAAATGCACTTTTTCCATTTATTTATTTATACATTTACCTTATAGATAATTTAAATCCAATTTAAGCTAAAATTTCATATTTTAATATTTCAAAATACTTAATACCTCAAAAATAATACTTTAAAATTAACCACAGGTGTGAATAATATTTTCTAAGCTAGGTCAAGTGATACGGATAATATATCATTTCAATCCGTAATTTAAAAAGAAAAATCTGGGTTCTATCATTTCAAACCCGCAATCCCAAGAAAGATAAATACAATAAAAATCACTTGAGCCTATCAATTCATCCCACGATGATTTTTCCTTATTCTAAAGCCTGTTCGGGTGTGTATCATTTCAAGCCATAGTGATTCTATTCTACAGGGAGCTTGCAGTGCGCGAAACGATAAATAAAATAACTGCATAGCGAGGAATATTGTAATAGATGATGTGACAGGTGTAAAATCAGGTTATACATCGTATAAATAGATCACAGGCATATAGAACAAATTAACATAGTGTATCAATTTTACACATACACTCGCCATCAATTTACAGTTATGTAAGTATGTAATGTCTTGAGTGAATAACTCACCATTTTGACGCTAGAGATTGATTCAAAACAAAAATATCCACACACCACAAAGCACGAGAAGGCACGGTAATATTTGAGAAGAAGTAACAACCAAATTTAAATCTTGAAATCAAATAAATAAATCAAATATAAGTATAGGCTAATTTATAAAGAATATATGAACTGAATAAAGAAATAATGAAAGAACGGGTGGAATAAAATGATTTGAACAACAAGTGGCTCGGCCACTTCACCATATGACTCAACCAACATCACAAATGACTCGGCCATAACCAGATCAAGGCCTGAAATGCTCGTCATGGCAATTGAAGTTGAAGAGATATGGGTTGTGAATGTAAAAGGCAAGCTAGTGAATGGTCATAGGCTTCTATGGTTCGTACCTAGGCATAAAGTGGCTCGGCCTGGGTACTTGGGCTCGTTCTAGTCAGATCATCATCAACAGGTGATGCAGCCAAGGTTAGTGATGATGTCATGGGCTGGAGGAGATGGCCGTGGATGATGGTGACTGAGGCTGCAATTGATAGTAGAAAATGTATAGGAGACTGGCAAGGTTATGTGGTGGAGTTTTGTGGTGGTGATCTGGGCAAGTAGTCACGGCCAGGTCTGGTCAAATCATGGTGAGGTTGTACAGGTGGTGGTGGAGGAGTTGTTAGCCGGTCATGAAGGTGGATAGGCCAAGCATTTTGATGGAGAAGACAAGAGAAATAAAGGAAAAATGAAAGAAGAAAAATGGAAAAAAAATAGGAAAGGAAGCCATGACTTACAGGAAAAAGTTTCTCATGTGAAGATGCAAATCAAAATGAGATGTAGGAAGGTGTTTTGTACATGAATTAGTAATTACCAGAGGAGTTTCATGGCAAATCAAGTGGAAAGAAACGACAAGTAATTAATATTTTAAACGACCAGAGAATTGAAGGGTTGTTATTTCCTATTAAATAAAGAGAAACAATTGGAAAAAATGAGGTGAGATACTCTTCCTTTTCCGTGAATTTATAAGGGTATGAATGGCTACATATAAGGAACGGTTATGCTAGGAAAATAAATAGGCAAAGCAAATAAAGGCAATAAATAAAGCAATTGAAACATATGCCCAATTTAAAACAAAGTAACGTATCTAATTAATTATTTCCCCGCTATTAAATAAAAGATATACAAATGAAACATCCAAATAAATAGATTAAAACGTATACAAACAAAATAAAAATAACATAAATACGCGGATATAGGAAAATATAGAATATACATGGAAATTAATTTCTTTTAAAAAGCTGAATGTTATCCAATTTACAAAGTATAAATCAGAATTAAATGAAACAAAATGCAGAACGGATGTTATAATTAAATCCAGCCTCAAATAAAAGATTAGATTTAAAAAAATTAAAATTTTCAAATAAAGTCAAAGTTTGACCCAAAATATAAAATATCGAGAAATGGTTTATTTTATTGTATTAGGGAAAATAATTTATAACCAATTCCAAAATTATACAAGAAAAACTTCAAAATTCAAAATTTAATACTTAAACACCAAAGTTTTAAATAAAATGAATTAAAATATTTATTAAAAATTTTGGGTTGTTACGCGATATGAGCACAAGGTCAATTCCAAGCCAAAGCTAGGTTCAACTCAGGTGCACTACCAAAACATCACAAAATTATCAAGCACAAGAATTCAAAAACCAACATAAAACAAGCCCTAACAACAAATTCAATTGTGTGCACATAAATACAACTCAATACATAACAACAACCAATAAAATAGAGGCTCAAAGCATCCATATGGTCGGGCAATGGTGAAGACACAATGCTACAGAGGTGACATCAATATACAGAGATATCAAGTGAAGCCTCAACAGTCATAGACCAAAATTTGTATAGAGGCTCAACTATGACAGAACAACTTCAACTAGATACAAGTGTATGCAAGCTTCAGACTCCCAAGACAACAACAGTCTAGATGAATGGACAAGATGACCAACATTCATGTAAAAATGATTTGGATATAAGGAAATGGATATGAAACTCGAAGTCAAAAAACAATTTTTCAACTATAAAATGAATGTATACAACATGAAGACATCAAGAACAAACATATGCAGCAAGTTGACAGTGCAACCATATGCAAAAACCAAAGTGACTATGATCAAACCCATGAAATAGCATACACAATTACTTATGCAACTTAATATAAATCGACATGCTCAGTCCACACGGTGCAACAAACATGCATACATACATACATACGTACATACATACATACATACATATATATAAATGTATACATATATACATGCAGTGCACAACATATCAGTGAAGACAGCACAATCAAAGTCAAATGCAAACAAATGAACACATATGGGCAGTACAAAGTATAAACGAACATATATATGAAATGCAACAGAGTGGATTATAGGACTACCCAAAGGAGGAATTGAAGCTCATATGAAAGCAATGAACTGGTCAAAGAAACCCAAACTATCAACAAGCTCCAAAGCAGACTGCATAATGAACACAAATGCAAACCAGACTCAAACATGTACAAAGGGTGAAGCGAGGAAATAGGCAGTGCAACCAAGCACCAAATCTCGAAGCAACAACATAGTGCAAACACAAAGACACACTTAAATATCAATATACATATCCACATGAACACACAAGTATACATATTCATATGCAACTCAGACTGCAATGACAAATTTAGGAGTAACTGGTGTGTATGTCTATATACATACATACATACATACATAGATGTGTGTGTGTGTGTGTGTGTGTGCTACAGCAATAAGCAATCAAGACCGACTACACATGAACTGTACACAAGTTTGTCAACATCAACACAAAACAACACTGCAACACCAACTAGACCAGAGGCACACAATAACACAAGAAAGTAACCATGAAGTACACAAGCACATTCAGACTACATGAACACACCAGACTTGTAACAACCCTGAATTTTGTGATTTATTTTAATTGTTTATTTTGATTTTTTTATTTCATTTGAAATTTTGATTTAATAATTTTTTTATTTATTAAAATTAATAAGTTATGCTATTTTAAATATAAATGTTGATTTATAAGTGAAATATAGTTTCAAACATGTATAAATTGAATATTTTGCTGAAAAGTGAATTTCTGTTCAAACTGGTCAGCTTTGACTTTTAAACTTCAAATTTAAATTATTTAAAACCTTAAATTTTATCTTTTATTATGAAAATAGATGAAATAACTTGAACATTGCTTTTCGTTTCGTTGGAAACGGACTTAAACCATGAAAGTTATGTATATTTCAATATTGAGTGCAATTTGTTTATTTTGCAATTTTGTTATTTTAAATTGTATAAATATTATATTTCCTTTGTCATATTTTATTTTAATATGCATTAATACGTTATTTTATGTATATTTTTGTCTTTTAGTATTTTAAAGTGAGGTAGGAATTTTTCTAGAGTTAGTAGTATTTTTCTTGTAATTTCCATGCTCTGTTTTCAATTTTTAAACATTTCCTTTAGTTTTTTCTATTTTTCTCCAATTTAATTATTTATTTTATTTTGAAAATGATAAATAAATTATTTTATTTCAAATTTTCACTTCATAATATTTTTAAAATGAAGTGGATATTTTTCCAAGACTAGTAGTGATTTATTTGTAATTTCTGGACACTGTTTTGTATTTTTAAGTAATTTCTTTCATTCTTTTTATATTTTCTTTAAAATTAATTTTGTTTCCTTATATTTTCACTTGGTTTCGGTTTTTACAAGTATTTGCTGATTCACTTTTTTTTTATCTTCAGAAAATGGAAATGCGTTTCATTTCTAGACGTTTCATTTCTAGACGTTTCATTGTCCAAAAACGTTTCAAATGCCATAACCATCTCATTTATTCATTTTGGCTGTCAATTTTCAGTTTCTAGCTGTGAATTTCATCATATTTCTCACTCAAGAAACCATTCTTTCATTTTATTCATGGCTTCAAACATTTTGGGTAATGTCTTCCTCTTATTTTCTTCCTTTTCTTTCTATTTTCTTATGTATTTTTGCATTGTTCTCTCCACTCTTTTGCTCGGCCTCCACTCTATAGCCATGGCCACCATCTCCTACACCTCTTCCCTGTCATCGTCACCACCTACTTCTCAGATATGAAACATGGCCGAACCCACCATGATGCTAAAATCCAAAAAAATACAACCTATGCCTTGAAAACATGCTAGTTTGAGCCTTGTTGCTTCACCACCTCTTTTTCCACCACCACCACCACCTCTAGCTGCCACCACCACCTCTGACCAGACCACCACACATCACTACAACATCTATCCAAATCTGAACTTGAAAGGCCAAGCCAAACCCCTACATGATTGAGCCTTTTGTTGACCAAAACCCCGCCTATTTTGCATAAGCCTCTTCATATTCATGCGTAGTAACTCCTCTACCACTTCAGTACCTTGTAGCCATGATTTATAGGACCCAAACCTGAACCAAAGTATGTCAAAACCTGAGGCAAAACATCCCCTAGACCGTGCAATCAAATGTAGAAAGCAAGGCAAAAGACTGTGTATTCGTATCTCTTTTTATTTCAAAGTTGTTTCAATTTAATGTTGTGTTGAAATGTTAATTTATTTGGTTTTGTTTTGGGTTGTAACACAAGTTATAAGCTTGGATCTCTTCCTACTTGAGCCTATTTTTGTGTCATCGTGCCTTCTGGAATCCGTTGTGTCATTTTGAGTCGATATCTCCAGCACAAAAAGGTGAGTAAATCTCACCAGACTAATATGTACTTATATAACTGATAAACTGACACCATTTGAATCTATAACTGTTTATCATCATGCTATATCTGCTACATTATTATCATATGATGTTCACACCTGTTATTACACTTTTTATATCGTATGTTATTGTTATTTCATGCTATTCTGTCATTTATATCAGTTATCACCATTGCAAGTTCCCTGTAGACTAGAATCACTATAGGTTGAAATGATACATACCCGAACGGACTTTAAAATAGGGAAAAACTTATGGGCTAAAATGATAGGCCTGAGCGGTTTCCAAAATCATTCAATTTACTTCGGACTGCGGGTTTTAAATAATAGAACCCGGTTTTTCTTTGTAAACTGCGGATTGAAATGATATATATCCGTATCACTTGACCTAGGCTAGAAAACTATATACAGACCCGTGGTTTATGTAATATTTTCGAAAATGTTTTAAAATATGTTAAAATGTAAAAATTATAATATTTTGATTTAAATTTAACTAAAAATGATTTATGTAGAAATATTAGTGATTTTCTATAAATTAAATAATGAAATAAGTAAACGGTAAAGTAGAATTTGAACTATAAGTAAATTTTTGAATTTATGTTTTGTTTTAAAAGGGAAATTATGTAAAGTAAGAAAAATATAATATTTTGATTTAAAAATGTATTTTTAATGATTTTATAAAAATAATAATGATTTTTGAATAAGTTAAGATGTTAAACAAATGAATGTTTAAGTAAATTTTGAAATATAACTTAAATGTGAAATTTTAAATTTTTTTTAAAAAAGTGAAATTTTAATTAAGTAAAATTTATGGAAATAAGTTATATTTTGTAAATTTAAACCTCATTGTTAAGTTAATAGTTTAATTAAAGAAATGGAAGTTAATACTTGAATTTAAATAAGAAATTATGTTAAAAATTGATTTTTGGATGAGATTTAACTTTATAAAAATCATAAAAATAAGAGTATTGAAATGATGATTTTAAAATTTAAAATTTATAATGTTTATAAGTTAAATGATTTATATTAAAGATTAATTGTTGGTGAAATTTTTATTTAAATGCTGAATTTGATTTAACAGCATTTTTGAAGTGTAATAATATAAGGGATATTACAGCATTTTGTAAATGTTGTAGTTGTTTTAAATGAACTAAAAAGTTAGTATGAAATAAAGGCTTTTATAGCACGTTGTAAGTGTTATAGTGGTTAAACTTAACATTTAAAGTTTATTTGAAATTTAAAGAAAATCTATTACAGCACTTAAATGTTGTATTTTGTTAAATGAACCGTTTTAAACTATAACTTTACGTAGCATTTTCAAGTGCTACGGAAACTGAATTTTATTATTTTACTAAATTTTAATGAGATTAATCTTCGAAATAAGATTTAAATTTTTGGAAATTTAATATTTAGCTATTAAAGAATAAGGAATTGACTATATTTTTTTTTGAAAAGATTTAATCTTTAAATATAAACTCCTTTGAAATGTAAGTTTGAAATGGTGATTAATTTCTAAATAAAATGAATGGTTTTAAATGGTATTTAAATAAATTAAAAATGAATTCTTGAAAGATATGATATTTTGATATTAAAAATGTTTTGAAATGTATTTTTGAAAGATACGATATTTTGATATTAAAAATGTTTTGAAATGAAGTTTTGGAAGATATGATATTTTGATAATAAAATGATTTGAAAGAAAGTTTTTAAAAGATATGATATTTTAATATATTAAATGGATTTGAAAGGAGTTTTTGAAAGGATATGATAATTTAATATATTGAAATGGTTAGTAATGACTTGATATTTATTTTGATAAATATTTGAATTTGAATGATATGGTATGTCGATATATTGAAATGGTTTTGGAAATGTTTAAATCTTTATTTTGATAAAGATTTGTATTGAAAAGGATATTTTATTTTGAAGTATAAAATATTGTTTTAAAAGTTATAACCATGGGTTATAATAACAATTGGTTGGCAAAGAGACTGGGATCAGATATCTGGTATACTCTCTGTCGATACCGAAAACCACTTTGACAACCGTGTACGCGGTGGAGATTCCAAAAATGAAGTAGGATGGTGGTGACGTTCTATTGAGGTATGTATGTGGACCCGACTCCCGTGAGTTGGCATAAGGTGGCTAAAACAGGAGAGATTCTCGGCCCAAGGGGGTTAGCGCCCTTTATCAAACACTCCTCTTCGATGCTATACTCTGACTTTGGATTGATTCGATGGCCATCTTTATTTTTCTTGATTTTGGGGAGTTTGTTCGAGGTGGGCGGTAGCTGCGGCTATGCGTTACCACCAGTCCGGATAGCAATTGGTATATCTACCCTGGCATTGCCTAGTTGTGTCATGTCACCTATCCTAGCGCGCCTTATACGATTTTGGTTTTGTACCATACCTATGGAGTGCCCTCTGACGACGCCCAGTACGGGGGAGATTACAGTACTGTATAGACTATGGGAATATATTATGTGTTAAGGTGGAAAATGTAAAGCCTTAACTCTATTTAAAAGTAAGTTTATTTTAATATAGACACTATTATAATAGCGAAATATTACTATATAGTAAATAGTTTAACGGATCCTTAGAGGATGGGTAGTCCCAAGCATCTTCTAAGTTACATGTACTTTTACTACAGTTCACTTGAGTTGGTTTACATTGTATAAGTATGTATGTCCTGACTCGAGTGTTTGTATTTTTTATTTACGCTCGGGTCAGCCTGAGTATTCGCAGATTTGGATTTCCACTTTCTGGAGATTAGAATAGCTGGAGATTATCTGCTTATCTAGTCTTATCTATTTCAGTTCGGTTGTTCCATTCAGCTTGTACTTGGTTATCATATTGAAAATTCTGTTGTACTTTATTTCTTATGTTGTATCTTGTTTAACTCTGATATATTTATATAGTAGCTTCATGAACTACTATCTCTTTTACTTCCGCTGTATTTTTTAAATACTCTGTGTCTGTGATTATTATTTACTGTATATTCTTAGATTTGCCAAATTTTTATTTACAATGTGGTATTTTGAGCAATTCAATTCCGGCATGAGTGTCTACCTATACACTTATAATGAATGTGAATGGTTGAAAATACCTGGTCGTTACAACACTTCAAGTCTAATAAGGACAGAGGCAACACGGTAGTGAACAGTGCAGTGTAGATCAACCCAGGTCATATGAATGCATATATGTATAGAGATAATCAACTCAAAGCAAATCAGTGATGTATGCATACTGCAATGTTCTCGTAGAGTACAAGATGCAATGCTAAATTTTCAATTACAAAAATAAGGTACAAGTCAAACGAGTCAATAGAGAAAAGCGCAGAATCAAATTCCAAAGAAAATCAAAGCCGTGATGACCAAGGCAAAGAATCGAGCAAGTTAAAATTCATGAAGCCGTGGTAATCAAGCAAAGAAAATATACGAATTGAAAAGGTCATAAAACATCGCAAGCATCCAAATGAAAATCAATAGCCAAGCATATCACGAGAAGAATTCAAACAAAATAAATACGAACGCAAATATAGGGAATTTATCCCTATTTAACCCAATATCATCATCGGCTATAACAACCCATAATTTTTGGTAATTAAAAATAGTTGATTTAATAAGATTTTGGTAATTAAATATTAAAAGAAATATAAATTGGTTATTTAATGAGATGTAATAACAAAAACGAATGGTAAGAATGTTAAATTAAGCTAATTGTTGATAGATTGAATGAGATTACAGTAAATTGAAATAATGTAAATGTTATAACATGGTTATAAATTTAATATAAGTAAATGAATGTAAATATTGAATTTGTGAATGAGATAAAATATAAAGAATGGTAATTGAGTAAGACCATGGTCATGTAAGTAATTGTAACTTTGGTCTGTAAACAATAAGCTTATAAATGTAATTAAAAGTAAACAGTGACAAATTATTATGTGTTACCTGTTTATTTAGCTTATTAAATTGAAATGAGAAATCAGTTTTTAATAAATATAAAAAAAAGTTTCATTATTGTGAAATGTAACAAAATGTTTAGAATTTGTTAAATTGGAGTATATTAAGGAATGAATGGTTAACCAGGTTTGTAGAGTAGTATTGGACTTAATAAAAGATTTGGAATTCAAATTAATTTATTGAAATTCAATCTATAATAATAGGATTTATTGTAATAAATGAAATTAAATATTACGTTATTTGAAATTAAGATAAAATAGGAATATTAATGCACTATGATATAAACCATGATAATTATACCGTAAAATGAAATTGATTGAATAACTAGATGGAATTAAGAATATAGAATGTTGGGAATTAAATTTATAATTGCTGGATCAATTGAAATTGAAATTAAATACCGTAAATTGTGAAATATTCAATGATAAATTGATATGGGAATTTTTTTAAAGGATTCTAAATTTACCAAGTAATCTAAACTGATAAAATTTGTAAATAAATTTGAGTTGGAAAATTTATTTAATTGACTTATTATTAAATTATTTAATTAACTGGAAAATAGCCATTTTGGTCACTGACTCGGATTTCAATGAAACCAGTTTCATCGGATCCATAATGGTGAATTATTATAGGATTTCAAGTTTCGTAACGATCGGGCTCGTCGTTTGGTCGTACGGGCTCAAAACGCCTAGAAACCAACTTAATCAAAATCAATTGAAATCAATTTGAAATAAGCATATTTTAGTATAACTTCTTCATAAGATGGAATTAGGACTTGAAACCTATTCCATTGAATTTAAAATTATCCAAAACATCAATTTTGATATATAGGATGACCCATTTCCGTTTCAAGAACAAAACAGGCTTTTCGGGGGGGGGGGGGGGTTATTGTCATTTCAAACCAATTCACCTTTAACGGTAACCACTAAAAATGATGGAATTGAGCCTCAAGATCAGTTCAATTGCATTTAGAAGCCTTTTTACGCTAGGATAGCCTTTCATCACGCTTAAATAACAGTTCGGGCTGTTTTCGGACCTAATTATTTATACGACACGCTAAATGAAAAAAAATTATTAAATTATTTTCTAAACTCTAGAAATCACCAGCGCCATCTCCCATTTCAATGGCTCGATTTTCATACCCTTATTTTGCTCGATCCCTTCAAAGATTCATGTTGGCATCAAAAGAGGAAGCGTAGCTCTCAATGTCCTCTGCATATCTATACGGGTTTGTTGACAAGGTAAGTGATGGTTGGACCCGAAATCGAGGCTGAAGGTGGCTCGGAGGTGGCCATTTTGGCGGCGGCCGCGTGCTTACCATGCGCCATGGTGGTTGGTGATAGGGGAGGAAGTTGTCGCGCATTCGAGGATGTTGTTTGATCGGAGACTACGGCTGTGAGCGACGTGTCGATCGGGTTTCTTGGTGTTGTTTCGTGCGTTTCTCGACCTGGAGAGAAGGTAGGAGCAGGGAGAGATAGAGGATTTGAAAAAAATAAATGTTTTTATTAATTTTATTTGTTAATTATTATAGATTTTAAAATGTAAGCCACCTAAATCGAATATCTTTTACGTACGAGGTCAGATTCATACGCGGTTTATTCCATTAAGATCGTTTTGAAATTCCGGACAATTTGACACTGGTTTGAATGAATTCGAAGACTTTTCGAATTTTGGGCTTCAATTGAATTTAAATTCGATTTAAATTCAAAAGGTGAGTATTTAACCCACTCACAACTTCTAAAAATTCTTATGTTTGTTAAGTTGTGATGTGATTAAAATTTATTTATGACTGTTTAGCATATTTTGGATCATCATCTCAGTTAATTTGAATTTATTTAGATTAAATAATTAATTTATTTATTATTGATATAAACTGCCAGTAAATACCTGTTATTTATTACATGTTCTATATTGATGTTATTGGTTAAATTGGATGATGATTGTGATAAATGTTTGATTGTTGATATTGGATGATGGATGTTTTATTTTATATCGTTATAAACTGCAAATTATAAACAACAAGTTCATTTTTGGATTTTTCATTTATTTCAGGATTGTGGTTTAAAATGATATACAACCGTAAAATGTTTAAATTGCGGATTGAAATGATAAATATCCGTATCACTTGACCTTAGGGTAGAAAATTTTATACAGACACCGGATTGGTTAAATTAAATGACTTTAAAATCCTCGATTTTTGAATATAATTAAATGGTATTTTGAAATGGAAATTTAATTTATAGAAATTTCAGTATTATTGGAAAATCAAGTTTTGCGTTGAATTGTCGACTGGCTGAAAAAGGAATTTCTTTAAGAATTAAATCGAAAGTTTAAAGTTAAACCTTTATGTATTAATGAAATTCTATCGAAATTGAGTTATTGAATTTGTTTGAAAATTACATTGAAATATTTTGAAATTGCAGTAATCCGTATTGATTTTTGAACATGGATTGAAACAACACGAAATTCGATAGTTTATTGAAACTTAGTTTGTCGATTTGGAAATTTGAAATGGTCCAAATATGATGAAACGGAGTGAACAGTTTAATTTGTTGTTAATTTCAAAATTCATATTTTATTATAAACCATTTTAAAGATATATTATTTAAAAAATTTTAGTTATTAGGATTTTCAAATCTATTAAACTATTTAACCAATATAGACTATATATATTAATTTAATCTTTTTTAAACTAGTTTAATTTATTGTAGAACTAACTAACCCTTTTAATTTATATTAAATCTAACTAATCTATTTTAATCTATTTAATCTATTTTAATTATATTATATTTAATCTAAATTAAATATATTTAACTATCTTAAACAAATTTAAAATATTTTACCTAAATTTAAACTATTCTCGGGCATTTTAACTATTTGAAACTATTTTAATTAATTTCTAAATTTCCAAACTGAGTACGTGGAAGAGATTACATTCATTTCAATTTGGATTTAAAGAAAATAAGGTTAAAAGATGTTATAACCTAATTTGGGATTTTGAATGTATAATAAATTGAAATGATGATTTTGAAGCAATGACTTAACCTATTTTGGAAATATGATTTTTGGAAGAAATTATGATTTTGGAAACGATATGATTTAAAACTGATATAATCTTGAGAGTATGATATTTCGATATATACTATGAATTCAACTTTGAAAAGAAATATAATTACAAACTATGATTTCAGATGTGATATGATTTCAAAGATGTATATGATTTCAAAAGTATGTAATGATTTCGAAAATGATATGGTTTGAATCGAATATAATATTTTGATATCAATTATGAAACAATTTTGGAAATGTAAAAGAACCATCCGGTGTGTAATATGAGATTAGTTGTCAAAGTGACCGGGATTGGATGTTTTCATACTCTCTGTCAATACCAAAAACCACTTTGACAACTGTGTATGTAGTAGAGATTCCAGAATGAAGTAGGATGGTGGCGACGATCCTATATGAGGTATGTACGTGGATCCGACTCCCACGAGTTGGCCTAAGGGGTTAAAAATGGAGCAATTGACGGGCCAATGAGGTAGCTTCTCTGGTCGAACATATTCCATTAATCCTATATTCTGACATTTGATTTATTCGGTGGCCATCCTTCGATTTTTACTCGGAAATGTGTTTCTAGTTGGGTGGTAGTTGCGGCTATGCGTTACCAACAGTTCGAAAGTGTAATTGGTATATCTACCCTTGCATTGCCTAGCTGTGCTATGTCACCAACCATAGCGTGCCTTCTACGAGTTTTTTCTATGCCGTACCTATGGGATATCCTCTAACGGCCCCAGTTTACAGGGAGCCATGGGACTATATAGACTATTGACATTATAAAATGTGTTAAGGGGGATATGGGTAACACCTTAACGCTATTTTCATAGTTTACTTTACTATAGAAAAATTATAACAGCGTATTGTACTACATAGTAGATAGTTTTACAGATCCTTACGAGGTGTGAATCCCAAGCATCTCCTGAGTTACCGCACTCACATTAGACACTGGATTGGAGATATCAAATTCTGTAAACATTTGTGACATCGTTCCTCTTATATTTATTTCCATTGATCTAACGTACATAAGATATTTTAGTTCTGACTCGAGTGTTTTGTCTTTTCAATTCGCTCGGGTCAGCCTGAATATTTCAGGATTTGAAGACTTTATTTCTGGAGGACAAAGATGAAGATTTGTGCTACTATTATTTACTATATTCATTTCACTACATCATGTATTCCGCCCTATTATTTATTATTCTCTGGTATGAGTAACTTTGATCTTTGTTATATAAGTATAATCAAATGTTCTGTAAACAGCTTCATGAACTGTTATTTCATTATTATATTTTGTCGTTCCGCTGTAAGATTCTATTTTTTTCTTTTCTCTACTTTTTTCTATTCACCCCATAACAATCTGCCCTTTTTATAGGGTTTGAGTCTGACCTGTGTGGTTTATCATCGATTTAAAGTGTCCAAAAAGGCGTGATGTTACAGTTGGTGTCAGAGCCAGGTTTAGCGATAAACCTTAGCTTTGTGGGGTTTGACTTTTTATTAATAGGGTAGTAATACCCTATGATGAGTTCCTGAGTTTATATATGTGGCGAAATTAACAGCCACTAGCCATTATTATTTGCAGAATTAAATGGCCAGCTATTACCATTTCCGTCATTTCAAATTTTTTATATTGTGTTTATTTACATTGGACCCTGCTGCTTGCCCACTAACTTTATTGCTCACGTTCGCTCCTTTTACATGAAGCCAGCCTGTGTCTTTGTTTTACAAAGCAAGTGAACCCTTCCTTTTCTCATATTTAAAGCAAAAGTAATCTAATAAAAAAACATATGTCTGCATTTTACTCTCGCAAAAAGCCTTCTCGTCCGCCATCCCCTCCTCTCCACTCCACGTTTTCGCCCTCCTCTAGCATAGGTCTTAGCCTCGTTCACCACCTAGCAACCCGCACTCTCTCATGTTAACCTTTCCATCGCCACAGCAGCCCCAACCATCCGATCATCCACATCACCTCCACCTCACCATCTCCTCCGCCTTGATGTGCGTGCGCATCTTTGTCGCCCATAATGCTTTGCTGGTATGGGGTAACATATATAATATATTATATAATATTATGTGTTATTATATATATATAGTATATAGATCTATGTTATATGGACATACGTATTGTGTACTATAAGTAAAACCATTTTGTTTATATTCCCGGTCTATATATATATAAGTTATTAGAGATATAGAATATGTGCTTGGGTGTTTTTCTTAACTTTATATTAGTTTTATAAAATACTTGTATTACTTGATTTATATATATAGTATTATTTGTATTGAATAATATATTTCTGTTGGTGATGTGGCTATATAGACTTTATATTACTAGTTAAACTATATGCATAGTTTATGCTGTAAATTTCTCTCTTTATAATTGAACCTGTGCTTTTCATTTTATGAAACCAAGTTATGTGTGTGTGTGTGTGTGTACTTTACAGTTTCAATATGTGTGTTTTAAAAACATGCGTCTCTTGTTCAAACCTCTGGTTCACTTTGTATATTAAAAAGCATGCTGCAATATCTTGTTTGAATATAAATTTACTTTAGATGTAGTATGAAGATATTTCATTGTCATTCTTATTTTTAATATATATATATATATATGATGATTTTGATAAGGTTATTTACATACGGCTGTAGTTGCAATATGTTACTCTACATAATCAGTTAGTTATATATATTAGTGTTAATAATATTAGAAATATACATAATGTCGTAAACAAAGTTGTATATATATATATTACGTATGGCTTTAGTATAGATTGCTTGCTGTATTTATAATGTTTTATAAAGGTATGTTATAGTTTGTACTATACTATGCAATGATATTATATAAGTTATATTCTGTTAGATATTAAAAGTATATAAATAGTTTATATAATATATTTTTTTAGGTTACTGCATATACTTATGATACGTTTATATATATATATATACACATATGTTTTATTAAAAAAAATATGGATTTTGAAATACATATATTTAATATAATATATGTTTGAATTCAGGATATGATTTTTCATGTATATAATTTTATATAGTGATATATAAGTTCACTTATACCAATTATCATTAACCATCCAGTCTGATTCGATTTGGTCAATTTCTATCTATCATCTTTATCGTCAAATTCATGTCAAATCTAGCTTTGCCTTGGAATTCGCGCTTGGATTTGTAACTCGCTTCATCATCGAATATCTCTAGCCTCGAATGGTGAGAAATCACTCACGATTAATGTTCTTATATTTATTAAATTTGATTTCAATTGAAATGGCGATCGAAATATGCTGCTGTTAGTTATTAACATTGTTGTATATATGATGTTATCTGTATTTGTTCACCTGTGACATTTGACACCATTATCTGCAATTTATATTGATGATATATGACTGCTATATTATTATCATATCTGTTATCACTCTGCAAGTTCCCTATTAGTATAGAATTCACTATGGGTTGAAATGATACATACCCAAACGATCTGTAGAATAGGCGAAAATATGGGTTTAAATGATAGACCCGAGCGATTTTCATTGAACTGAATTCGGGATTGCGGGTTGAAATGATATATACCCATATATATTTAAATTACAGATTGAAATGATAAATATCCGTAGCACTTGAACATAGGATAGAAAATTATATACAAACACCACGGATTATATATAAAATATTTTGAAAATGATTTCTATGGTTTTGTAAAGGAATATATGGTATTATAAAATATTGATTTGGATATTATATCAATGTTACTCTATATATATAGTTAAATTCTTGATTTTAAACTACGTATAATTTTTTTTCAAAAAATATAAAATAAGTTTAATAATAAAGTTTGATTTTATTAAAATATAATATGGTTAGGTATTTGTTTAAATTATATTTTGTATGAAGTTTACAATGATTTAAATAAAAATTAAGGTTGGAAGATAAATATGAAATTGATTTTAAATTAAATTTATTCAAGATTATACTCAAATAAATTTGATTTGAAATTTAATAAAATTAAGATTTTAAAGGATATGATTTTACAACTTGATTTTGGGTTAAAGTGATTTAAATGAATATATATAGTTTAAATAAATTGAAAGAATATTCAGTTATTTGAAGTTTAAGGTTTTACTTAAGTGATATTGGATTTATAAAGTAAACAATTCAAATCTATATAATAGTAATTGAATTTGATATACATGGAATTATCAAATTTTAGTTTTGAAATTATGGAATGCTTAAAGCCTGGAAATATATGGAATTTGAAATGGTTTATTTATGGTTTGAATCTGTATTTGAAATCGATATAAATTGAAATAGATTATAAAAAACTGAATTGAGTTGAAATTTATGAACTGAGATTTGATTTGAATTGAATTGAATTTTTGGATTCAATTTGATTTGAATCAATTTATGAAGTTGAGGAAATTATCTTATTTATAAAGTAATTTTAAATTTAAAACTATTTTATTTTATATACTATTTGAATATCTAAATTGTTTGAGTGGTGAAAGCTACAGTTTTGAAGCTATGAATTTCAAAGTATTATGTTTTAAAAATGTTATATTATCAAGTGTTTAGTTTTGAATGTGTTATAACTTTGAAATTTCTATGATTCTGGAAGTGAATATATTTGAAATAAAAATGATATTATATTGATTTGGTTTTAAATAAAAATGATATCATATTGATTTGGTTTTGAAGTGGAAATGATATCATATTGATTTGGTTTTTGAAATCGAAATGATATCGTATTTATATGGTTTCGAAATGGCAATGATATTTTGGTTTTTGAAGCATAAACTATTTTGAAATAACCGCGGTGTTATAATAACATTTGGTTGTTAAAGAGACCGGGATCGGAAGTTGTCATACTCACTGCCAACTCTGAAAACCACTTTAACAACCGTGTACTTGGTGGAGATTTTAGAATAAAGTAGGATGGTGGCGATGTTCTATTGAGGTATATATGTGGACCCGGCTCTCGTGAGTTGGCATAAGATGGCTAAAATAGGAGCGATTCCGGGCCAATGAGGTAGCTCCTCTTATCGGAAACACTTCGTCGATATCATTCTATTACTTTGTGGTTGATTGGGTGCACCTTTGATTTTAGGAGTGTGGCTCGAGGTGGGCGGTAGTGGCTGCTACGCATTACCACCAGTCCAGATGTGTAACTGGTATATCTACACTGGCATTGCCTCGTTCTGCCGTGTCACCTACCCTAGGGTGCCTTGTACGAGTTTGATTTGTGAGTATTTGTGGTAGCCTCCCGATCTGGAGGTACGACGGTACTGTATAGACTATTGGCACTATAAAATGTGTTAAGGGGGATATGGGTAATGCCTTAATGCTATTTTAAATATATTATACTTTACTTTAAACATTATTATAATAGCATATATTACTACATAGTAGATAGTTTAACGGATCCCTAGAGGATGATTATCCCAAACATCCTTTGAGTTACTTGCATTTCAGTTGTTATTTTACTTGAGTTGGATTTATTTATATAAGAACGTTAATTCTAAATCGAGTGCCTTGTGTTTTCATTTACGCTCGGGTCAAACTGAGTGATACAGCTTTTGAGACTCACCTTTGGAGTTAGAGCTTCGCTTGGAGATCCAGCTATCTATCCAGCTTTTAGATATTCAGTTGATTCTAATGATGTATTTTGATCTTGTATTTGACTATTGGATTTGAGATTTCTATTGTATCTTATTTACCTCTCATATATATATATATATATATATATATATATATATATATATATATATATAGTAGCTTCATGAACTACTATTCTTTGGTTTCCACTGCATATTAATATACTACTCTATGCCTATGATTATGTGATTTATTTATTTACTGTATATGCTGAGTTTTGCCAAATTTAAATTAACAATCTTGTATTTTGAATTACTCAGGTCCGACATATGTGGTTTTATTATCGATTTGAATGATCGAAAATAGCGGGTCGTTACAGATTTCAAGTTACGTAACGATCGGGCTTGTCGTTTGGTCGTACGGGCTCAAAACGCCTAGAAATCAACTTAATATAAATTAATTGAAATCAATTTGAAATAAGCATATTTTAGCATAAATTCTTCATACAATGGAATTAAGACATGAAACTTGTTCCATTGAATTTAAAATTATTGAAAACATCTATTTTGATATATGGGATGACATATTTTTATTTGAGGAATGAAACGAGCTTTTTGGGGTGTTATTGTCATTTCAAACCAATTCACCTTTAACGGTAACCTATGAAAATGATAGAATTGAGCCCCAAGATCAGTTCCACTGCATTCAAAAGGCCTTTTTAGTTTAGGATATCCTATCATCACGCTTAAATCATAGTTCGAGCTTTTTTCGGACCTAACTATTTATATGACATGCTAAACAAAAAATTATTATTAAATTATTTCCTAAACCCTAGAAATCACCAGCCGCCATCTCCCTTTTCAATGGCTAAGAGTTACCGATTTTCAAACCCTTATTTCGCTTGATCACTTCAATGATTCATGTTGGCATCAAAAGAGGAAACGTTGCTCTCAATGTCCTCTACAGATCTATACGGGTTTGTTGACAAGGTAGGTGATGGTTGGACTCGAAAGTTGGCCGCGGCTACGTGCTTACCTTGCGCCATGGTGGTTGGCGATAAGGGAGGAAGTTGTCACGCGTTCGGGAATGTCGTTTGAATGGAGGCTAAGGCCGTGAGCGATGCGTCGATTGGGTTTCTTGGTAATGGCTCGTGCGTTTCTTGACCTGGAGAGAAGGTAGGAGCAGGGAGAGATAGATGATTCGAAAAAATAAATATTTTGTTTTATTTTATTTGTTAATTATTATTTATTTTAAAATGTAATCCATCTAACTCAAATATCTTTGACGCATGAGTTCTGATTCAGGTGCGGTTTGTTCCATTGGGATCGTATTGAAATTCCGGACGATTTGACATGTGTTTGGACGGATTGGGAGACTGTTCAAATTTTAGGCTTTAATTGAATTTAAATTCAATTTAATTTCAAAAGGTGAGTGTTTTAACCCGCTCACAACTTCTAAAAATTCTTATGTTTGTTAAATTGATTTATGACGTGATTAAAAATTTATTTATGATTGTTTGGCATATTTTGAATCATCCTCTGTTCATTTAAATTTATTTGGATTAAATAGTTAATTAATTTATTATTGATATAAACTGTCAGTAAATACCTGTTATTTATTATTTGTTATTTTGTTGATGTTATTGATTGAATTGAACGATGATTGTGATAAATGTTTGATTATTGATATTGGATGAATGGATATTTTGTTTTATATCCTTATAAACTGCATATTATAAACTGCAAGTTAGTTTTGGATTTTTCATTTATTTTGAGATTGCAGTTTGAAATGATGTAGACCCGTAAAATGTTTAAATTGCGGTTTGAAATGATAAATATGTGTATCACATGACCCTAGGGTTGAAAATTTTATACGGACAACGGATTGGTTAAATTAAATGATTTGAAAATCCTCGATTTTTTGAATATAATTAAATGATACTTTGAAATGGAAATTTGATTTATATAAATTGAAGTATAATTGGAAAATCAAGTTTTGCGTTGAATTGTGAATTGGTTTAAAAAGGAATTTCTTTAAGAATTAAATCGGACGTTTAAAGTAAAACCTTTATGTATTGATAAAATTCTATCGAATTTGAGTTATTGAATTTGTTTGAAAATAACATTGAAATATTTTGAAATTGGAGTAACCCGTATTGATTTTTGAACATGGATTGAAACAATGCGAAATTCGATAGTTTATTGAAACTTTGTTTGTCGATTTGGAAATTTGAAATGGTTTAAATATGTTGAAATGGAGTGAATAGTTTAATTTGATGTTAATTTCAAAATTCATATTTTATTATGAACTGTTTTAAAGATATATTATTTAAAATTTTCTAATTATTAAGATTCCAAATCTATTAAACTATTTAACCAATATTGACTATATATATTATTTTAAACCAGTTTAATTTATTTTAAAACTAATTAAACCCCTTTAATTTATATTAAATCTAAATAATCTATTTTAAGCTATTTAATCTATTTTAATTATATTATATTTAATCTAAATTAAATATATTTAACTATATCAAACCAATTTAAAAATCTTTTACCTAAATTTAAACTATTCTAAAACATTTTAACTATTTGGAACTATTTAAATTAATTTCTAAATTTCCAAACCGAGTACGTGGAAGAGAATATATTCAATTCAATTTGGTTTTAAAAGAAAATAAGGTTGAAAGATGTTATGACCTAATTTGGGATTTTGAATGTATAATAAATTAAAATGATGATTTTGAAGCAATGATTTAACCTGTTTTGGAAATATGATTTTTGGAAGAAATTATGATTTTGGAAATGATATGATTTAAAAGTGATATAATCTTGAGAGTACGATATTTCGATATAAATTGTGAATTCGACTTTGAAAGGAAATATAATTATCAAACTATGATTTCAAATGTGATATGATTTCAAAGAAGAATATGATTTCGAAAGTATGTAATGATTTTGAAAATGATATGGTTTGAATCGAATATAATATTTCGATATCAAATATAAAACGGTTTTGGAAATGTAAAAAAACCATCTGGTGTGTAATACGCGATTGGTTATCAAAGTGACCGGGATTGGACGTTGTCATACTCTATGTCAATACCGAAAACTCTATGTCAATACCGAAAACCACTTTGACAACTGTATACGCGGTGAAGATTCCAGAATGAAGTAAGATGGTGGCGATGATCCTATATGAGGTATATACATGGACCCAACTCCCACGAGTTGGCTTAAGGTGGCTAAAAAAGGAGGAATTGACATGCCAACGAGGTACCCCCTCTGATTGAACACATTCCAGCGATCCTATATTCTGACATTTGATTTATTCGGTGGCCATCCTTTGATTTTTAATTGGAAGTGTGTTTCGAGTTCGGTGGTAGTTTCGGTTATGTGTTACCAACAGTCTGAAAGTGTAATTAGTATATCTATCCAGGCATTGTCAAGTTGTGCCATGTCTTCTACCCTAGCACGCCTTCTACGAGTTTATTTTATGTCGTACCTATGGGTTATCCTTTGGCGGCCCCAGTTTAGGGGGAGCCACGGTACTGTATAGTCTATTGACATTATAAAATATGTTAAGGGGGATATGGGTAACGCCGTAACGCTATTTTAATAGTTTACTTTACTTTAGGCATATTATAATAGTGTATTGCACTACATAGTAGATAGTTTAACGGATCCTTAGGAGGTATGAATCCCGAGCATCTTCTGAGTTACTGCACTCACGTTAGACACTGAATAAGTGATGTCGAATACCGTAAACATCCCTGAAGTTGTTCCACTTATACTTATTTCCATTGATCTAACTTACATAAGATCTTTTTGTTCTGACTCGAGTGTTTTGTCATTTCAATTCGCTCGAGTCAGCCCGAGTATTTCAAGATTTGAAGACTTTATTTCTGAAGGACGAAGACGAAGATTTGTGCTACTATTATTTTCTATATTTATTTCACTACATCACGTATTCCGCTACATTATTAATTATTCTCTGGTATGAGTAACTCTGATCTATGTTATATAAGTACGATCAAATGTTTTGTAAACAGCTTCATGAACTGTTATTTGATTATTATATTTTGTCGTTCCACTACAAGCTTCTATTTTGTTCTTTTTCTTTCCCTACTTTTTCTTATTCACCCCATAACAATCTGCCCTTTTTGTATGGTTTGAGTCGGACATGTGTGGTTTATCGTCGATTTAATGCATCCAAAAAGGCGAGATGTTACATCGGCATTCAAATTCATTCGAGTCTATGAAAAATTACAGAAGAAAATTTCAATTTAAATCCCAAATTAACAACTCGGATCGAGTTCGAATCAAGGCAAAATAACAGAGCATTTAAACGACATAATTTACATGCCGGATTCATTGATTTGAACTCAATCCTGGAAGCAGCTGCAAGCATAATCAAAGTAAAAAAAACTGAGCAAATCATAGCCATCGATTCGTTTGATGAAGGAACCAGAGGGAAATTCAATTCGAACATTAGTTCCAACCGGTGATCTTAATTAATCATGAAGACTAATTTTTCGAAACAAAGAGAAACGAAGAAGCAGCCATTTTTCAACGCAAATACAAGGCCGAAGAAACAAAAGGATAAAGGGGATCATTTTTTTACAATACTTTGTTTTGGGCCGGCCTTTATAATTCACATTGTGCTCTATTATTTTGAATTAGGTTTTCGGTTTTAAATTATTTTTATATTTTATTTTATTTTTAAAAATTTGTAATTTTTTAGTCGTGTGATTAGGGGAAGAACTACATTGGTGTAGTTCGAGATTTCGCAACTCAGTGGATGAGTTGCGGCAGGGCCTTGAGCATGGAGTTAGGTTAGTTAATAGCGGGTGTCATGAGTTTACGTGTGTAAGCGTCTGACTACTTAATTTCTAGTAGAAATCTTGGGGCAGCACGTAGGCAGGGTTTTTTCGATGCTGAGTAAATCTATGTAGTTCTATTTCTGCTTTTATTATTCTGCTATTTTATGTACTGCTATTATTCTGCTATATCTATGTTGCAATTATTTTATACCACCACTTTAAAATTTGATAATTAATAGTATCACCCTATTCACCCTCCCTCTAGGGTGAAATGGATCCTACAAATGGTCCAATAAAAAAATACTGGAAAATAACAGTTAAACTACAAGATATGCAAGTCATATGTTCAACCTTAAGACATATAAAATTATAACCCAGCATATTTGCTAATCCACCAATAAAATGTATCACAAAATTAATCTAGGTTTATACAAAAAAGATACCAATGCTTCACTTACAAACTCAATTTGTCTTCCGCTTTACATTCTTGGTTTTTCTCTTTGGAGTTCTTCGTCCCCAAATAGAACAACAGTGATCCAAATAGAGCCATGTTCGCTCATGAAAGTAGAGAATATAGTTCCAACCAACATCCCTGGACCAAGTTATTACAAATCATCAAGCCATTATAAGACACGGTCACCATATCATATAATTAACTATGTTCTCTAAACAACTTATATAGAAATTGCATAATTACAAAGCCCAACGAATCCAAAATAAAGCATGGCCACAACCCACATCTCAACAAAAAAGAATTAGCTTCCTTCTAAAGGTTGTAGCTAATTAATCTCATAGAGCTAAACCGAATAGAAATCCGAGCATGAAGATACGACTTGCAGTATCAAAATAAAATTCATACAAAAATTTGCATATCTATAACTCAAAACCAACAGAAACTTCAATTGCATGAAAGCTGAGCAATTAGCAAAGAAAGTTACCAACAAATAAACAGCATATATCCCATAGTGTCATAACATGCCAAGCCGCCACCAAATCAAACATCAGACAAATTCATGATAAGGCAAAAGATGAAAACATAGAATCCCATATTCGACACGAACAAAGGCTCGAGCATCTCTAGATCAGCGGTCGTGAACGAGCATCAAATCCAATGAGAGTCGGTGTAACATCCCCCATTTGGAGGCCCAAAACTAAACGTTACGGATGTTGCAGTCATCTATAGTTATTAATTCTCGATGACCAAACGCGGTAGTGTTAGATATATTGATATACTGAAAACACATGAATTTGAAAAAAAATTAAAATCAATTTAAAACAAATTTCTCATTTCATTTCAGATTCATTACATAAACCTATACGTAAGCCAGGTTCAGAGAAATTACAATTTATTACAAAATACACCAATATAAAGATGCCCTCATTGTTGATCAGAGTCTAAATATAGGCACTAAACAACTTTGCCATTGCATCCAATACCACAACGAAATCAAACAGAAAGAACTTCTAATAGCTAGCTTGGCTCCTGCACATCACCCGAAGCTTATGTGTATAAAAGAGAACCTATAAAACTTAACTCTCAAACTACTCAAAATCAACTGAGCACCCGAGAGTTTAAGGGAAAAACATAAACTTTGAGTTAGACAAAAAGTATGATGTGAATAGTATCCAACCATCTCGAGCCATATAGATATCTAGTAAAACCACGCCGCTTAGCAGAACAGGTTTTCCCCTCACTAGTATCTTAAACCAATTTATAATAACCTTATATTGTACACTTGCATCCACAAAAATTAAGACATAACATAACAAAATGTATCATGATGATATGCAAATATACAATATGCTTTGGATTTCCCATCCCTATTTACCCGATCTATCTCAAGTTGTAGTCTCCAGGGTCACTATTAACCTGTTAGTTTTCATAAGCAGACTAAAAACTTGTTTAATTGTTTATGGATTTCCTATCCACTTTCATAGTTTTTATGGGATCACGATAAACCTATTGGTTTCTACAGTACTATCATCAAATCTAGTTTTCTTGGGATCACTATAAACCAATTGGTTTCTACCACTACTATCATCCAATCATATTTTTCATGGGTCATTGTGAACCTATTGGTTTTCACCAATAACATCTCTTATATCATAGTTTTCATGGTCTTTCTATGAACCTATTGATCTCTCTTAATAACTTATTCTGAACATAGTTTTGATGAGATCACTAAGAACCTATTGGATCCTGCCAATAACAATTTCCATAACATAGTTTTTATGGGCTTACAAAGAACCTGTCTACCAATAATCCTTTGATCAGTCCTTGGCATCATATATTCAGGTCTGCCTGACCTCCTAGATGCAATTCGATTCACACAGGAGTAAAATTCAATATATATATATATATATATATATATATATTCACTACTGGGCCAACCTAGCCTGTTATTCTGCCCTTGCCCCAAGATGCAGTTATGGGTTATAAATGAATTGAATATAGTTACACAAGAATTAATGATAACTGATAATATAACATAACAATATAAACATCCACGGTTAAATTCCTTGTAATCATTTTTCTAATGAAATAAGGTTAATACTCTTAACCCACTATCTTTGACAAGGAAAGCTTCCTCAAAAATTCCATAGTTAAATGCCATTTCAAAACACTTTCATATTGCCATGTATTTACTTTAAAAATGAGTTTGGGTTCCCAAATTTGAAAACTAAGGCTTACGACTATATCCTTTGTATCATTACTTAAAACCTTAGATGTTCGCTTTCGAAACCATCCAACATATCTTTTGAATACTTGGAACCATTCCTTTCAAAAGACTAAAAAATAACCTTTCGAAACACTAAAAAATAAAACTTTCGAAATACTTAAAACATACCCTTTGAAAGCATTGGGTTCAAGTAAGAGTTTATGGAAACATAGCTTTGAAACCATTTAAAAGTATTCCTTTCAGAACCATTGGGTTTGACATTTAATATAACTATAGGGCCAAGAGAACAGAAGCGAAAGTAACCGTTTCAAAAGCACTAATCTCAAATTAAAGAATTGGGGAAGAAGATAGCTTCGAAATCAACCTTTTAAAACCATTGCCTCCGAAACTCTGATTAAAAGTGGCTAAAAAACCCTTTCGAAAGCATTGAGGAAGCGGCTTTAAAATTTAAAAGGTCGAAAGCTTCCATTTCAAATGCTATAAAGAAAAGTGGCCTCTAACTGATTGAATGGTTTGAATGCGGCAGCTAGGCATCGAAAAGGTTCAAAAGCATCAACTATTTCAAAAGATTCTTTTAAAAACAAAGGCAAGTTGATTGACTCGAGGACTATGGCTTCAACCCCTTCGAAAGCATTCCCTTCGACACAGTCCCTTTCGCCTTTCTCCAATCCACTACGAATCAGTTGTTTGATATCATGTGCATTAGTTTCGAATGGGTGTGAAAGGTCTACTGGGCATGTGATGGAAGCAAGCAAATGGAAGTTGCGAAGTTGTAAATTGAGATAAAACTGATTTTATGCCTTTCAAAGTAATACCTTTTTACCTAATTTGCCTAATTTGTCAAAATATGATTGACTGCCAATTCTTTATCGAAATTCTTTTCTAAATGTCGGCTGAATTCAACCATTAACAATTGAATTTTTTTTTAGCAACTAAGCCCTTCTCCTAAAAAAAACAATTAAAGCATTTATGTCCTCCAACTTAAATAATTTAAAAACCATAAAACTCTTAGGAATAATACCAAAAAATCATAATTATTCATTTTTAATATGTTTTCTAACATATATATATTTCTAACCCGAAACCATTACTTAATTGTCTTAAATAATTTAAACCCGTCTCCAAAATTATGTTTTAGATAATATATTCAAACATCAAGGCATTTGGAAATCAATTTGCACGATTTTGACCTTAAAATCAAATTATACTATAACACAAAATCCTTGTTTAAATTATAACATGGCATATAAATCAAAGTATATCTTCACTCATCCAATCATATGGTTTTAAACCTTAGACCCGAATTAAAAACGTTCAAGATGACTTATATGAGATGGTTTAGATCATTATTAACCTTGTTTTGATACGGAATTTGAGATTTGTTCATGCTTTAATCTTCTTAGCTTGAATCTTAGCTTCTAATTGGATTTCGCTCTTCTTCTTAGGGTTATGGTCGGCCTTGTTTTCCTTTCATTTATGTTTTTTGTAAGAATGTAATGAGAATGAAAAGGTTGTAAGGGTTTTAGGGGTTATGGGGTTTGGCTATTCCCATATTACACCTGCCTTATTCTCTTAAGTATTTAACTTATAGACCATTTTTATAATCCATTTAGGTACGGCACGAACCTAATTACTTTTCAAATTTTAGTTCCCTTATCACTCTAGTCTCTACATTATTCTATTTAATTTATATAATTAAATCTCCTGAATAATGCAATTTAAAATAAGGGGTATTACAAGCCGTGAAGACATTATTTTTAAAAACGAATTTTGTTGAGTTTTGATTTTGATCTGATTTGGATTTGGATCTAAAGGCTTGTTGAAGGAAAATGTTACGGTGGAATATATTTGGATCTTATATGGAGAGAATATAAAGCGGGGGGTATAGGGGGAAAAAGTTCACTACTGGAGCAAAAAAGTCATAGATTTGAGGGGAAATATTCGGATTGGAGGAAAAATATTCGGATTGGAGGAATAATATAACTTCTTAGTTACTAAAGACTTGATATTATTAAAAGGTAACTATAAATATATTTTTGTCACTAACAATTCTATATTCAATGTTAATCATTACCATTTAATATTTTCGTACGTAATGTTTTAATTTGTTACTTGCAAAATGAATAATATTTTATCTTTCCCTGATATCATGTGTAAATGAAGGATTTCATATTTCATAATTTTAAATGTAAATTTTTTATCGTATTTTTTCTAAGTTTTACCAGATAATGACATTATTCATTTATAATTTAATATTAATTTAAAATTTTAATTTAATATTAATTTATAATTTTATATCAATTTAAATAGTAATTTAATATAAACTTAAAAATGCTCAAACAAAATAAAAACAATAACATTAACAATTATTAATAATAAATAATTAATTAATTTATACAACTTCCACTTTCAAATACAAATTATTAATTAATTCATCAAATATTTTATTATCAATTATTAAATACTATTTAATAATAATTATTAAATAATTATCATTTATTAATTTATTATTCATTTATTATTAATTAATCATTATTTATTATTAGTAAGAATTATTCATATTTTAAACTAACTATTAATTATTATACATTAATTTTTTATTATTATTACTTAATTATTATTTAATTAATTAGCATTTGTTATTGTGACGAACCGCAAATCCGTACCCTTTGAATCGACAATAATCCACACATGTCCGACCGAAAAAGAACAAACTGATGGAAAGTCAAGAGAAAGAAAAGAGTAGAAGAAAAAGAAGAATGAGAGAAGATAGAACCAAAAAGAACAATATAGAATCTCACATCGCAGCGGAAAACATATAATATCATATCAATGATCTTTACAAAATAGAAACTGTGTATATATATATATATATATATGCACATCAATTAGAGTTCAACAATCAATCAATAGTTATCAGCTTGAACAGTTATAATAACCTGTCCTCACAATTGCTGACAATATAAACAACTAAGCAATGCAGCGGATAATCAAGCAAATACGGATGTACGAAAATGAAGATCTTCAGCTCTCCTGCTGAAGCTCCAAAAGCACTAAAGCATAACCTGTAGATATACTTAGTCTAACACGAGCATTGAAAGGGAATAACGCCCGGATCAGTCTAGTAAACTAGCGTGAGAAACACACTCAACTGGATTTATTAAATTACCAAACTTTTCCTTTATCAAAACAAAATTATCTCGTAAGACAAGTCCACACATAAGCACGGACATGTTTTTACCTTACGATAACTAAAACATATCATATCAAATCTCATGTTATATTATAGTTGTGCCTGCTATATACAAATAACATTAATCATAGCCGAAATTGTTATATTGGTTAAATTCCAGCATATAGCCCAATTGGGTAATACAATCAAAATGGCAAATACGTAGTGG
Organism: Allium cepa; assembly: GCA_030765085.1. NCBI lineage: Eukaryota > Viridiplantae > Streptophyta > Magnoliopsida > Asparagales > Amaryllidaceae > Allium > Allium cepa. Next base: position 413,094,534 of record CM060937.1, read on the forward strand.
AGTTGGGATTTCCATACAAATGACCAGGTGAAGGGACTACCTTCCGGCAGTGCATCTCTAGAAGTATGTAACGAGAACCATCACAATGGATTCTCTACAAACACAAGACCGGCCCACCTCTATAACTATATGGTACTAAATATATCATCCCCTGGTCGTAACCGACCTTTACCGAGGGCCCTCTAAGCATACAAACCACATAATCAGATACATGATGTCATAGCGTGTAAAGATATATCTAGAAGAGGATGATCATACCCTAATGGGAGCGACCCACTTAGCCTTACGCATTTAACCCTGTTTTGGTAATTTTTGGTTAATGAGGCTAGAGGTAACGATTACCTTTCACATATCACAATCACATCACTTTGAATGCCACATGGCCATTTCCATTGACTACTGATTGCCTTCCACAAAAATACAACCCTTAAGCTCATACGTCTCAAGGAGGGTGTTAAGCTAAGAGAAGTTTCCTTCTCCGCCATCACTAATGTATGTTTGTAAAAACCAATGTACGTAATCGATAGATCAGAAAAATATTCATACAAGTTGTCCAGGAACTGGACAAACCGAAGGTACTTTCCTACCACATCCTGTCGGGAAATCCCCAGGATTAATAGCGAATAGACCTCGCATTGGATGTTTCATAATAAAGAGACCACTGCTATTGGATGTATATTGGGATTTTAACCCCAAAGCAATCAACAAGAAGTCCTTCACTATGAAACTCCGAAATAAAAATATCATCATAAATAACCTGCACAATCTTCGCATATACGTTAGTCCGAAGTGGTTTTCGGATAAACCGATCCCGGTTTCTTCGCACCAACAATGCAAAAGCATTTCTCAACCTCATATAGAAACTAAGCCTCGTAGACTTATCACGTCCCCAACTTTCAACTTGTTATCCTTCGGGCCAAGAAGGAAGCTCGATAGATTGGAGTAATAGTCCACACAATACGAATCAACATCCTCAACACAAACAATAATCAAGCCTACACAGAAGGTTACATACTAAGTGTACGACTAAATAATTCCCACATCAAGTTGAGGAACTAAAATTTTGGCAAGGTTTGGTAGTCAGTTATTTAACTATCAAAACGAACAAACAAATATTCAGCACCATAACAATCACTGGGCCCTTTTAATTAATCTTTTACTAATTAAATTACTTGCTAAATATTCACTTTAAATTATCTTTAAAAGATATATCTTCAAAATCATTTCAACATTCGAAAACATTTCCAAATACTTATTTAATAATAAGTAATTCACAATCCATTTATTTTCAACACTTAGAAAATATTCAATATACTTAAATCACGATTAAGTATATATTTTATTCTTTAAGGAAAACATTCTTATTAAACACAATTATTTGGGTCAAAACAATTGTTGCGTAAAACATCGTTACGACAACCCAAAATCAATAGTATAGGGATTCGAAAATAAGATAGATATACTAATCCCAGTACTATACAAAAACAATTCCTTTTTGAAAATCATTTACTATAACAACAGTGTTGTAGCCCATCATTTCCATACTTCTCGAAAACGTCTATTTCAACAATGAATGTTGAAATCTATGGTTTCGATATTTGTCACATTTTAAAACAACTTCAAATCGTTTAACTCGATTTAAAATTATCACTTCCCAAAACATTTATTTAATACAAAAGGTTATTCACTTTCCAAAGCATATCCATTTTATTTAATATATTATTCACTGTCCAAAATCATGAATATAATTCTCTAACCAAATTTCAATACTTCTACACATTTAATTTAAAGGATAATTCACTGTCCAAAATCATGAATATATCTCATATAACAAATTCATTACTATTTCACATTTTAATTAAAGAATTATCCACTGTCCAAAATTGTGGATATATCTACTTTAATAAACTTCTATATTTAACTTGTCAAAATCAATTGATTCCGGATTTATAAAACAATGTTTATAAATTCCATTTCTATTTTATAAAAACTTCAACTTATAAAATCACTTTATTAACAAATTCTATTTATGTCATTTAAAAATCATTTATTTACTAAATCGTTTATTTTATAACTTCACAAATTTCAAAAACTCCTTTATAATTCAATTATTCTGATTTATAAAAATTCAATTTTATAAATCTTATTTATAAACCATTTATATTAGTCAAAAATCTCAATTTATACTATTTCACAATATAGTTAACTTCCTATTTCACAAATCATATTCTTATTATATTTCCTAAAAAATCATAATTTTTATAACATAAAAATTATAACATTTATTTATTTAATATAAATCCGTTCCTTTAACACTTCAAAATTCAAGAAAACGTATGTATCCAAAATCAGTTTTAAAACCCTTTTAAATTTGAAAATCATCAGTTAACATTTTTAAATTTCCAAAATATGGCCCAATGATGCAACAGCACTAAATACATCAATCACGGCATCCAAAGTATCATATATAATATGATAACAGCATATATCACAATATTTGTAAATAAATCAATACGGGTGAGGAATCCAGTTGGATCCCTCCAACCTGTCACTTACAACAAATATACATATTAGAATATGTGTACAATGTCTGCTTCGAGGCAGACGCGCGTACAAAGGATCATCCGCTCATACACGGGAACGTATAAGGTCATTTGCTCCACTAGGCAGCTATATATCCAAATACCAATCAATATATCATATATCATCCAAACAGTCATCAATAATATTTATTATCGCTTATATAAAAATATCAGTTAGTTAGAAGAATGAGTTGTACTCACATTGCTTCCAATAGTAGTCACAGTGTTTTGTTCCGAATAAGATTAAACGACCGTTTAATTTTACCCAAAATTCACACTAGCTCCAATCAGCTCCAAACCACTCCATCGCATAGTGTTCGTCAATTCGGACCCAAAAAGCAATTCGTTTCGTGCGGAATGGACCTCGTATGAAAAAGTTATGGCATTTTAAAGTTTGTACGAATTTATATAATATGAATTTACACATTTATTTTTATTTTTCAAACCCTAGTCAATCCTGTCCACTCGATTTGCTTGATTAACATCTGGCCGTGCATGCGTTTCTTCCTCCCCCATCAGGTTTCATAGGCAATTGAACCCATTGAAGCCGCCACTAAACCCTAATCAACGCGCCTCCTACGTCGATCAAAAGCCACCGTGTCGAAGCCCATCACGAGAGCCACCTTCAGCCAGAGGCACGACGAGCTCGGTCAGCCCTTTGCTTCGAAAAAAGCATGCAACCTGATGATGACGCGGTCATTTTGACATCAATCTGCAGCTTCAAATTCTATCGTAGCCGTTGATCTTGTAGATCTCGTCGTGCTCTACGACTTTGCAATTGGAAGTTTCTTGAAATGATATGTGGATTGGAAGATAATTGAAGAAGATTGAAATGAAATCCTGGCCATTAACAGTAAGGTGGCGGCTAGGGTTTAAAACACTAATATTTTGCAAAATAGAAAAAATGATGGAATTATATAGAAAATTCGCGTACACAATTCATCCGAAATTTTTTTCGAACTCGAAACAAAGCGTGCCGCCTGACGTTTATAATGTATTACCCTTATTCCGAACGCAATGGAATATATAACGGGAGCCCATTTGATCATATTTGAAAGATAATTTTTCGAATCAACTATTTAAATTTGAAACTTCACTTAAACCGATTTCTACGTGTTTTAGCTTGTCTCAAACAAACCGTAAATCCGATTGACACGAAATTTAAAATATTACAATAATGTAATATAACATTACGGATCCAATGAAACTAGTTTCGCCGAAAACCGAGTCTGTTTGAAAAATGACTATTTTTACACATTAATTATTAAATATTCAATTTTTTACAACTTGACTTTTAATTCAATTTTAAAATTCTACTAACATCATTTAAATTCAACTAGAATTTATTTCAACTTTATAAATCATTTTTACTCATTTTAAATCCAATTTCCAATTATTTTCGCAAATTCAAATGTTAGTTTAACAATTTAATTATCCAATTAAATCCTTATATTCGAAATATAAGTTATTCAATTAATAAAATTAACTTTTAAATATTTAAAATTAATTAAATACACCAATTTCAAATGACAAAAATTCTGGGTCGTTACATTCTCCCCTAGTTAAAAGAATTTCGTCCTCGAAATTACTAAGTAAGAAAAACTCACAAAATCCATTAACTTTCAAAAAAATTCGTTCAAATTAGATTTACCAAATCTATTTAACGTTTTAAATTTTCCAAAATTTATTATTTAAAATTCTCACAAAAACTTTACTAAGTTTTCAAATCCTTCCGTAGTTATCTTTTCAAAAGTACTAATATCGTTTAACTTTCAACTCATAAACCAAAACTTTAGTTATCAAAATCTTTCAATTTTCCCAAAAAATTTCTAACGCCTCAAATTTTCAAAAAAGTTCGCCATAGTCTTCTTTGTGCGGTTCGATCCCCAAAAAAAAATAGCAATACATATATCACAAATATACATCTCATCATCGTGGATGAGGCATCCCGAAGGGAAAAAAGTGTAAAAGTACAATATGTAATCCGAGATATGTACCTTATATATTATTAGTGAGCATATACAGCTAATATAGCACGAAAGCGAGCTCCACATGCAAAGCAAGCGCTATCCGCACCTACTAAACACTCAACAAACAATGAGAAACATGTATATATGAAAATAACATCAATATACATCATATACCAATACAACAACTATATATGCCAATATAGCAAATGCAATCAATAACAACAAATCCAACCATCAAACAGCTATCATCTAAAAAATCCACAACCAAATCAATATTCATTCATTTCTCATTAATATTCAATGAATTGATTTTCAATTTATCACATTTAGTTCATTAACGTTGGATTTTACTAACATTTATTTGTTCAAATTACATTTGTTTACATTCACCAATTCATATTCCAATTTGTTCATTTCCAAATCAAATCAATTCTATTCTATTTAAATTTACTTTACTTCCAATTTCGAATTCAATTATTTAACATTCAATTTCACTAATCAATTACATATGAATTTTTATTCAATCAACTTACAATCATCTAACAAACAATGTATATCCAACATAACCAAATTAATTTACTTTACATTCATCCAACTTGGTCCAACACTTTTAATTCCAATTGGTTCAACATTCAATTGACTTTCATTCAATTATTCAATTCACAACTTCTTAACTTAAGTTTTATTCAATTCTTAAAAACAACATTTTTAATGTTGATTCATTTTACAATTAACGTTGAATTTCTTTATATAACCCAAGTTCAAATTCTTCACTTTACTTTATTAGTTCACATTATTAATTTACTTTGATACCAAAATCAACTTCATTCCACATTTACATTCACTTACACTATACAACTTAAGTTCATCTCTAATTCAATTCAAATTCTATTTTATTTATCTTTACTCAAGTCAAATTCATATTACCATTCAAATTCAAATTTTGTTTTGCCAAACCAAAAGTGTTTAACCATTGTACTTACATTTTCTCATTTTATAAGTTATACAACTTAATTATCTAAACTTCCGTATTCATATTCTATAATCACTTATCTAATCCAATTAAAATTCAACTCAATTTAACCTTCCTTAGTTAAATTTCAAATCATATATTTATTATGCTACTCACATTTATTTCAACTTTACCAAAGCTAAAATTTATTTCATATTATAAATCCAAAACTCATTTCACTTATATTTATCAATTTCAACTTGGATTTTAAATCAAATTTGTTTATCAAAACAAAACTTCAATTTCAATTTACTATTGGTAGCAAATCCATCGCACAGAAACTCGAAAATGATACTGATGATGTTGTAGTCACCGCCCATATTATTTCCCAGCAACAGTGTGAATTTAGTGCTTTATATTATTTTTTTAAAATTATTTTTATTTATAAATCACATTTACAAATCTTGTACTTATATAATTTCACGATTCTACTTTACTTATATAAGATCATTTCAAATTTATATATCTTACTTAGATTTATAGCAATATGATATCTTTAACTTTGAAAAACAACTTTCAAAATCAACGGGATTCAAATTTTAAAATTCTTAGTTAAATCCATTTTTATTTATAACTCATATTTATAAATATATTCATATAGCTTCACTTCTTGTATATAAGATTATTTCACAATAGCAAATCACTTTAATTATACTTCCATACTTTATAATTCATTTTCTTATATAGTTTATTCTTTTATAATTGTTGTTTTTATTTAAATTATTCAAACATCTTTTATTAACTTATATATATATATTTAATTTTCAAACAACTAAACAATCAATCCAATTTATATACACTTTAATAATTCCTGAAAAATTATTTCCTTACATATAAATATAATCGAGGTAAAATTATTTCATTTACCCAATTTAAAATGATACTATGTCGACTTGCCTCATTTAAGTGTTTTGAAATCCCTATCGATAACATGCCGTCCCATATACCGACCAGAATTCACAAACAGCTCAACGGATAATCAAATACAATATAAAACATTTTATATTCACTAACAATTACGCGCTCATATATATAATACACTGATACTCAATCTACGGTACTACTGTCCTCATCTATAATGAGTACACTCAAAGCTTAGGAATATACAAAATCTAAGCTCTGATAACAAATGTGACGAGACGCAACCAGTGGGTAATACCCACCGTAGCTCACACTGATACCTCGCGCTTTGCTTTTACGGCCAGCCTCTCGACTACAACCAACCCTTTTACTCTAGGGACATGTAAGGGCAAGAGTCATCCGTTCGCTGCCTAACAAGAAGTGAGAACCCCCTATCAGGTTGAACATAATCAAGCAAAACCGATGTACGTAATCGTTAGAAATGCAATGTCAGACAAACATCCATACAAGTTGTACAAGAACAGGACAAATCGAAGGTACTTTCCTACCACATCCTGTCAAAAAATCCCTACGATTAGTAGCGAATAGTCCTCACATTGGATATTTCATAATAAAGAGACCACTGCTACTGGATGTATATTGGGATTTTAACCCCAAACAATCAACAAGCAGTCCCCCACTATGAAACTCCAGAATAACAATATCATCATAAGAAACCTACACAATCGTCGCATATACGTTGGTCCGAAGTGGTTTTCGGATAAACCGATCCCGGTCTCTTCGCATCAACAACACAAAAGCGTTTCTCAACCTCACATAAAAGCAAAGTCTCATAGACTTATCACGTCTCCAACTTTCAACTTGCTATCCTACGGGCCAGGAAGGAAGCACGATAGATTGGAGTAATACTCCGCACTACACAAATCAACATCCTCAACACAAACGATAATCAAGCCTACGAAGAAGGCTAAATACTAAGTGTATGACTAAATAGTTCCCATATCAAGTTGAGGAACTAAAATTTTGGCCAAGTTTGATAGTCGGTTATTTAACTATCAAAAAAAAATTCAACACTATAAAAATCACTATGCCTTTTTAATTAATCTTTTATTAATTAAATTACTTTCTAAATATTCACTTCAAATTATCTTTAAAAAGATATATCTTCAAAATCATTTCAACTTTGGAAAATATTTCCAAATACTTATTTAATAATAAGTAATTCACAATCCATTTATTTTCAACACCTAGAAAATATTCAATATACTTAAATCAGGATTAAGTATATATTTTATTCTTTAAGGAAAACATTCTTGTTAAACACATTTATTTGGGCTAAAATGAATGTTGTGTAAAACATCGCTACGACCACCCAAAATCAATAGTACAGAGATTCGAAAATATGATAGATATATAAATTCCAATACTATACAAAAACATTACCTTTTCGAAAATCATTTACTATAATAACAGTGTTATAGTACATTATTTCCATACTTCTCGAAAACATCTATTTCAACAATGAATGTTGAAATCTATGGTTTAGATATTTGACACATTTTAAAACAACTTCAAATCGTTTAACTACATTTAAAATTATCACTTCCTAAAACATTTATTTCATTCAAAAGGTTATTCACTTTCCAAAGCATATCCATTTTATTCAATATATTATTCACTGTCCAAAATCATGAATATAATTCTCTAACCAAATTTCAATACTTCTACACATTTAATTTAAAGGCTAATTCATTGTCCAAAGTCATGAATATAACTCCTATATCAAATTCATTACTATTTCACATTTTAATTAAAGAATTATCCACTATCCAAAATCGTGGATATATCTTCTTTAATAAACTTCTATATTTAACTTGTCAAAATCAATTGATTCCGGATTTATAAAATAATGTTTATAAACTCCATTTCTGTTTTATAAAAACTTCAACTTATAAAGTCACTTTATTAACAAATTCTATTTATATCTCAATTATATACAAAAATCCAATTTATAAGCAAATTACTTATAAATCATTTACTTTCTAAATCCTTTAATTTATAATTTCACAATTCCAAAAACTCCTTTATAATTCAATTATTATAATTTATAAAAATTTGATTTTTTAAATCTTCTTTATAACCATTTATATTAGTCAAAAATCACAATTTATACTATTTCACAAGAGAGTCAAATTCCTATTTCAAAAATCATATTCTTATTACATTTCCCAAAAAATCATAATTTTTATAACATAGAAATTATAACATTTATTTATTTAATATAAATCTGTTCCTTTAACACTTCAAAATTCAAAAAAATGTATATATCCAAAATCACATTTAAAACCCTTTCAAATTTGGAAATCATTAGTTAACATTTTTAAATTTCCAAAATATGGCCCAATGCTGGAACAACACTAAATACATCAATCACGACATCCAAAATATCAAATATAATATGATAACAGCATATATCACAATATCTGTAAATAAATCAATACGGGTGAGGAAACCAGTTGGATCCCTCCAACCTGTCACCTACAACAAATATACATATTAGAATATGTGTACAATATCTTCTTTGAGGCAGGCGCACGCACAAAGGGTCATCCGCTCATAAACGGGAACGTATAAGGTCATCTGCTCCACTAGGAAGGTATACATACAAATACCAATCAATATATCATATATCATCTAAACAGTCATCAATCATCATACAATAATATTTATTCTCACTAATACAAAAATATTAGTTAGTCAGAAAGAATGAGTTGTACTCACATTGCTTCCAATAGCAGTCGCGGTGTTTTGTTCCGAATAAAATTAAACGACCGTTTAATTTTACTCAAAATTCATACTAGATCCAATCAGCTCCAAACCACATCCATCGTGTAGTGTTCGTAAATACGGACCCGACACAATTCGATTCGTGTGAAACGGACCTCGTATGAAAAAGTTATGGCATTTTAAAGTTTGTACGAATTTATATAACATGAATTTACACATTTATTTTCATTTTTAAAACCCTGGTCAATCATGGCCACTCGATTTTCTTGATTAACATCTGCTCATGCATGATTTTCTTCCTTCCCCATTAGGTTTCGTACGCAACCGAACCCATTGAAGCCGCCACTAAACCTTAATCAACGCGCCTCCTACGTCGATCTTTACGACAATCAAAAGCCACCGTGTCGAAGAACGTCACGAGAGCCACTTTCAGCCAGAGGCATGACGAGCTCGGTCAGCCCTTCACTTCAGAAAACGCACATGAGATGATGATCAACGCGGCTATTTTGACATCGATCCGTAGCTTCAAATTCGATCGTAGCTATTGATCTTGTATATCACGTCGTGCTCTACGACTTTGCAGTTGGAAGTTTCTTGAATCGATTTGTGGATTGAAAGATAATTGAAGAAGTTTGAAACGAAATTCTGGCCGTTAACAGTAAGGTGTCGGCTAGGGTTTAAAACCCTAATATTTTGCAAAACAGAAAAATGATGGCCTTATATAGAAAATTCGTGCGCACTATTCATCCGAAATTTTTACGAACTCGAAACGGAGCGTGCCGCCTGGCGTTTATAATGTAATACCCATATTCCGAACATAATGGAATATATATCAGGAGCCAATTCGATCGTATTTGAAAGATAGCTTTTCGAATCAACTATTTTAAATTTAAAATTCACTTAAACCGATTTCTACGGTTTTAGCTTGCCCCGTACAAACCGTAAGTCCGATTGACACGAAATTTGAATACAATGATAAAACATTGTGGATCCAATGAGACTGGTTTCGTCGAAATCCGAGACTATTTGAAAAATGACTATTTTTACACATTAATGAAATATTAAAATATTCAATTTTTTACAACTTAACTTTTAATTCAATTTTAAAAGTTTACTGACATCATTTAGATTCAACTACAATTTATTTCAACTTTATAAATCATTTTTATTCATTTTAAATCCAATTTCCAATTATTTACGCAATTTCAAATGTTAGTTTAACAATTTAATTATCCAATTAAATCCTTATATTCGAAATATAAGTTATTCAACTAATAAAATTAACTTTTAAATATTTAAAATTAATTAAATATATGAATTTCAAATGACTGAAATTCTGGGTCGTTACGGTTATTATTTTTAGTTATTATTAATCAATTAATATTTAATTAATAATTATTGATAGGAATTATTTCATATTTCAAATTAATTTTTATTTATTATTGTCTAATAGCAGTTATGAATAACTGTATATTAATTTTTAATTATTATTATTTAAGAATTAGTTATTTAATTTTTAATTTTTAATTAATATTAACCATTACTATTTAATTGTAATTATTACTGTTACATATTAATTATTTATTGCAACTTGTAAACTAAAATGGTTGCAGTCGATATCAATTACAACTAGCACAAATAGTAGTTGTTGAAAATTGGCATTTATAACAACTGGCAAAAGAAAACGTTGCTAGGCATCTATTATGACTACAAAAAAAGAGTTATTCGTAATTTGCATCTATTACAACTAGCAAAAGATAAATATTGTAATAGGTATCTATTACAACTGTTAAAAGAAATTGATTGTAAAAGGTGTCTTTTGCAACTGCATAAAAAAAGTTATTGAAAATTGAAATCTATTACAGCCAACAAAAGAAAAGGGTCGTAATAGGTTTCTATTACAAAGGCAATTTGTGAAAGTTGTAAAAACATTGTTGTAATAGGGTCCTTTTACTGCAGATATTAAATATTACTTATTAATTAAATATTAAACATTAATTATTATTATTAGTTATTGCAATTTAATTATTAATTATTTTATAATAATTATTTAAAATAATTCTTAAACATTAATTATTAACTGTAAATAATAAATATTAATTAGAATTAATAAATATTAATAATAATTTACTAATTATTAATGATTAACTATAATAGATTATTAAATATAAAAAATAATTATTGATGATAATTAGTAATTATAAATTATTTATTGATAATCCCCAATTATAATAAATCAAAAATAATGAAATATATAAGCTATCATTTATAATTATTAATTATATATTAATATTTACAAATTATTAAATAAGTAGTTATAAATAAATATTTTCAACAGCCAAAATTAGTTAGTTGTTATAAGTCTCTATTATAATTGGCTAAAAGAAATAGTTGTTAAAGATACGTTTATTGCAACTTGTAGGAACACTTAGTTGTTAAAATTTGTTTATCGCAACTGGTAGGAAAGGGTGGTTGTTAAAAATTTGCTTATCGCAACTGGCAGGAAACGTAGTTGTTAAAAATGTGTTTATTGCGGTAGGAAGGAAAACAAAAATGTTATCCGACCTTTTGGCTCGGTTATATTGAGACTGACTGAACAAGTTAAAGTAGATGATCTTCAAGGAAGATAGCTCGGAGAGATGATTATTAGACTCGAAAATCAAGCGCATTCAATGATATGAAGCGATGATAAACCGAAACCAAGAAGTGGGCTCTCCATAATATTCTAAATATGGAATAATGCCTCCCCTAGGCGGGGGATCAGTGCCTATCCATTTCTCTAGGGGATCGATACATATCCTCAATTTATGTCCCAAACTAGGTGAGATCGATATGGAGTGAAAAGGAAGGCCCTATAAGGCTACTTTCAAGTTTCAAGTCATTTGGAGTTCGTATGCTCAAGTTATGGACAAATTACTTCATCTATAAAAATGGATCGGTATAAAAGGGATCGGCCATATTCAGTTTTTACTACATATTGTAACAATGATCGGTCAATAACTCCAAATCCACAGATGCTATCAACATGAAACTTGGACTATAAGCACGTTACAATATGAGGTACACCCTCTAGTGATCGCACCTCAATCAGAGGAGATTGGAGGGATCGGACTCTATCCTTCTAGAGGGATTAGCTGAAATCAAAATGCATACAACACAACTTCACTGAAAACATGATATCTCACAAACGGTAAATCGGAATGGCATGAAATTTGGGAGACAAGTAGCTAACATCATAACGGAGCCAAGCGGAGGATCTCACCCTATTTGAACACCAAAATAGGGATTGAGGCCGAACCCTATTGTGGGCCCCAATGGGCCTTAAAAATTCTTCTATGGCTTCATCTTGGCATGGAGGTTCTTCTGCCAAAATTTCAGCCAGATCCGTGCATGTCTTCCCCTATAAATATAGAAAGCATGGCATCAGAAAAGGGGCCTCTTTTTTCTACTACAAAGGCTCTTCCATTTTTATTCTTCATTCTTATGCTAATGGATCCCAGCTGATCTAAGCATTCTTGTAATCATAATCAAGTGCAAGATTAATGAAAATATGAAGTGGACGTAAGCCAAGATTGTCGAACCACTCCAAAAATATGTGTATTCATTTATGACTTTATCTCTGTTTTATTTTCATTTTTCATTTAATCTATATTAGATTCTATTGGGCATTAATGCCAATTTTTGGCGTCAATGGCAGATGTTAACAATACATTTACTACAACTGTCGGAGAATGCCAATTGTTAAAGATCATTTATTAAAACTGCTCGAAGATGTCAGTTGTTAAAGATCATTTATTGCAATTGTCATATGGCGCCGCTTGTAAATAACTAGTCATAATAGGGTAATTTTCTTGTAGTGGAAAAAATAAATTTGGCTCTCATCATAAATAAAAAGAGCATCGACACGCGCACGCGCACCTACATGCACACACACACAGATATATATATATATATATCTATATATATATATATATTGTAAAACCCTATAAATTAACCATAAATAAATGAAATAAAATAAAATAAAATCTAATAAGGTAGAATATGGAATTTTATAAAAGTTGGAATTCCACCCTGGAAGTTATTCCGTTGCGTTCATGGCAAAATTCTGATCTGTGTCCATGTATAATATGCTAAAAACAGAGCTCAAATAAAGAAGTTATGGACATTTAAAGTTTTTAGATTTAAATTAAATAAGTTTAAATTAAAATTAAAATTAAAATAACGATTTGAGTTTTAAAATTTAGCTTGGGGCTAAGTAAAAGTTAATTAACATTTGATTAATGTTTAGTGTTAAAGTTGAATAGGGGAAAGAAATTAATTAATAAGGCAATGTAATCAACTTTTACCCGAAATATTCAACCGGTCGACACCCCAAATACGGCCAGTACACTGGTAAGAGAGGGGAGATCGACCAGTCGAAGCTAATTTCTGGCAGTGGCAATCAGTGTTTGATGGAGTGTATTATTATTTTAATGCTCCAGATTTATTCATTTCTCACCTACTTCTATCCTACGGTTCTCGTGCGTTTCAACCCTTATAAATATATCCCTATCCTCTCCACTTTATATTCAGGTTATTTTAAGGAATACAACGAAAATCTTCCATTGCTATCTCTCTAGTAAGATTCAGTAACTTCGTAGAGAATTTCGGTAAGAATTCAATTTATTTCTTATTTATTTCTTCTTCCTCCAATCTATTCTTACCCTATTCTTCTCTAATTATTCTGAATCTAATGAATATATACCTCTTCCCTATTGTTTGTGTGTACGTGAGTGTGTAGATCAAAAGAAAGAGATTCTGGAAGGTATTGGAAGGCTACAAATCCATTAAAGTGAAGTTAAAGCTAATCTGTGAGTGAAACCTTAATATTTCTTTTTCAATAATTGTTTAGTGTATTTCACTTTGGATTTGAATATGCCTTAGGGATTTTGGGTCAAAAATACGATAGATAAAATCCACCAAAATTCATTTTATTTCGAAATGTCAATTCCATGTTTAAATTCTCAATTATTTACATTAATCTGATGGAATTTTTGATAATTTCATAGTCTATTCCACTTCTCCTTTTTTTTTGTTTCAATTTATGATTCTTTAATGAAAATAAGGGGTTTGGATTACAAATTTTATCGGTAATTTACACCACTTGTTCCACACAAGTTCCTTTTTATCAATTTCTTTATAATAAAGGAGTTGAATAGAATATTGTATTTAGACTCCAATTTCTGTTATTTACGGTATTCCATTTTATTTAAGTGGAAATTATCTACAAGGGCCTCTTTAGCAAGTGGAATTAGTTTCTGGGACACACAACGGAAATAATTACTTTCAAGGACAAAACAAAAAATAATTAGTTTCTAGGGCCTAAAAAGTATGAAATTATGTCCTTGAAAGTAATTAGAGTGCTGACTTTGTCCTTAAAAGTAATTATTCTGCTGACTTTGGCCTTGAAAGTAATTTTTTTGAATGTGTGTCCTAGAAACTAATTGGACTGCAAAGTTTGTCCTTCTGGTGAAATGCCCCTTTAATTAATGTAAAAAATTGTGTTTCTAGTTTATTTACAAGTTTATTACTACAGTTTTGGGAATGAACATTTATTCCCTGTTTGGATATTGTAATCACTTATTTTGGGTATGTTGGAATCTTGGGAATTTGAAGAGAAAAGGGCTTGTAATAATAATAGGTTAGGGAATTGACATTTAATTATAGTTAGGGCATAAAAACTATACGTTTAGAACTTATTAGGTGCGAATATTTATTTATCTCTATTCGTGTAATACCGTATAATTATTGCATATATGACGAAGTTAATTAGGCATTTATTTTCCCTCGATAGGAAGGTAACTGATTGCTAGGCGAAAATAAGAGGAAACTCTTATATAGACTTATTATTATTTCAAGGCGTAATAAGGAAGATTCCTTATAAGGCCTTATTTATGAAATGGTGAGATGAGTGTGTGTGTGTTTACATATATGTATGTATGTGTGTACATACAAATGTATGTATGCATGCATGTATATATGTATGTATATTTGTGTGTGTGCGCGCGTGCGTGCGTGTGTGGAGTAATTGATGTATGGCTAAGTAATAGGGATGCGAGGTCAATTGAGTTACATTACGGAAGTATTTCCTTCACTTTGAGACTACCAGAAGTTGTGTACACTTTATATTGATGTGCGATATCCTTATGATAAATATTTGCAATGACATGAGGTTAATCCCAAATTCTGTAGGGGAAATTTCTCCAACTAATCTGGCAGCCAATTCTTATAAATAGTCGGCCTAATGTGAGATGTCGTTGTGAGTATGGGACATAATACGAGGGGGCTGCTTCGGGGTCTCGAGTTATTAAGTGGTTGTTTGAGCACCCACCTGTTTTCCTCAAATGAAATATTAACGGCATAGGGGACACGTTACATAGTATATCTACAGGTATCCGCTTTTAGATAAGGAATTAAGTGACTGATCGAGGGTTCACCATTCCAAGTAAAGAAGTATTAAGTGACTTGAGATTCCATATGATGCCAGCTAGATATTACCATCAACGAGCACGCCTTAGAAATAGGTATTAAATGATGGGGTCTGACCTTTTCGATAAAAGGTATTAAGTGGCTTTGGTACTATCTCTTGCATCGTTGGTAATTATAATATGGGGTTTGGGTTATGGGATTTTGGAAACTTACTTCTTTTCTTAAAAAGTAGTATTAAATGATTTCAGCGGTTTTATGTTCAGAGACATATTTTTATTTTGAAATATACCGTCCAAGTACTGAAAAAGGTAAGACTCGAGGTTTTTATTCACAAACACTTATTATTCTGACTCCTTCCTCATTACAACATAGATTAATGGATGTTGATGGCGAAGGTGACGCTTAAAGACGAATGTGGTTTGCTTGTAACAGTATTTATCATTTTTACTTGCTCTTATATATACACATGTATCTATTCTATTATTGTAACGAATATATGACACGATTTGATGGTACTTTGTATTATGACATTCTTATGTTTTTTAAATAAATGGGTACACTTTACTATTGTATTGTGTTCCATCACTTATGAGTTTTGAAAGTTTAGTTATGACTCTATATTTTTATTTTCTTAGTTCTAGTAACAGCTTACCTTAGAATAGATCTAAGTTTAGATGGGCCTCTCTGGATTAAAATTTAGGCATGTGAAGGGGTTGGTTGTCTCTCTCTTACACACACATAAATGTATATGTTAAAATTTCTATGTATAATGATGTATATCTTTAATATATATAAATATACCACAATTTTAAAATAAAATTATATTTTCAATCACAACTGTTTTTAATAATATATATATACACACATATCTGTGTATGTGTGCGTATAAATTCAAAATTTTGCTATGTAAAATTACGATAAGATTTTGAATTCAGATCTTAGATATTGTTTTGTAATTGAATTTTGTATACTAAGTCAAATCAAATATTTTTACTTCATATTTGAAAATAAAGACTTGGTCAAAATTTTAATTAGTGCTTTCAAAATTATATTTATATATTATATTTAGTTAAAATTTTTGGACATTTTAATTTTACTACAGAATAATTTAATACAACCAATCTAAGTATATGTAAGAGCTAACTATATACGTAGTAGGTATAAATCTCATTATCTACTTATATATAAACTAGACCATGCACACTTTTATTATGTTGCACTTGCATATTACATACATATGAGTGTATAATGTTACACTCATAAATGATGTACAAGTAATATTAATTAGTTAAATTCATTAATTATATAAGTCAGAAATTATATAAAATTTGATTTTATTTAAATTAACTAGATTGGATTAGGTATAACAGATTGGACTTCATAGGCCCATTACAATCCAAATAGAGTTTTTTTTAAATCTACCTATTTCATTCGCTATAGACTGTCCTGAATCCAATAAGAACTAGAGGAAATGCACCGAGTAACAATACCATAGATGATAGTGCGCATTTTCATAAAAATCCCCAATTATAACTAGTATAATGGAAGGAACTGAAGGGGCAGAAGATGTGCTTTCTCAACCACCCATGAACTTTTTTGTGTTAACTAAAGACTTTACAAACTTAGGAGTAAAGTCAGTCAAAGATACCGAAAATATTATTAAGGTTTATACATGTCTTGGCTCTTATGGGTGGATATTTTGTGATTTAGGACTTGATGATAGGTAAAAGAGTAGGTTAGCTTCTATGCAACTTCGAGATAGGGCCATGAATTGGTGGGATTATATTATGATTTCTATTTTGGATGAAAGTATGATACGAGCATTGTTCAGGAAGAAAAGATTGAGATTGATCTTTTTCCACATATAGAGATAGCTACTTTTTTCATACTTTTCTAGATCTGATACATGGTGATATGACACTTTCACTTTCCGTGTAATTATTGTGTCATAATTTGGACCTAGCCCGATAGACAACAGTTAAAGGAAAGCTGAATGTTTATTGTAGGTATATAACCAAACTACCTGCCATGATGATCAATTGTGTAAAAGGCACTTTCAATGATTTGATTAATAAGTGTTTGATGTTCGATGGTCTAGAACATAAGATGGTTATGGAAGAGTTGAATTGGGGAAACAAGCCTTATGCGATGACCCGGAAATTCGAACACTTCATCTTCGAATATCTCAACTGCTGGAAATTACTAAATATTGAAAGTATGATTTTATGACCTTGTTAAACACTTTTTATTTAATAACCAATGTTAGAAAACTTGTTTTTGGTATGTGTTTACAAAATATATTATTAGAAGAGATGCTGAAAATGTGACCGGAAAACATTTCGTTAAAAATCAACTTTTTGTTAATTAAAGGTTGTAGGAATATTAGTACATCTGTAGGATAATATATGAACACCTTATTAAGTGCTTAAATCCTTATATAAATAATGGTAATTAAGCTTCTAGAAAGAAAACATTAGGACATTTTATTTAAGGAGGAAAGGGTAGAGCAAATCATGGAAGGCATGGTATGTAAGAGTGTGGAAAGGAGTAGCTTCATGGTTCACCCTAAGAAGGTATAATTGTCCTTTTACCTCATTTCCTAAGCCTATATAAGAATATGCAATGCTCTCTTTATTCTCAAAATTCCAAACTCCTAAAAACTCTACTCTTTCACTCTGTTTCTCTACACAAAGTTCCTAAATCTAAACAATTCTAAACAATCAAAACTCCTCCAAGTTCATGCTATCAATCTAACATACCATATAGCATCATTCTATCACCTCAAAACCAAAATAATAGGAGCCATTTCCCTTTAATCCACCAAGGTCGTATCCAAATAGGGAGGTCCAAGGCAGGTCCAAGGCTTGGTCGTGCATTTCTAGTACCCCTCTTCTCTTGTTGTGCTTGTGTGATGCCACACTCCGAGACCCACATTAACAAAGAGTATTACAAGGCAATACCGTGTGCAAATACGGAGAATAGAGATGGATAGAAGCAACCATCTATATCCTTGTGTTAACTATCTACCGAATACGTCGATGAATGTAGCATATTTTTTTAAGTGGATCGACATATCCAATAGATTTTTAATACGAAACTATAATGGCTATAAGATCTAACAGAACAAAATAATAACAACTCAAATATAAAACACATCGTAGAATAGTAGATCATCACATACATATACACATATACAGATACATTACAGGGTATACAAAATGATACATGTCAAGTGGTGTAGCAACCACAATATACAAGCGAGTCAAAAGAATATACATATCAGAGTTACCACCAAAATGGACTACACAAAAAGCTATAACAAAAGGAGCTGGTAGAATAGTCCATTTATTTGAAAAAAAATTAAAACACATTATAACACCTGTGTAGGAAATCTAGAAAGAAATATCAAGAAAACATCAAAACAACGGAAATTACACGAAGTGTTATCCGTTTAAAACAAGCTACGACTCAATATTTGACGGCATGTTTGAACAAGTTAATAGTGTCTAAATAACTTGAAATTTTGCAAAAATGTAGTTCAACATTCCTACTTCAATCTGCAAAAAGAGTCGTT
Source organism: Allium cepa (assembly GCA_030765085.1). Classification (NCBI taxonomy): domain Eukaryota; kingdom Viridiplantae; phylum Streptophyta; class Magnoliopsida; order Asparagales; family Amaryllidaceae; genus Allium; species Allium cepa. The sequence continues at coordinate 413,113,788 of CM060937.1, forward strand.
GAAATTCGACTTGAAAAGAAGAATCTGCGTCGTTTAAAAGTTGGACCAAAACAAGGTTAAATCGCTGAATTCCAACAGACTGCGGGTTGAAGTTCGATGGCAGTTTTGAAATAGTGAACGAACCCAGATTGGCAAGAATATTTGTAGGAATGTAACTAAACATTCGTACTTCAATCTTCAAAAAGAATGACTCAAATCAGATTTGAAACGAATGAATTATGTTGTCTCAAACATGGACTCGAGCCATGTTTGTAACAGTTCAAAAACCAAAAATCTACAGTCCTGAAACCATCTTGAGGTTCTTCTTATATAGGGTGCTAATATACTCAAGGACATACTTAGAAAGAGCCTTGAAAGAAGAAAACAATCAGAAACAGAAGATTTCCCTTGCTTTAGCTTGAGGAAGCGACAGGCAAGAGATGCTTTTAGAGCTTGAGTCAAAGAAGTTGATTCAGTCCAGTTTTTCACTGTAGGGTGCTGCGGTCGTCTTCGTGAAGAAATCCGGTGGAGCTCTTAGGCTTTGCATCGACTATCGCAAGCTTAACGAGTTGACCATCAAGAATAGATATCCATTATCAAGGATCAACGATATGTTCAATCAATTGAGTGGTGCTAAGGTCTTTTCTCGGCTCGACCTTGCCATTGGTTTTCATCAATTACGAGTTGTGGAGGATAGCATTCCTCTTACAGCTTTCCGCACTCGTTATGATTTTTTTGAGTGGCTTCTTATGCCATTCGGTTTGACGAACAATCCTGCTTTCTTTGTTGATCCCATGAATCGAGTATTCTAGGAATATCTCGATATGCACGTCCTTGTGTTTATTGACGACATCCTTATTTATTCTAAGTCCGAGACAGAGCATACCCACCGTTCGAGGAATGTCTTGGATGCTCTTCGTCAGCATCAGCTTAGAGCCAAATTCTCCAAGTGCCACTTTTGGGAAAATATGGTTAAGTTCTTAGGCCATGTTGTATCTTCCGAGGGCATTTTAGTCGATACCTCGAAGATCAAAGCTATCCAGAATTAGAAGAGGCCTAAGAATGTTCGTGAGATTCGTAGTTTCCTTGGATTGGCGGGTTATTACCGTCGGTTCATTAAGGATTTTTCTTGTGTTGTGCTTCCTCTTACTAGCCTTATTCGAAAAGGTGTTTGTTATATTCTGTCCGACAAGTGTGAAGCTTCCTTTCATACATTGAAGGAACTTCTCACTAATGCTCCTATTTTTGTGGTTCTCGAGGGGAATCATGATCTTGTTGTCTAAACTGATGCTTGTGGAAGTGAGTCTTGGAATGGGACGTCACAGCTTGATTCTTTGCTTGTGTATTGAAGGAAGTATAGTGGTGTTTGAATGATGTTGATAGGAAGATAGTGGAATTTAATTCAAGTAAAAGTGAGTTATCTCACTCATTAATCAAAACCAATAAAACATGTCATATGTAATACAAAATGTGTTAATTTTTCTTGCTATATATTAGTAATAATAGACATGAACTACTTAAAGTTATGACCATGATTATATACTTCCAAAATTTTGTAATTTGCTAAAGTATTTCCTTTTAAACCATTAAGATGTATTTAAATTAAGTGCATTCGAAAACTTAAAATAGACATGTTAAATGTTATATATGTTAAAACATGTTTAGTAGTAATGTGGATGGAATTTGGAATTAAATATGTGTATAAAAGTGAATGACACTGAATATTGATTTGAAAATGAATTGTCCCTATAACAATAGTCATATAAACGCATTTTGAAATCCTTTCCTTTTATATCACTCTTTAAACTCCATATTTCAATTATTTTCAAGTATAATGTTTTATATACTTATAGTAGTATAAAAGCTGGTAATAAATGAAGTTTTAAAGCCATGTGTTTATAAAACAAAGTTAGTGAAGTTATGGTCTATATAGCGATAGTCGCTGCGGATGCAGTTTACAAAAATCAGTTGTCTTGCAAAGTTTAAAATATTAATAAATTGGATATCTTATGAAATCTTTTCAAGGAATTCTTATAAAAGATAAATAAGTATTTTAAAGGAAGTAAGATGTCTAAATATAAATAGTTATATTAAGTTTTTAAAGAAAAGGTTATCTCTTTTTTACGTATACACAACTTGTTTATTTATAAATATAATAAAGGTTTTAAAAATAAATATTAAGTAAAAGTAATATTTCCTATAACTATTTATATCTTATTTATAAGCAATTTAAAGGTATTTTATTTATATATAAGTTTATAAAATCATTTTTAACTAATTTATTAAAATAAAAACTTTTACACACTTTCTTCCTTAACTTATTTTAAATTCTATTTCCTTATTAAATAAAACAACTATGTATAAAAATCATTTTAAAAAGAGTTTCAAATCTATTTATACAAAAAAATTCAAAGGATTTTTGATTTAAAAGAAGGGATGATAAGTAACAACTATGTATTGACATTGGTTTGGTTGTTTGTGAGTGTTAAAATTACTATACTTAACACTAAAAGCTGTACGAGTAAGCTTCCATATTTATGAGAGTCAAGATTGATGTTTAAGTAGGGACTGAGCGATAGTGCTCTAACCTATCAACATCTTTGTAGGCCGAGGAATAGTAAAGCAGAAATATTGGAAATGAGTTTAGTACACGAACCTTGATTTTCATAAGATATGCTTGAGATTCGATAGTCGATTAGTCGACTACCAAACTTAACTTAGGAAGTATAAGAAAAGCTTCATTAATTTATACCAATGAGAACCACCAAGGAGGAGAATTATTATGAAATAATTCTATCTTTCGATTACTTATAAAAGAACAGAAATTGAGTTAACCGGAAATTCATCGATTGGTTTTGGAGAATCTGGGATCGGTAAGTGTTTTACTTATCGAATATCACATCAAAACTTTTATGTGAGCTCTATGTCTCGGAAGTGGAATGATGGAGACCATGTGTGGTTTTGAAGTTTGTTAAGATAATGGAATTCATGATTAGATTGGGTATTGAAGACTAGTATGATAGGTGCCGAACATAGCCTTGACATTGGAAAAATCACTAAAGATAGTGTAGGATGCACAATCCAAGGGTTTTGATAACCCGGGGGGTGCCTCAACTTCGTTATCTAGAGTATGCCTATCGATATGTTGCTAGCAAGAGTGGGTAGTGCTTAGGTTCCACGTGGTTTGGGTTCGCTCGTTTGGACGTAGGCCAATTGTGTTTACCATATGGTATATTTTATTTAGAGGTATAAGATGCTCGTAAGGTATTTTTTGATCCTTGTCATACGTAATCGGTCTCAGTTTACTGAGGAGATATCTAAGGAAAATCCATCTATATGAACGTCCCTTAACGGTTTTGAAATGTACTCTAATATGTTGTGGTGTGACAAATGTAAATATCATAGCTATTTTCACATTTATATTGCACATCTTAGAAATTATCTATAATATCACGTAATGTAAATGTCAATTGAGTTAGTTCTTTAGAGAGGAAACCAATTCGGTTGGTCTCGAAAATAATGCTATGTGTTTATATGCATTTCTGAGTTTCTCATTCCAAATACCAGACATGTCTGGCACATGGTGTTTCTTTTACTAAAACTTCTCATATGCTCTTTTGAGTAGATTGAGTAAAGCAGGTCCTAGGGTTGGATGCTTCAAGCTTATGGAGATAAGCTGGATGCTTCTACCTATCTATATATGTACCAATTTTCTTTTTCGTTTACTACTGGTTTTGAGGACAAGCAATTATAATTGTTCAGGCTGATGGTAGTACTTAGTCACTTTTGTAACTTTGAGATTCATGTATGTTAGAGTAACTCTTTGCACTACTCTATGGTAAATTATATATTACGATATCGTGTTCTTTCTCATTCTGTTTCTATTTTCTTTTCTTTTACCTTAACTTTCTATCTTCTTGACACTAAGGTGCTCGACAAACGAATATCGTTGATGTATTAATGTCGACATCCGGGGATTGATAAGGATATCGTTACATTTTGGTATCAGACCCCGAGATTGAGCGAACGCCTTGGCTTTGGTTGGGTATGGCTCATTAGAAATAGGGTTGGGATGCCCTAGAATGAGTCGCTAGTACAATACATATAAGAGCATATATGTTATTACAAAACAAGATTTTCATAATATTTTCTTAAAAATATTCTCTTCCTAATAACACCTTTTCTTTGAAAATCTACTCTTTCTTTGAGTAAATCATTCTTATTAATTCGTTCTTAGTATATCCTTCCTTTGATATGGCTCTATCTTAAAGTATTCTAAATATGTTTTGTTAAATTCAGGTAGCAAACTATGAGTGCTCATCCTACAACTGCTAGAGTGGTAGAGGTCATAGAGCTAGTACCGTCACCTGTGGTAGGACTCGAGCTCTAGGGATGCTGCTTCTGAAGCCGAACCTCGGGTGAATGTGGTTGAAGAAGTAGTACAAGTTCAAACCTAATGAACTTTGCTTTACTCTGTAAAGACTTTGAGAAGCTGGGTGGTCAAAGGTTTAGTAGGACTGAATCGATTGTTGAAGTTCAGACTTGGTTGAGGTTGTGTGAGATGATTTTTAGAAACTTGAAGTCGGGTGATGCTTTGAAGCATCGTTTGAATTCTCGTCTACTTTCAGATGCCTCCATGGATTGGTGGAGTTTTATTACTATGGATGTTTCGAAAAATGACTTCTCTTGGGCCTAACTTAAAGAGGAATTTGAGAGGAAGTTTGAACCGAAGGCAGGGAAGATCTTGTTGTTCAGAAGTTACTTAGATTTGAAGCAAGGTACTATGACGGTGGTAGAGTATAAGAATAAGTTTAACGCGTTGTCTCATTTTGGGCCTTGTGTGATAGACACACCTTTGAAGAAGAATAAAATGTTTATAGCTGGTATGCATCCTAAGTTTAAGTGGGATATGACTAATCATCTAATGGGGTAATTTGTTTATTTGGTCAATACGGGCTCGAGGTTTGAGAGTTTTTGCACCAAAGCCTACTAATTATACAATAAAGCCTATTATTTCTATAGCAGCTTAGGATAAGAAGCGCAAGTTTCAGGGGAAGAAGGCCAATATTTTTTTCCACAGGTGTGGAGGGATGGGCCATTATGCTAATCAGTGTAGGTCTGGTGGAGGAAGGCAGATGGTTAATGCACCAGTAGTGAAAACTCCTCAATTTGCTCCAAAGGGGTGCTATGCTTGGTAGTAGACAGATCATTTTTTTTAAGGATTATCCTTTGCTCAAGAAGGGAGAGCAGCCCAAGGACTTTGCTATTTTGGATACACCTTCCACTCTAGAAGCACCAAAAGGGAAGTAGGGGCAGGAAGGTATTCTATATATTTTTGGCATTCCAATTTGTGCATTGTTTGATACTAGTTCTTCTCATAGCTTTATGTCTAGAAACCTTGTTGATAAACCTGGTTTCGAGCCAATTATGGTTCATATTCCTATTTATGTGTCGAACCCGACAGAAGGCTCGAAAAATCTTAGCATCTTGTGTAAAGGAATTCTGATTTCCTATTTCGATCGTCTCCTTCCATGCGATATGTCCATTCTTGGTTTTCTCGATTTTGATGTTATTTTGGGGATGGACTGGTTTTCTCATAATCATGCCACCTTGGAGTGTAAGAAACGGGCTGTGACGATAAGTAATGGAATGGAGATTCACATAATATAACATGAAGGGTCGGGTCCTTATTTGAGTAGTTTCCTTTATTCTCTTGATGCGGCGGATGACGTTTTGGAGTTGATTTCGGTTGTTCGAGAATTTTCTACTGTCTTCGAGGAGGTTTCTGGTTTACCTTACCATCGTGAAATTGAGTTTCATGTTGATCTTGTTCCTGATGCTAAGTCTATTGTATTTCTTGTTCATAGGTAATGTATGAAGGAGAAGTTGGAGTTAGCCAATCAGATTGGTGATTTACAATGAAAAGGTCTGATCTGACCTAACCGTTCGAATTGGGGAGCACCCGTTGTTTTTCCACTAAAGAGGTTGGTTCCTTAAGACTTTGTGTCGATTACCGCGAGTTTAATAAGTAGACTATTTGAAATAAATATCCTTTGCCTAGAATTGATGACTTATTCGGTTAGCTCAATGGAGCTCGTGTATTTTCTCATCTTGACCTTGCTAAATGTTTTCATCAGCTAAGGGTAGTAGAGGAAAGTGTACCCATGACAGCCTTTTGTTCTGATTGATCTTATGAGTGGTTGGTTATTCCATTCAACTTAACCAATGCTTTGGCTTAATTTTTTGACTTGATGAATCGTGTCTTTCGAGATGTCCTAAATAAAGTTGTTCTTGTTTTCGTTGATGATATTCTAGTTTATTCCAAGACTAAGGAGGAGCATTCTCTGCATTTGAGGATTGTATTGGATACATTGAGAGAACATGTTCTTAAAGATAAGTTCTCAAAATGTCATTTCTAGTGGTCGGAGATTAGGTTCTTAAGGCATGTTTTTACCTAAGATGGTATTTCAGTTGATTCGGTGAAGGTCATTGCTGTTCAGATTGGAAAGACTTGAAAGCATAACAGAAATTTGAAGCTTCTTGGGTTTGGCTTGTTATTATCGGAGGTTCATTCAGGATTTTTCCATGATTGCTTCACCACTTACGACTTTCATAAAGAAAGATGTCAAATTCAATTGGATGGAGAAACGCGAAGTTGCGTTTAGAGAGTTGAAGGAGAAGTTGATTAGTGCCCCCGTTCTGACTATTCGGGACGGAGGTGAAGGTCTTACTGTTTACACTGATGCTTCTGGAATAGGATTCGGTGATGTGTTGATGTAGCATGGGAAGGTAGTTGCTTATGCTAGTAGGCAGTTAAAATCGCACGAGACTAGATATGTGACACATTATTTAGAGCTTTTAGCGGTAGTCTATGCGTCGAATTTGTGGAGACATCATTTGTTGGGTAAGAAGTTTGATCTTTATTCAGACCATAAATCTTTAAAGTATCTTATTATCCAGAAGGACTTGAACTTAAGGCAGCTGCGTTGGTTGGAGTTTCTTGCAGCATATGATCTTGAGATTTCATATACACCATGGAAAGCTAATGTGGTAGCCGACGCGTTGAGTAGGAATATGTTGTTATGGCTAATATGGAGGTTCGACCAAGTCTTATCAGCCGTATAAAGGAAATATAGCAGAGAGATAGTCATCTTGCTCGACTAACTAAATCCATTAATGAGAATGTTGCTTCGGAGAAGTATCTAGGATTCAAGGTAGATGACCAAGGAATTTTAAGGCTGAATTGACGGATGTGTGTTTCGAATTTTACGGCATCAAGCAGGAAGTTCTTACAGAACGTTACCATTCTAGATTGATGATACATCCTAGGACCACTAAAATGTATCATGATATAAAACGTGCTCTCTGGTAAGAAGGTATGAAAAGAGACGTTTCTACCTTTGTAAGCAAGTGTGTTACAATAGGTGAAGGGTAGTCATTAGAAGACCGTCGATTTGCTTCATCCGTTTGAGGTTCCAAAGTAGAATTGGGAGCAGATTTCCATGGATTTTATTGATGGTTTACCTAGAATAAGGAGACGTAATTTAGTAACCTGGGTTACTGTTGATAGATTAACCAAGAGTGTGCACTTCTTACCAGTTAAGGCAACAAGGACGGCATCTAGTTTGACTAAGCTTTATGTTAGAGAGGCTGCTAGACTTTACGAAATTCCATGTATTATTGTGAATGGTCGAGATCTGATCTTCATAAGTCAGTTTTGGAAGGGTTTGCATGATACTTTAGAACATAGCTTAGTTTTAGTATAGCTTATCATCCTCAAACAGATGGACGGACTGATAGGGTGATCGAGATTTAGAGGATTTACTTTGAGCTTCTATTCTTGACTTTGGAGGATCTTGGAAGAATCACTTGCTGCTTATTAAGTTTTGCTATACTAATAGTTTTCAAGCGAGTACTCGAATGACACCTTTTAGGGCATTGTATTGAAGGCATTGCAAGTCTCGTTCTGTTGGGTAGACCGAGAGATAGTGCTTGGAACATATATGATTCGTGAAGCTACGGATAAGGTAGTAGAGATTTGGAAGCACTTGAAGGTAGCTCAAAGTAGGCATAAGAGCTATGCTGATATGAGGCATCGGGATTCAGAGTTCTCAATTGAGGACATTGTTTTCAAAGTTTCTCCAATGAGAGGTGTGATTCAATTTGGTAAGAGACGGAAGTTAACACCACGTTTTATTAGACCTTTTATGATTCTGGAGAATATAGGCAATATTTCTTATCGGGTTGAGTTACCGTTTAAGTTATCATGTGTACATATTGTTTATCACATATCTCATCTACGGAAGTTGTATATGATCCAACATTGATTATCGAGCCATCCCAGTAGGAAGATTTGGAGGGTAAGCCCAACTTGACCATTGTGAGGCAGCCTATTTGTATTGTTGATCATGATACGAAGAGGTTAAGGACTAAGGTTGTGGAATTGGTCAAGGTATAATGGAGTGTGGATGTTCAAGATTGCAATTGGGAGACAGAGGAGAGTATAAGAGCCTCTTATCCAGATTTAGTTCTTAGTCAGTAGATTTTGTTGTATCTTATCTTTGTTGTGTACTTACCGTTTGTAGTGCGGTGACTTAGCTTGTATCCTTGATATATGTAGTTTGAGTAGTACTCTATATATACTCTTTCTCCTGTTCTCTTTATGTCATTTTTGTTTGAATTTCGTGGATTAAATATCCTAATGGGGGAAGAACGTAACGACCCAAAAATTCGGTCACTTCATCTCGAATATCTCAGCTTTTGGAAATTATTGAATATTGAAAATATGATTTTATAACCATGTTAAATGCATTTTAATTAATTACTAATGTTAGAAATTTTTTATTCGAAATATATTTGTAAAAATATATTCTTAAAAGAAATACTGAAAATGTAACTGGAAAACATTTTATTAAAAATCAACTTTTTGTTAGATAGATATTAGTGCATGTGTAGGATACTATATAAACACATTAGAAAATGCTTAAATCCTCTTATAACTAATGGTAACTAATTAAGTTAAAAGCATCTAGAAAAGAGGACATAAGGCACTTGATTTAAGAAGGAAAAGGTGGAGCAAATCATGGAAGGCATGTTGTGTAAGAGTATGGAAGGGTGTAACTTCATGGTTGATCCTAGGAGGATATAAATGGTCTTTTACCACATTTACTAAGCCTGTATAAGCATGTGCAAGGCTCTCTTCATTCATAGAATTCCTAACTCCTAAAAACTCTACACTTTCACTCTCTTTCTCTACACAGAATTCTTAAATTAAACAATTCTAAACAAATCTAAACACCTCCAAACTTATGTTATCGTCCTAATATACCATATAACATCTTTCTACCATCTAAAAACTAAGAGAATAGGAGCCTTTTACCTTAAATCACACAAAGACCGTGTCCAAATATGGAGGTCCAAGGCTTAGTCATGCACTTATTGTCCCCCTCTTCTCTTGTTGTGCTTGATTTTGGGCTTATATATTGAAGGAAGGAAGTGTAGTGAGGTTTGATTTAATGTTGGTAGGAAAATAGTGGAATTTGATTCAAGTGAAAACGAGTTATCTCACTCATTAATCAAAACCCAAAAACAAGTCATATGTGATACAGTACATGTTAATTTTTCTTGCTATATATTAGTAATAATATACATTAACTACTTAAAGTTTTAACCATAATTATATGCTTTAAAAAGTATGTGATTTGCTCAAGTAATTCCTTTTAAACCATTAAGATGCGTAGTCTAAATTAAGTGCATTCAAATACTTAAAATGGACATCTTAACTTGTTTATATGTTAAAACATGTTTAATAGTAATGTGGATGAAATTTGGAATCAAATATATGTATAAAGGTGAATGACACTAAATATTGACTTGACTATGGAATTATTCATATAGCGATAGTCGCTATAAATGCACTTTGAAATCCCTTCCTTTTATCTCACTCTTTAAACTCCATACATCAATTTTTAAGTATAATGTTTTATATATGTTATAGTTGTATAAAAGCTAGTAATAAATGAAGTTTTAAAGATATGTATTTATAAAACAAAGATAGTAAAGTTATAGTCCATATAGCGGTAGTCGCTATAGGTGCAGTTTTGAAAAAATCAGTTTTTTTAGAAAAGTTTAAAATATTGATAAATTAGATATTTTATGAAATCTTTTCAAGGGAGTTTTTACGAAAGATAAATAAGTATTATAAAGGAAATAAGATGTTTAAATATGTTTTAAAATAATTATATGAAGTTTTAAAGAAATGGTTATTACTATTTTATGTATACACAACTTCTTTGTTTATAAATTTATAAAGTTTTCCAAGATCAGTATTAAGTAACTATTTTTAAAAGAAATATTTCCTATAACTATCTATATCTTATTTATAAGTAATTTAAAGGAATTTTATTGATGTATAATTTTATAAAACCATTTTTAACTAATTTATTAAAATAAGAACTTTTACACGCTTTCTTCCTTAATTTATTTTGAATTATATTTTCTTATTAAATAAAACTACTATATATATGAATCATGTTAAAGAGAGTTTCAAACCTATTTATACGGATTTTGGAAGACGTTTCTGTTGGATAGGATCCAGGAACTGGTTTGCTTTGGTCTAGTTGTTTCTGGAAGCTTCAGCATAGGTTGAGCTGATCAGGAGAAGATTGGCAGCCCAGGATTTTCTGTTGAGTTACGCAGGTATGAGATAAGGAGTTTGGAATTCGAAGTTGAAGACTTCATTATTGTTAAGATTTTTATGGTTAAGAGAACAGTGATTGGATAAGAATGGATGGTTAGTTCAGAGATATTTGAGATTTCTTATCTGTGTTTTTGATCGGATAAGATTGAATTGCCAGTTTGGATAGCTAGAATTCATTGTATTTCACGTATCTCTAAGGAAGTACGGGTATAGTTCATTGTTGGTTGTTGTATCTGTAGTTCAATCAGATTTGGAAGTTCAGCTGGACTTGAGTATAGTCTGATCTTATGTTCAGATTGATGGATCTAGAGATGAGAGGAGCTCTGGATTTTGGTGGTGTAGTTTGTTAGCTTCCGTAGAGCGAGTCTGCCGGTGGTTTATACTTGGGAAACTCTAGATAGTATTAGAGATTTATTCTGATTTGTGTCAGGATAATTAGTTAGGTATGTTTGTTTGGTTGATCGCTATGATTGTTAGTAACTGGTTTATAGGTATGCTTTGCTGTTTGAAACTAAAATCTTTGCCGGGTTATTAAATTACCTTTGCTTTTAAATTTCGGGGACGAAATTCTTTTAAGGGGGGAGGATTGTAACGACCCAGAATTTTAGGCAATATCAATTTAATAATCTATATTAATAATTAAATTGATTTGATAATTTTTCTTGATAATTTTAATTTAAATTGGTGAATTTAATCTTTTAAAGGTTAATAAATTTTTAATCTGATAATTTTGATCAATATTTTTTTAACAATTTAAAATTTGATAAGAATTACTTATCAAAGCTAATAAAAATTTATTCTATTTATAATATATATATTTGATATATATTGTGAATAGGAAAATCTTTGTTTTAAATAAAGAATAAATTTTCAAATTGTAATATATATGTGTGCATATGTTATAATTTGGAATTGTTTTGAAATTTAATTTTAATCTATTGATAATTTATATATGTATGAATTGTAATTTAAAGCTTTGTTTTAAAATTAATATTTTTCAAAAGATAATTTAAAGTTTAATTCAATTATTTTCAAAGTATAAGATAATTGTTTGTTTTTAAATAAGATAGTTTAAAAAGGTTTTAAACAAAGTTTTATTTTGTTTTCTTTTAAAATGCTTAATATAAAATGGTTATAAGTGTATAAATATAAATGTTTTAGATTTTAAAATACATGTATAAGGAATTTATTTATATTATATTTAGTTTTAGCATATTCTCTTTTAAAGGTAAACTAATATTTATTAATTAAGTAAATTAAACATGTAAGTTTATATTTACATTATAAATTAAATGAAAATTAATTAAAAATTACTTAAGTAACATTTGTAAAACATGTTAGTTTATCTCTTAATAACACTTGTAAGAAAATAAAATAATATTGTGACAAGTGTTAATTCTTTGAGAATATCTTCACTTATTTGAAAATTTAAAACATATCATTCTTCTTTCTTTAATCTATTTCCATTATTCTCAGCTGAAGGAAAAAATTAAGAAAACTAGAAATTTACCTCAAATCTGAAAATTTAAACCCAAAAGTAAAAAATCAAATATGAATTCAAATGGATGTTCAAACTGCAAATCTGCCATCATCAAATCTGCAATTTCAAATCTGCAAATTCAAATGAAGATCATCAGTTTCAACAGCAAGTTCAAGGTTCATTTCAACTTTTTAAAACACCAAATTGTAAGCATGCAGAGAGATTCATTTTCAACATCATGCATAAGGATCAAGTTTCATCAGCAATCAAAGCGTTATCCAGATTAATATTCAAGGGCCTGGAAATTAAAATTAAAATCTGCTCTGCTTATATATTTGAGGTGAGTAAATTCCTTTTAAAAACAGCTTTAACAAATCTGTAGTTGAATTTATTGTTGCTTGTGGAATTTGCTATGATATTGAATAATGGTTTACATGAATATTGTTGTATATCCATGGTTGAGGGTATGGAATGCTGGGTATTAGATGAAAACTGTTTCTGTACATCTCGGTATAATTACAGAGTTGTTCTTCTTAAAGAAGATGCAAAAATCATTCAAATCTATAACTTATTTGAACTTGTTATAAGAATGGAAAATGTATGTAAATGCTTGTTAGTAATTTTAAAAATAGTTTCATAATTTTAAAATGCAACAAATAATTTTTAAATTGGTAAAACACAGTGAATCTTGATTTATGTCAAAAATCAACCTTCTTAATTTCTGTTTTGGATTGTATAAATGAATTACATGTTAGAAATGATGAATTTTAACATGCATTACATAATTTTTCAATTGATATTTGTTTGGGAATGTTGAGTTGAACTGTATGGGCAATTTGACGAATTGTCGTTGGTCGAATCATTGATTCAAGTTGAAATTCCGGGTGAGGCTTGTTTTTAGGTTGTTGATTATGGGAAAAAATACAATTAGAATTTTTAAATGGATGAATTGTTTGAAATTGATCAAACTAGGGTTTAAGTTAGTTTCTGGCTCGGCTTAACTGTTGTGGTTTTTGCGACATGGGATGTTGACCGGAAGTGATCTCATGGATTGCGAGAGTAGTGGGGAGACGAGTCGAAGGTGTTGTGTGGTCGGCGAGGATCATCAATGTCGTGGTGGTCAGCGTTGGGGAGGGGTTCTGTGTCACGATGTTTTCTACAGTTTCGAGATTTTGGGTCAAATTTTGATTTGCTTTCGTATTCTAGAATCTGGGTTCGAATTGTTGCTCGCGTGGGTTCATGTGACCGACGTAGATGAACGCGATGGCCTGAATTGGACGGAGATGATGAGACATATGCACGTGTGTACGTTGTGTACACTGGAACGTTTGAGTGTTAGGGAAGAAGGTTTTGTCCCGGAGAAGCTCTCGTGGTTTTGTTGAGATGACTCGAAGAGATGGTGCTAGGAATTAACTCGGGGAAAGCTCGAGTAGCTGCCGTGTTTATCTCGGGTGATTTGGTTGTTGTGTTTAGTTAGGTACTGTGAAATGCTAGTTGCAAATAAACTTGAGTTTGAATAATTAAGGTAAGCATTAAAATTATAAACCAAGTTTATAAAAGGAAACAATTTAAAACGTGTTGTTTAAAAATAAATATAAATCAAACTTTTTGAATCTTAATCGAATTTATATTTCAAATTTAAATTGTTTTAAGATGATTTCTTTTGTAAATAATTATCTTAATTAAATTTTGAGTTTTAATTTAAAGAATGTTTTGAATTTAATTACTTAATCAAAATTTTAAAGTAATGATTAATAACTAAAGTTTTCAAATTTTATTTGAAAATGAATAAGTTTGAATTATTTAATTGTTTTAAATTTTAAATTTTGATTACCAAATGTCTTATTTTCAAATAAGGTTATTGTTATAAATTTTGAAACCCAAATAAAATAGTTTTTTTTAAGGTATTAAATTTGATTAATTTCAAATAATTTATTTATAAAGATAAATAATGTTAAATTATTTTGTTATGAACATAGAAATGTTTAATTATTATAATTTGTTAAAAGGTAATGATTAATTAAGATAATTGTGTTTTCTTAATTAATTAAGGATTTTGAAATATTAGAAGTTAATTGATCAATTATTTAATTAGTTTTAAATAATTAGTTAATTTTTTATTTAATTTAAAATAATCACTTAATTAAGGGTTAATTAAGTGTAATTACTTAATGAAGTAATTATTGGTTAATTATTGAATGAAATTAATAATGGTAATTACTAATGGAAGTAATTTAATGGAAAATTACTCATGGAAGTAATTAGCTGAAGTGATTAATGGATAATCACTTGATGTTATCAGTTAAGGAATTGATTGATATAATTGTTTTTGAAGTTAATTAATTATGGAGTAATTAATTAATTAATTAAAGTATTAAGGATTATTTAATGATGGAAGTAATTATTTGTTAAGTAATTAATTAAGAGAGTAATAAAGATTTATTAATCAAGTAATTAGAAGATAATTACTTGTTAAGTAATTAAGAGTTAATTACTTAAATTAATTTAGTTAATTAATTAATGTGATTAATTAATTAATGAATGTGATTAATTTAAGATTAATTACTAAAGGTAATTAATTAAAATTGTAATTAATCAATAAGTAATTAATTAAGGATTTATTAATTATTTTAATTGATTAATAATTGCTTAATGAAGTAATTAAAGATTAATTAATTAGATTAATTAATCAACGGGTTAATATAATTAGGAAGTTAATTAATAAAGATAAGTAATTACAAATTGTTAATTACTGTTTATGATTAATTACAAGTTAATTATTAATTAATAAGGATCATTAATATAATTAATTATATTAATCAAGGTTGATTAATAAAAGTAATTAATTTAAGTGTGATTAGTTAATTGTAATTAATTGAGGGTTAATGCAATTAATTATAGTTAATTAATTAAAGGAAACAAATGAAGGATCAATAATTATTGTAATTAATGATGGTAATTAAAGGTTAATTACTGTATATGGTTAAGGATAATTACTTGAATGTAATTAAATGATAATTAATCAAGGAAGATTAATTAAGGAAGATCATTAAGATATAATAAATTTATTTATTTGGGATAAATAAATTAAGAAGGATTTAAGGTCAACCCAATTGATTTAAGAGTTAATCAATTCTGCTTATGAATGATTAATTGATATTGGATGATTGATTGATATTTGGTGATTGATATTGGATGATCAATTGATATTGGATGATTGATATTGGGTGTTTGGTTGATACTGGATGATTATGATATCTATGATATGTGATATGCTGCTTTGTGAGATGAATGGTTATTATGAATTATCTATTGTGATAATGTTATTCATCTATGTGTTTATATCATCCTGAATATAAGTTTAACTATTTAAAACCTTTAAAACAACTTGGACGTTAAAATGGCGTTTGGTTTCGGTGAGACCGGGATCGGATTTCTATATTTGGATATCCGAAAACCACATCGATCCAAATTAAACGTTAGGTCGTGAATCCAAGTGGAGCAAGTGATGACTCGAGGTGTAAGAACTATTCGTCAATATAACTCTGGGGGTGATTCCATGATGAGTTTGACGGAGATGGTAATTATAGGTTCGAGATGGTGATTTAGAGTGCAAGGGCTATGGTCGTTGACTCTGAGGGTGATTCCAAAATGAGTGCAACGAGATAGTGCCTTCGGTTTCGTTCGAACCCGGAACGAACTTGTATGGATTGAATGCTTTCAGAACATCGTCAGGTGGACGATGAGCATTCTAAGATAGATGTGTTCTATAAAGGTAATCGCAGCCTCAAGCCTCATCAACCCGGGAATGGCTAAAACAGGGGAGTTGAAGCAAGTTTAGGTGGGTAGCACCCATTTCAGGGTGAGATTATTCCTGTCTAGATGTCCCTTTTCATTCGGCTGTGTGGGTGGTTGGTCGCACCAACCACGGAGTGATCTCACTCGGGAATGTTCAGTAAGGAATGGTTCCGGCTTTATGATGCAGGGGATTGGGCGTAATCCTCGGTACGTTGATCTAGGCCACGTATGGTGACGGGCGGTACCCCGGTATCCCTGCCATTGATGGAAACCCATTCTTCCTACGAGATCCTACGGTTTTATTTGTATTACCCACTTTTGTGGCTAGTAGCTGGAATTTAATAATGTAACAATTTCGGCTATTTCTTATTTACTTGAAAACCCTAGACACTATTATAATATCACTGGATTTCCTATCAAATGTTTTGGTTAGCGTAAGGTAAAAACTTTTCCATGTTTATGTGTGGGAAGTCTTACGTGATACCTTTTTTTTTTCAAAGGTTTTTCCGAAGTTAAGCAAATTTAACCCGTTTATTCACACCAGACCACTGTCTGACCCGAGTGTTTATTTTCTGTTTTATTAAACTCTTGGGTACTCATATTATGTATGAGTAGTCAAATGATTCAGGTTAGCTTGACGAATTCTGGAGGAGATATGGAGCAGGAGGCTTCCATGTGCAGATATATTTTGGTTCCACTGTGTTTGTATGGTATCTGTATCTTGTGTTCTTGAGCTATATAGTTAGACAGATGTTTATAACTGTCTAGTATGTGTTGTTTAAGTTGTGTAATCTGATGTAATATGATACTATGTAATATTTTATGTGATATATTATATTTCATTGTTGTTGTGTTTCTTTCTTCTCTTCTTTCCTTCTTCTATCCCTTTCTTTCTTCATTGGTGACGCGTCTTCCTAGAGATGGGAAGTCGGGTCATCACGGGTGGTATCAGAGTGTTAGTTTGAGTGAATACCTAGGCTCTGGAGTGGTGTCTTTCTTGAGAGAGCGTACTTGTAATTTTTATATATAACTATATACATACATATATATATATATCTACTTGATTTGTTGGGTTATCTGTTCGGATTTTCCAACATAATTTTAAAGGTAGATGGAGTAGTGGTGTATGTGTGTAACACGACTAGCACTAATGAAAGAGGTCCATATGTTTGAGGTTGAAAGTATATTTGTCGACACTGTAGACCTAATACTGTCTCGAGTGAGATATATAGTTTGGAGTAAGAATTTCTCTGATATCCGAAGGAAATCTTTTACAAGATTTAAAGTTTATTTTTGAAGTGTAAGTTTGGATCTGTCAGAAGTGCAGAAGTAAGTGATGATATCTTGATAACTGCGTGATGAGATACAGTATCCATGGATATTTTCTGAAGATGTTTTCTCTTGAAGCGGTTTTAGAAGTAGCTGAGGAGCAGTCTTTACCTGCTGGAGGGAAGATTCGTCTGTATAGAAGTTGACTGGATCTTTAGCAAGGAGGTTGGCTGTTCTAGAATATGAGACTAAGGTCTATGAATTGTTTTTCTTTGGCATGGTCGCTTTTGTCATTCCTTAACGAGAGAGAGATGTAGATGCGTGGTTTGGAGCCCGAATTTCTTGAGTGGTTGTCTGCCATCTCAGAGGTCCGTTGTGAGATTTGTTGATCGTTTTTGTTTTGGTTTTCGAGGAGCCTTTGGATTAGAAGTTTTTTGTTAGCTGTGGTAGCATTGCAGCTCGAATTGTTCGGTGTGCTGACGAGAAGGTCTTTTAGCTTCGTAGTATCATCGAGGTAGAGTTCAGAAGCAGCGGTGTGGCTCGTTTCTCCGATAATTCAGGAATCTTTGTGGTTCTTCTTCAGCAGTCCGGGCAGTTGGGTCGTGGCCAACTGCGGGGTTGTCTTGTTCGGGACAGTTTCTTTGGATTCCGAATCAGGTTAGATCGCAAAAGTGACTTGCAATTAGTTTGGGAATTTTTCTTGAGAAATTTTTGTTTGAGGCTGAGGGTTCTCATGTAGAATAAGAGCTACTGAGGTAATCAGAAGTTTGTCTGACTCTGGAGCTGAGTTCCATATTGATTTGGTTCCAGAAGCGATTTTGGTAGTCGGCCTAGTAGTAGAGTTGGTGTAGCAACTCAGAATTTTTTTTGGAATTTGGATTGGTCAGAACCAGTTTTTGAGTTGGATTTCTGTTATAAGGTTGTGTGACGGAGTCGGATGAGTCACTAAGATTTTATGGATTTGATGAACAAAGTTTCCCTGATATATTGGATAAGTTTGTACTCGTGTTCATCAACATTTTTCCCATCTATTTCAGAATCAGAGTTGTGCAGCGGAAGCGAGATAGCAGTTATACGAAGAAGGAAGCAAGTTCAGTTTGTTATTGCTTAAGAAATAGAGCTTGTGTTTTGGATTTCGATGGATTATGGAAAACTTTTCTGTTGGATAGGATCCAGGAACTGGTTTGCTTTGGTCTAGTTGTTTCTGGAAGCTTCAGCATAGGTTGAGCTGATCAGGAGAAGATTGGCGGCCTAGGATTTTCTGTTGAGTTATGCAGATATGAGATAAGGAGTTTGGAATTCGAAGTTGAAGACTTCATTGTTGTTAAGATTTCTCTGGTTAAGAGAACAGTAATTGGATAAGATTGGATGGTTTGTTCTGAGATATTTGAGATTTCTTATCTGTGTTTTTGATAGGATAAGATTGAATTGCCAGTTTGGATAGCCGGAATTCATTGTATTTCACGTATCTCTGAGGGAGTACGTGTATAATTCATTGTTGGTTGTTGAATCTGTAGTTCAGTCGGATTTGGAAGTTGAGCTAGACTTGAGTATAGTCTGATGTTCTGTTCAGATTGATGGATCTAGAGATGAGAGGAGCTCTGGATTTTGGTGGTGTAGTTTGTTAGGTTCTATAGAGCGAGTCTCCCAGTGGTTTATACTTGGGAAACTCTAGATAGTATTAGAGATTTATTCTGATTTGTGTCAGGATAATTAGTTAGGTATGTTTGTTTGATTGATTGCTATGGTTGTTAGTAGCTGGTTGATAGGTATGCTTCGCTGTTTGAAATTAAAATCTTTGCTGGGTTATTAAATTACATTTATTTTAAATTTCGAGGACGAAATTCTTTTAGGGGGGAGATTGTAGTGACCCGGAATTTTAGGCAATATCAATTTAAAAATCTATATTAATAATTAAATTGATTTGATAATTTTTCTTTATAATTTTAATTTAAATTGGTGAATTTAATCTTTTAAAGGTTAATAAATTTTTAATCTGGTAATTTTGATCAATATCTTTTTAACAATTTAAACTTTGATAAGAATTATTTGTCAAAGCTAATAAAATTTTATTCTATTTTGAATATATATTTGATATATATTGTGAATAGGAAAATCTTTGTTTTAAATAAAGAATAAATTTTCAAATTGTAATATATATGTGTGTATATGTTATAATTTGGAATTGTTTTGAAATTTAATTTTAATCTATTGATAATTTATATAGGTATGAATTGTAATTTAAAGATTTGTTTTAAAATTAATATTTTTCAAAAGATAATTTAAAGTTTAATTCAATTATTTTCAAAATATAAGTTAATTGTTTTTTTTAAATAAGATAGTTTAAAAAGGTTTTAAACAAAGTTTTGTTTTGTTTTCTTTTAAAATGCTCAATATAAAATGGCTATAAGTGTATAAATATAAATGTTTTAGATTTTAAAATACATGTATAAGGAATTTATTTATATTATAATTATTTTTAGCATATTTTGTTTTAAAGGTAAACTAATATTTATTAATTAACTTTAATATGTAAGTTTATATTTACATTTTAAATTAAATGAAAATTAATTAAAAATTACTTAAGTAACGTTTGTAAAACATGTTAGTTTATCTCTTAATAACACTTGTAAGAAAATAAAATAATATTGTGACAAGTGTTAATTCTTAAGAACAAGTGGCCTTCATCTTCACTTGTTTGAAAATTTAAAACATATCATTCTTCTTTCTTAATCTATTTCCATTATTCTCAGCTGAAGGAAAAAATTAAGAAAACTAGAAATTTACCTCAAATCTGAAAATTTAAACCCAAAAGTAAAAATCAAATTTGAATTCAAATGGATGTTCAAATTGCAAATCTGCCGTCATCAAATTTGCAATTTCAAATTTGCAAATTCAAATGAAGATCATCAGTTTCAACAGCAAGTTCAAGATTCATTTCAACTTTTTAAAATACCAAATTGTAGGCATGCAGAGAGATTCATTTTCAACAGCATGCGTAAGGATCAAGTTTCATCGGCAATCAAAGCATTATCCAGATTAATATTCAAGGGCCCGGAAATTAAAATTAAAATCTTGTCTTCTTATATATTTGAGGTGAGTAAATTCTTTTTAAAAACAGTTTTAACAAATCTGTAGTTGAATTTATTGTTGCATGTGGAATCTGCTATGATATTGAATAATGGTTTACATGAATATTGTTGTATATCCATGGTTGAGGGTATGGAATGCTGGGTATTAGATGAAAACTGTTTGTGTATATCTCTGTATAATTACAAAGGTTGTTCTTCTTAAAGAAGATGCAAAAATCTTTCAAATCTATAACTTATTTGAACTTGTTATGGGAATGAAAAATGTATGTAAATGCCCGTTAGTAATTTTAAAAATAGTTTCATAATTTTAAAATGCAACAAATAATTTTTAAATTGGTAAAACACAGTGAATCTTGATTTATGTCAAAAATCAACCTTCTTAATTTCTGTTTTAGATTGTATAAATGAATTACATGTTAGAAATGATGAATTTTAACATGCATTACATAATTCTTAAATTGATATTTGTTTGGGAATGTTGAGATGAACTGTATGGGCAATTTGACGAATTTTCGTTGGTCGAATCATTGATTCGAGTTGAAATTCCGGGTGAAGCTTGATTTTAGGTTGTTGATTATGGGAAAAAATATGATTTTCCAACATAATTTTAAAGGTAGATGCAGTAGTGGTGTATGTGTGTAACACAACTACCACTAATGAAAGAGGTCCATATGTTTGAGGTTGGAAGTATATTTGTCGAGACTGTAGACCTAATACTGTCTCCAGTGAGATATATAGTTTGGAGTAAGAATTTCTCTGATATCCGAAGGAAATCTTTTACAAGATTCGAAGTTTATTTTTGAAGTGTAAGTTTGCATCTGTCGGAAGTGCAGAAGTAAGTGATGATATCTTGATAACTGCGTGATGAGATGCAGTATCCATGGATATTTTCTGAAGATGTTTTCTCTTGAAGCAGTTTTAGAAGTAGTTGAGGAGCAGTCTTTTCTGCTGCAGGGAAGATTCGTTTGTGTAGAAGTTGACTGGATCTTTAGCAAGGAGGTTGATTGTTCTAGAATATGAGACTAAGGTCTATGAGTTGTTTCGCTTTGGCTTGGTCTCTTTTGTCATTCCTTAACGAGAGCGAGATGAAGATGCGTGGTTTGGAGCCCGAATTTCCTGAGTGGTTGTCTGCCATCTCGGAGGTCCGTTGTGAGATTTTTTGATTGTTTTGGCTTTGGTTTTCGAGGAGCCTTTGGATTAGAAGTCTTTTGTTAGCTGTGGTAGCAGTGCAGCTCGAATTGTTCAGTGTATTGACGAGAAGGTCTTTTAGATTCGTAGTATCATCGAGGTAGAGTTCAGAAGCAGCAGTGTGGCTCGTTTCTCCGATAATTCACGAATCTTGGTGGTTCTTCTTCAGCAGTCCGGGCAGTTGGGTCTCGGCCAACTGCGGGGTTGTCTTGTCCGGGACAGTTTCTTTGGAATCCGAATTAGGTTAGATCGCAAAAGTGACTTGCGATTAGTTTGGGAATTTTTCTTGAGCAATCTTTGTTTGAGGCTTCGCATATGGAATAAGAGCTACTGAGGTAATGTAGAAGTTTGTCTGCATCTAGAGTTGAGCTCCATATTGATTTGGTTCCAGAAGCGATTTTGGTAGTCAGCCTAGTCGTAGAGTTGGTGTAGCAACTCAGAATTTTTTTTTGAAATTTGGATTGGTCAGAACCAGTTTTTGAGTTGGATTTCTGTTATAAGGTTGTGTGACCGAGTCGGATGAGTCACTAAGATTTTATGGATTTGATGAACAAAGTTTCCCTGATATATTGGATAAGTTTGTACTCGTGTTCATCAACATTTTTCTCATCTATTTCAGAATCAGAGTTGTGCAGCGGAAGCGAGATAGTAGTTGTATGAGGAAGGAAGCAAGTTCAGTTTGTTATTGCTTAAGAAATAGAGCTTGTGTTCTGGATTTCGATGGATTTTGGAAGACTTTTCTGTTGGATAGGATCCAGGAATTGGTTTGCTTTGGTCTAGTTGTTTCAGGAAGCTTCAACATAGGTTGAGGTGATCAGGAGAAGATTGGCAGCCTAGGATTTTCTGTTGAGTTATTCAGATATGAGATAAGGAGTTTGGAATTCGAAGATGAAGACTTCATTGTTGTTAAGATTTCACTAGTTAAGAGAACAGTAATTGGATAAGATTGGATGATTAGTTCTGAGATATTTGAGATTTCTTATCTGTGTTTTTGATAGGATAAGATTGAATTACCAGTTTGGATAGCTGGAATTCATTGTATTTCACGTATCTCTGAGGGTGTACGTGTATAATTCATTGTTGGTTGTTGAATCTGTAGTTCAGTCGGATTTGGAAGTTGAGCTGGACTTGAGTATAGTCTGATGTTCTGTTCAGAATGATGGATCTAGAGCTGAGAGGAGCTCTGAATTTTGGTGGTGTAGTTTGTTAGCTTCTATAGAGCGAGTCTCCCGGTGGTTTATACTTGGGAAGCTCTAGATAGTATTAGAGATTTATTCTGATTTGTGTCAGGATAATTAGTTAGTTATGTTTGTTTGATTGATTGCTATGATTGTTAGTAACTGGTTGATAGGTATGCTTTGCTGTTTGAAATTAAAATCTTTGCTGGGTTATTAAATTACATTTGCTTTTAAATTTCGGGAATGAAATTCTTTTAAGGGGGAAGATTGTAGTGACCCGGAATTTTAGGCA
Source organism: Allium cepa (assembly GCA_030765085.1). Lineage (NCBI taxonomy): Eukaryota > Viridiplantae > Streptophyta > Magnoliopsida > Asparagales > Amaryllidaceae > Allium > Allium cepa. The sequence goes on from CM060937.1 coordinate 413,136,763, forward strand.
ATATCAATTTAATAATCTATATTAATAATTAAATTGATTTGATAATTTTTCTTTATAATTGTAATTTAAATTGGTGAATTTTATCTTTTAAAGGTTAATAAATTTAAAATTTGGTAATTTTGATCAATATCTTTTTAACAATTTAAATTTTGATAAGAATTATTTGTCAAGCCAATAGAATTTTATTCTATTTAAAATATATATATTTGGTATATATTATGAATAGGAAAATCTTTGTTTTAAAGAAATAATAAATTTTCAAATTGTAATATATATGTGTGTATATGTTATAATTTGGAATTGTTTTGAAATTTAATTTTAATCTATTGATAATTTATATAGATATGAATTGTAATTTAAAGCTTTGTTTTAAAATTAATATTTTTCAAAAGAGAATTTAAAGTTTAATTCGATTATTTTCAAAATATAAGATAATTGTTTGCTTCTAAATAAGATAGTTTAAAAAGGTTTTAAACAAAGTTTTGTTTTGTTTTCTTTTAAAATGCTTAATATAAAATGGTTATTATAAGTGTATAAATATAAATGTTTTAGATTTTAACATGTATAAGGAATTTATTTATATTATAATTAGTTTTAGCATATTTTCTTTTAAAGGTAAACTAATATTTATTAATTAACTTAAATATGTAAGTTTATATGTACATTTTAAATTAAATGAAAATTAATTAACAATTACTTAAGTAACGTTTGTAAAACATGTTAGTTTCTCTCTTAATAACACTTGTAAGAAAATAAAATAATATTGTGACAAGTGTTAATTCTTGAGAACAAGTAGCCTTCATCTTTACTTATTTGAAAATTTAAAACATATCATTCTTCTTTCTTTAATCTATTTCTGTTATCTCAGCTGAAGGAAAAAAATTAAGAAAACTAGAAATTTACCTCAAATCTAAAAATTTAAACCCAAAAGTAAAAAATCAAATTTGAATTCAAATGGATGTTCAAATTGCAAATCTGCCATCTTCAAATTTGCAATTTCAAATCTTCAAATTCAAATGAAGATCATCAGTTTCAACAGCAAGTTCAAGATTCATTTCAACTTTTTAAAATACCAAATTGTAAGCATGCAGAGAGATTCATTTTCAACAGCATGCGTAAGGATCTACTTTCATCAGCAATCAATGCATTATCCAGATTAATATCCAAGGGCCTGGAAATTAAAATTAAAATCTTGTCTGCTTATATATTTTAGGTGAGTAAATTATTTTTAAAAACAGTTTTAACAAATATGTAGTTGAATTTATTGTTGCATGTGGAATTCGCTATGATATTGAATATGGTTTACATGAATATTGTTGTATATCCATGGTTGAGGGTATGGAATGCTGGATATTAGATGAAAACTGTTTCTGTACATCTCTGTATAATTACAGAGGTTGTTCTTCTTAAAGAAGATGCAAAAATCTTTCAAATCTATAACTTATTTGAACTTGTTATGAGAATGAAAAATGTATGTAAATGCTCGTTAGTAATTTTAAAAATAGTTACATAATTTTAAAATGCAACAAATAATTTTTAAATTGGTAAAACACAGTGAATCTTGATTTATGTCAAAAATCAACCTTCTTAATTTCTATTTTGGATTGTATAAATGAATTACATGTTAGAAATGTTGAGTTTTGACATGCATTACATAATTTTTAAATTGATATTTGTTTGGGAATGTGGAGTTGAACTGTATGGGCAATTTGACGAATTGCCATTGGTCGAATCATTGATTCGAGTTGAAATTCTGGGTGAAGCTTGTTTTTAGGTTGTTGATTATGGGAAAAAATACGATTAGAATTTTTAAATGGATGAATTGTTTGAAATTGATAAAACTAGGGTTTAAGTTAGCTTCTGGCTCGGCTTAACTGTTGTGGTTTTTACGACATGAGATATTGACCGGAAGTGATCGCGTGGCTTGCTAGAGTAGTGGGGAGACGAGTCGAAGGTGTTGTGTGGTCGGCGACGATCATCAATGTCGTGGTGGTCAACGTTGGGGGGAGGGGGGGTTTGTGTCGCGATGTTTTCTGCAATTTCGAGATTTTGGGTCGAATTTTGATTCGCGTTCGCATTCTACATTCTGGGTTCGAATTATTGCTCCCGTGGGTTCATGTGACCGACGTAGATGGATGCGTGGACCTAAATTGGCCGAAGATGATGGGACATATGCACGCGTGTACGTTGTGTACACTGGAACGTTTGAGTGTTAGGGAAGAAGGTTTTGTCCCGGAGAAGCTCTCGTTCTTTTGTTGAGATGACTCGAAGAGATGGTGTTGGGAATTAACTCAGGGAAAGCTCGAGTAGCTGCCGTGTTTATCTCGGGTGATTTGGTTGTTGTGTTTAGTTAGGTACCGTGAAATGCTCATTGCAAATAAACTTGAGTTTGAATTATTAAGGGAAGCATTAAAATTATAAACCAAGTTTACAAAAGGAAACAATTTAAAACGTGTTGTTTAAAAATAAATATAAATCAAACTTTTTGAATGTTAATTGAATTTATATTTCAAATTTAAATTGTTTTAAGATGATTTCTTTTGTAAATAATTATCCTGATTAAATTTTGAGTTTTAATTTAAAGAATGTTTTGAATTTAATTACTTAATCAAAATTTTAAAGTAATGATTAATAACTAAAGTTTCAAATTTTATTTGAAAATGAATAAGTTTGAATTATTTAAAGTGTTTTAAATTTTAAATTTTGATTACCAAATGTCTTATTTTCAAATAAGGTTATTGTTATAAATTTTGAAACCCAAATAAAATAGTTGTTTTGAAGTTATTAAATTTGATTAATTTCGAATAATTTATTTATGAAGATAAATAATGTTAAATTATTTTGTTATGAACATTGGAATATTTAGTTATTATGATTTGTTAATAAGTAAAGATTAATTAAGATAAATGTGTTTTCTTAATTAATTAAGGATTTTGAAATATTAGAAGTTAATTGATTAATTATTTAATTAGTTTTAAATAATTAGTCAATTGTTTATTTAATTTAAAATAATCACTTAATTATGGATTAATTAAGTGTGATTACTTAATGAAGTAATTATTAGTTAATTATTAAACGAAATTAAGAATGGTAATTACTAATGGAAGTAATTTAATGGAAAATTACTCATGGGAGTAATTAGTTGAAGTAATTAATGGATAATCACTTGATGTTATCAATTAAGGAATTGATTCATATAATTATTTTTGAAGTTAATTAATTATGGAGTAATTAATTAATTAAAATATTAAGGATTATTTAATGATGGAATTAATTATTTGTTAAGTTATTAATTAAGAAAGTAATAAAGATTTATTAATGAATTAATTAGAAGATAATTACTTGTTAAGTAATTAAGAGTTAATTACTTAATTTAATTTTGTTAATTTATTAATATGATTAATTAATTAATGAATGTGATTAATTTAAGATTAATTACTAAAGGTAATTAATTAAAATTGTAATTAATCAATAAGTAATTAATTAAGGATTTATTAATTATTTTAATTGATTAATAATTACTTAATGAAGTAATTAAAGATTAATTAATTAGATTAATTAATCAATGGGTTAATATAATTAGGAAGTTAATTAATTAAGATGAGTAATTACAGATTGTTAATTACTGTTTATGATTAATTACAAGTTAATTATTAATTAATAAGGATCATTAATATAATTAATTATATTAATCAAGGTTGATTAATAAAAGTAATTAATTTAAGTGTGATTAATTAATTATAATTAATTGAGGGTTAATGCAATTAATTATAGTTAATTAATTAAGGGAAACAAATATAGGATGATTAATTATTGTAATTAATGATGGTAATTAAAGGTTAATTACTGTATAAGGTTAAGGATAATTACTTGAATGTAATTAAATGATAATTCATCAAGGAAGATTAATTAAGGAAGATCATTAAGAGATGATAAATTTATTTATTTGGGATAAACAAATGAAGAAGGATTTAAGGTCAATCCAATTGATTTTGGAGTTAATCAATTCTGCTTATAAATGATTAATTGATATTGGATGATTGATTTATATTTGGTGATTGATATTGGATGATCAATTGATATTGGATGATTGATATTGGATGTTTGGTTCACACTAGATGATTATGATATCTAAGATATGTGATATGCTGCTTTGTGAGATGAATGGTTGTTATGAATTATCTATTGTGATAATTTTATTCATTTATCTGTTTATATCATCCTGAATATAAGTTTAACTGTTGAAAACCCTTAAAACAACTTAGACATTAAAATGGCGTTTGGTTTCGTTGAGACCGGGGTCGGGTTTCCATATTTGGATATCTGAAAACCACATCGATCTAAATTAAACGTTAGGTCGTGAATCCATGTGGAGCAAGTGAAGACTCGAGGTGTAAGAACTATTCGTCAATATAAATCTGGGGGTGATTCCGTGATGAATTTGACGGAGATAGTACTTATAGGTTCGAGATGGTGATTTAGAGTGCAAGGGCTATGGTCGTTGACTCTGAGGGTGATTCCAAAATGAGTGCAACGAGATAGTGCCTTCGGTTTCGTTCGAACCCGAAATGAACTTGTATGGACTGAATGCTTTCAGAACATCGTTAGGTGGACGATGAGCATTCTAAGGTAGATGTGTTCTATAAAGGTAATCGCAGCCTCAAGCCTCATCAACCCAGGAATGGCTAAAACAGGGGAGGTGCAGCAAGTCTAGGTGGGTAGCATCCATTTCAGGGTGAGGTCATTCGTGTCTAGATGTCCCTTTTTATTCGGCTGTGCGGGTGGTTGGTCGCGCCAACCACGGAGCGATCTAACTCAGGACTGTTCAGTAAGGAATGCTTCCGGCTTTGTGATGTAGGGGATTGGACGTAATCCTTGGTATGTTGATCTAGGCCACGTACTATGACGGGCGGTACCCCGATAGCCCTGCCATTGATGGAAACCCATTCTTCCTACGAGACCCTATGGTTTTGTTTGTATTACCCACTTTTGTGGCTAGTAGCTGGAATTTAATAATGTAACAATTTTGGCTATTTCTTATTTACTTGAAAACCATAGACACTATTATAATATCACTGGATTTCCTATCAAATGTTTTGGTTAGCGTAAGGTAAAAACTTTTCCATGTTTATGTGTGGGAATTCTTACGTGATACCTTTTCTTTTCAATGGTTTTTCCAAAGTTAAGCAATTTTAACTCGTTTACTCATACCAGACCTCTGTTTGACCCGAGTGTTTATTTTTTGTTTTATTAAACTCTTGGGTACTCATATTATGTATGAGTAGTCAAGTGATTCAGGTTAGCTTGACGAATTCTGGAGGAGATATGGAGCAGGAGGCTTCCACATGTAGATATATTTTGGTTCCGCTGTGTTTGTATGGTATCTGTATCTTGTGTTCTTGAGTTGTATAGTTAGAAAAATGTTTATAACTGTCTAATATGTGTTGTTTAAGTTGTGTACTCTAATGTAATATGATACTATGTAATATTTTATGTGATATATTATATTTCATTCATTCCGCTGTGAGTTATCTGATGTTGTTGTGTTTCTTTCTTCTCTTCTTTCCTTCTTCTAACCCTTTCTTTCTTCATTGGTGACGCGTCTTCCTAGAGATGGGAAGTCGGGTTGTCACGTGTTATGTGTTTGTATGCATTTCTAAGTTTCTCAAACTAGATTTATGTCTAATAAGTGGTGTTTTTTATCAAAAATCCTTGTGTGCTCTTTCGAGTAGATTGTGTAAAGCAGGTCTTAGGATAGGATGTTTCAAGATTATGGAGACAAGCTAGATGCTTCCACCTATCTATCTACTTATTTTCATTTCCGTTCACTATTATGTGCGTATTCAACATTATGAGGACAGGCAGGCTGAGGTAAGTACTTAGTCATTTTGTAACTCTGATGTATGTTGGAGTAACTCTTTGTACTACACTTTTGGTATGTTATATTTTAATGTTCCGCATGTGAGATTCTAATATTGTATTCTTTCTTATTCTTTTTTTCTTTTCTTTTATTTTCCCCTAACTTTCTGTATTCCCGGCACTTGGGTGCTTAGCACACGAATACCGTGGATGTATTAATGTCGATATCTGGAGATCGAAAACGCGATAATTACATTTCGGTATCAATGCTCGAGGTTGAGAAAATACCTTGGCTTTGGTTGGATATGGCTCACTAGAGATAGGGTAAGGGATGCCCTAGAATGGGTCGAAAGTATTATACATATGAGAGCGTATTTACTATTGTAAAACTATATTTTTAACATATTTTCTTAAAAGTATTCTCTTGCTAATAACCCTTTTCTTTGAAAATCTACTCTTACTTTGAATAAACTATTCTTAGTGATTCGTTCTTAGTATATCCTTTCTATAATATGACTCTATCTAGAAGTATTATAAAGATGTTTTGCTTAATTCAGGTAACAAAATATGAGCAAACGTGCTGCAGCTGCTATAGGTGGTAGAGATCGTAGAGCTATTGTCATCGCCAATGGTGGGACTGGAGCTTAAAATAATGCTGCTTCTATAGAGAACCTAGGATGAATTTGGTTGAAGAAGTAGTACAAGTTCAACTCCGAATGAACTTTTCTTCACTCTATAGAGATTTTGAGAGGTTGGGTAGTCAAAGGATCAGTGGGACTAAGCGTATTGATTGGTTGAAGGGTCTGAAAGAAAATGTAGTTCTGGGGGAATTATCCATATCGGTACCGGATTCAACAAATTAGTGCACTATAACATCCCTCCTTTTTGGACATTTTAAAATCGACGATAAACCACACACGTCATACTCAAACCATACAAAAGAGTGGATTGTTATTGGGGTGAATAAGAAAAGCAAAGAAAGAAAGAAAAAACAAAATAGAATCTCGTTGTGGAATGACAAAATATAATAATCAAATAAAAGTTCATGAAGCTGTTTACAAAACATTTGATTATACTAATACAATGCAGAATTCGAGTTACACATACCAGACAATAATAAATAATAATGCAGCTGAACAATGTGATGCAGTGGAATAAATATAGTAAATAATAGATATAGTAAATAATAGATATAGCAAACAATAGTAGCACAAATCTACGTCTTCTTCCTCCAAAAATAAGGTCTTCAAATCCTGAAATGCTCAGGTTAACCCGAACGAATTGAATAGACAAAACACTCGAGTCAGAACTAAAAGATCTTACATAAGTTAAATCAACGGTAAATAAATATGAGGGGAAACGGCATCTGAGATGTTTACGGAGTTTGACATCTCCTATCCAGTATTTAATGTGAGTGCAATAACTTAAGGGATGTTCGGGATTCACATCTCATAATGATCCGTTAAACTATCTACTATGTAGTACAATACGTTATTATAATATGTCTACAGTAAAGTAAAAGAATTAAAATAGCTTTAGGCTTTACATTTTCCACCTTATTTATAATGTCAAAAGTCTATACGGTACCGCAACTCTTCGTAAACTAGAGCCGCTAGAGGATACCCCATAGGTACAACATAAAACAAACTCGTAGAAGGCGTGCTAGGGTAAGTGACACGGCACAACTAGGCAATGCCAGGGTAGATATACCAATTACACTTTCGGACTGTTAGTAAAGCATAGCCGCAACTACCGTCCAACTCAAAACACACTTCCGAGTAAAAATCAAAGGGTGGCCATCAAATAAATCAAAAGTCAGAATATAGTATCGATGGAGTGTGCCCGATCGGAGGAATGACCTCGCTTGGCCCGTCAATTGCTCCTGTTTTAGCCACCTTAAGCCAACTCATGGGAGTCAGGTCCACGTATATACATCATATAGAATCGTTGCCACCATCCTACTTCACTCTGGAAACTCCACCGCGTACACAGTTGTCAAAGTGGTTTTCGGTATTGGCAAAGAGTATGATAGCATCTGATCCCGGTCTCTTTTGAAAACCATTCGCTTATTAGACAATGGATGGTTCTTTTACATTTCCAAAATCATTTCATAATTGATATCAAAATATCATATTCGATTCAAACTATATTACTTTCAAAATCATTACTTACTTTCGAAGTTGTATTCATCTTTGAAATCATATCATATTTGAAATAATAGTTCAAAATTATTTTCCTTTCAAAAGTCAATTCACCATTTATACCATTCTCAAATCATATCATTTCCAAAATCGTAATTTCTTCCAAAAATCATAGTTCCAAAACATGTTAAGTCCACACTTCAAAATCATCATTTCAATTTATTATAACATTCAAAATTCAAATTAGGTTATAACGTCATTTAACCTTATTCTCTTTTTAAACCAATTGAAATGAATATAAACTACTCCACGTACTAAGTTTGGAAATTTAGAAATCTATTTAGATAGTTCTAAATAGTTAAAATGCTCTAAACAGTTTAATTATAGGCAAATACTTTTAAATTGATTTAAGAAAGTTAAATAGATTTAAAATAGATCAATGTAATTAAAATAGATCAAATAGCTTTAAAATAGATTGATTATATCTAAAATAACTTAAAATGGTTTAATTAGTTTAAAGTAAATTAAATTGGTTCAAAATAGATTAAAATAAATTATATAGTTAATATTTGGTCAACTAGTTTAATAAATTTGAAAATCTTAATAATTAGAAAACTTAAATAGTATATTTTTAAAAACGGTTTACTTTAGAATATGAGTTTGAGATTAATACCAAATTAAACTTTTCATTTCATTTCAACACATTTGGACCATTTCAATTTCCAAATCGAAAAATCCAATTTCAAACTTTCAACTTTCCAAGTTTCGGTAAACTATTGAATTTTCGTATCGTTTAAATCCATGTTCAAATATCAATTCGGATTACTCTAGTTTTCAAAATATTTCACAATTATTTTCAAAAAATTCAATTACCCATTTCGATATAATTTCATATATAATAAAAGTTTAACTTCAATCTTCCAATTTAAGTTCTTAAAGAAATTCCGTTCTAAACTGATTCACACTTCAACGAAAAACTTGATTTTTCAATAATACTTCATTTTATACAAATCAAATTTCCATCTTAAATTATCATTTATTAAATTCAAAAATTTATGGATTTTAAAATCATTTAATTTAACTAATCCGGTGTTCGTATATAATTTTCTACCCTAGGGTCAAGTGATATGGACATTTATCATTTCAATCCACAATTTAAATTTTTACGGTTGTATATCATTTCAAACCGCAATACCGAAATAAATAAAAATCCATAACGAACTTGCAGTAACGGTATTAAATACAACATCCATTCAACCAACATCAACAATCATCATCCAAAAAAAATAATCAATAACACCATTGAACTGGTAATCAATAACAAGTATTTAACTGGCAATTTATATTCAATAATAAATTAAGTAACCATTTAATTCAAATAAATTCAAATTAACTGGAATAATGGCTAAAATATACCAAACAGCCATAAATAAATTTCTAATTACATCATAAATCAAATTTAACAAACATAAGAAATTTTAGAAGTTGTGGGTGTGTTAAAACACTTACCTTTGAATTTAAATTGAATTTAAATTCAAAATAATCTTAGAATTTGAACAGTATCAAAATTTGTCCAAAACTGTGTCAAAATGTCTGAAATTCTGATACGATCCTAGCGGATCAAACCGCGCATGAAACGGAGCTCGTATGTAAAAGTTATGTGTGTTATAACATTTAAAATCAAAATATAATAATAAATTAAACAAATAAAAAGAAAAAAAATTCACTTAGCGGAACACGTACCTCCTCAACCCTATGTCATCCAGAACCCATCACATATGCGATCAACGACCGTCCGAAGCTTCCCCCTCATACACGCCATCTACGGCCGCGCCACCTCAAAAACACCGCACACGCCCTACCTTCCTCCCTCTCACGACTGCGCGTTGCCACCGCCAAGGCGACGCTTCGAGGAGCTACAACCGCCGCAAAAAATGCTTACCCAAAGTTGAATTTACACCGATGATCTAGCCATTAATCAACCGAATTAATGACAAAGATGACCACCACTTGCCCCCCTCTACGCAACCATAACCTCCGTTCCCTGATCCGACAAACTTGATCACGACGAGGTGAACGGCCGAGACTAAATCAACCAATTCCGGCAACCTGGAAACCCAGATCATAAAACGAACAGCATAACTGACTTGGGCTCTTCGAGAGCTTTACATTGATATATAATTTGATATAATTTAAGGAGTTGAATTTTGGAATCGAATTTGAAATTGAATTTGAAATTTGGGAATTAGGTTTTGTCTGCCACTGAGAAGGAGGAGTAGACTGAAATGTACGTACGGACAATGAAAATGAGGAGTGGTTAGGTTTTATAATGATATATATATATATATATATATATATATATATATAAGTATAACAAAATAGTAATATATGGGCTTGATTGGTTTGGAAAGTTGAACACGACCCGAAAATCCCGTTCTGTCTCCGAAACGAAAATGGGTCATCCCATATGTCAAAATAGATGTTTTTGATAATTTTAAACTCACGGAACAGGTTTCAAGTCCTAATTCCATCGTATGGAGAAGTATGTTAAAATCAGCTTATTTCAAATTAATTTCAATTGATTTTAATTAAATTAATTTCTCGGCATTTCGAGCTGGTACGATCAAATGACAAGTCCTATCGTTACGAAACTTAAAATCCTACAATAATTCACCATTATGGATCCGATGAAACTAGTTTCATCAAAATCTGAATCAGTAGCCAAAATGGCTGTTTTTCAGTTAATTAAATAAATTAATATTAAATCAATTAATTCATTTTTTATATTCAAATTAATTAACCAAGCAATTTTTATCATTTTTGATTGTATAGACATTTATAATAACTTAGAACAAGTTTTCATATAATTCAATGTTAAATATTTCTCAAATTACAGTGTTCAATTACAATTGTAATTATTAAATTCATATAATTATAACTTAATTCCAATCTTTTTTATTAAGTCCATTATTACCCTGTAACATTTGTTTTACATTTCATTACATTTCTATATTCCACATCCCATCTTCTATTTGTATTAATGACTATATTTCAAAATTTGTAATTTTGTCAATTACACTTATTAATTAAGATTTTAAATCCAATTAATTATTCTATCTTAGCTCCATTCATTTATTACATCAATTATTACTTTATGAATTAATTTATATTTCTATTGATTTTATTACATTCACACTTTCAGTTATTGCATTAATTCTCAGTAATATAACATTGAAGTTCATTTAATTTTAATTTATTTCCCATTTCAATTAAATAGACCAAATAAACAAATAACTTACAACAATCATTGCTATAACTTTTAATCACACTTATGAATTAATTATTCACAAATAAATGTTACAATTCTTATATAATCCAAATTTTATTCAACGGTCGTTTATTTCAGACTATTTCATTTATTAATTTAATGTTTGCACTTGTTTTCTTATCAATTTATAACCAAGTATAACAATTTACAATATTTGTATTAATTGTAATTTCATTCAAATTGTTAATTATTAATTTTAATTACCGTTGCTACATTTCATTTTAGCATTCATTTCATTATTAAACTACAAAGTTTTTTATTTCTTTGCATATTAAATTACCAAAACCCATTAATTTAACAATTTAAGTAGTCGAAAATTTACGGATCGTTACACTCTCCCCCACTCAAAACTTTTCGTCCTCGACAAGCAAAACGAAGGAAAAATAAAGGAATGTAGAAATCAATATATCTTCTTTAAAATATTAAATTTATAAAAAATAAATTTACAAAATAAAATAATTCGAATAGATATATCAATGTATAACAATTAAATCCTTTTATATTCAAGCTAGTAAAAGTTTGGAAAACATTCACAAAATTATCTAAGTCAAAAATTCAAGAAAATTTTTGGCGGAGTCTCCTTTGTACGAAGAGGCTCGAAAGGAATAATAATATCAAATATAACAATATATATCAGAATTTTCAAAATAATATATTCCAACAGCGGGAAAAATAATATAATATCGCTATAAAACTGTAATCCGAGAACCTATTTGTCCGGCGATTAACGCTTAATTATAAAACCAATAGCAGTAGCAATTGCTTCGATAACCTATATTTCACTTATATAATCCAAAATGAGTTAATAATTATATAAAATGAAATATTTAAAGTTGTTTCAACCACTAACAAACAATCAATATAAAACAACAATCACCTGCAATCACATCATACAACAAATCAAAACAAATCAATTATCTATCCATAGCAAACAAAACAAATGGTTTGTTCGGGTTCAAAAAATTTTAACCGCCCGGGATGACAAATAAACTACTAAGTGCACCATTTACTCAATAGTCTTAGATGAACTCAATCAATTATTCATACTTCTTAAGCAATTAGAATTATCCTATACCAAACAACCCATAAACCAAAACAAACAGTAATTTACAATGTACTTGAGTTATTCTTATTAAATTTCTTTCACAACATTCGCAGTTTTTATTTTTCTATCTCTTCAATTCATACAAGGATTATTTCTTTAATTTACCTTTATCTCTTACAGCATTTTATTCCCATTCATTTAGTGTTTATTTCATTTCTTACTTACAAAATTCATTTTCATGTATTCACCTTTAGTTGTACATAGCTTCAAACATTGACTTAAGTTTATAGTCTTTCACTTACAGTAATCATCTTCCTACTTATTTTTATAATAAATTCTTCGGCATTTACTTAAGTTTATAATTCATTTACTTATAGTATTCATGTTCAATTCAATTTCCTAGCATATCAATTATTTACTTAAGTTTATAATTAATTACTTACAATACCTACTTTCTGCCACCTTTTATTATAGTAACATTTCAATTATAACTTTAGTTTATAACAAATATAACATCAAATTATTGTTTATTAAATAATTTCAGGGATACTTTCATCACTTCATGTTTTATAAATATAATATTACATTACAACTTTTAATATTTAGTGAGTTATATATGTGTGTGTGTGTGTGTATGCTTTAAGAATGCAATTGAAAGTTATACAAGTTTTTCTCTTTTCTTTTAATTAATTTAATGTTCAGTAATCATATTCTTTGTTTTATAGGTTACAAATTTCAACTTTCTTGTAATTTCATTTATAACCAAGCATTTAATCTCTTATTTCATTTAAAGGTTCCAGTTATCAATTAGTTACATTCCATTTTACTACAATAATTGAACTATAAATTAACACAAACTTAAGAACTAAAAACCAGATTCCATTTCAAATCATTTTAAAAATAATATATAAATGTATATACTTATAAATTATATATCCAATTATATTAAAACAATTTAAAACTTATATTTGTTTATCAAAATAAATCTACAGTAAAACTACTAGAGCGGCCTTCCCACTTAGAAACCCGAAAATGAATGTCGATGATGCATGCACTCATCACCAAAATTATTTTCCAACGACAAAAGGTGGAGTACAGAACTTATTTCCTTCCAAAATTACTTTAAAACGTTTCCTTCAAATCACATTGAAATATTTATATCAAAAAATACTTCTAAATAATATTATTATTATATTCCAAAATCATTCAAAAGAAAATTTCAAAAACCTGGAACTTAAGTACTAAATTTCCACTTTTCATTTATTTTATTTTCAAATCTTATTCCCAACCAATATTTATAAATTTCAATACCTAACAACAAAATATATTACAACCAAATATACAATTTATAAAATTTATTATCTTATATACAAAATATATAACAGGCGAAATTATTTCATTTACCTATATTTCAAAACAATATTGTGCCGATCTGTCTTATTAAGCATTAGAAATCCCTATCGATGTCATAGCGTCCTATGCAGCAACCGGAATTTATAAATACAAAATGGAACAAATTAACACAATATAAAACCTTTATAACACTAACAAATACACTCTCTCATATATATATACACATACTCAGCGATTCATCATAAGGTATTACTACCCTGTTAATAAAGAGTCAGACCCCACAGAGCTAAGTTTTTCGCTAAATCAAAGCTCTGATACCAATTATAACATCCTGCCTTTTTGTACAGTTTAAAATCGACAATAAACCACACATGTCACACTCAAACGATTCAAAAAGTGGATTGCTATTGGGGTGAATAAGAAAAGCAGAGAAAGAAAGAACAAAAACAAAATAGAATCTCGCAGTGGAATGACAAATATAATAATCAAATAGCAGTTCATGAAGCTGTTTACAAAACATTTGATTATACTAATACAATGCAGAATCAGAGTTACACATACCGGAGAATAATAAGTAATAATGCAGCGGAACAATGTGATACAGTGGAACAAATATAGTAAATAATAGATATAGTAAATAATAGTAGCACAAATCTTCGTCTTCGTCCTCTAGAAATAAGTCTTCAAATCCTGAAATGCTCAAGCTAACCCGAGCGAATTGAAAAGACAAAACACTCGAGTTGGAACTTTAAATCAACGGTAAATAAATATGAGTGGAAATGGCATCGAAGATGTTTATGGGGTTTTACATCTCCTATCCAGTGCCTAACATAAGTGCAATAACTTGAGAGATATTCGGGATTTACATCTCGTAAGGATCTGTAAAACTATCTACAATGCAGTACAATACACTATTATAGAAATATTAAAATAGCGTTAAGGCTTTACATTTTCCACTTTAACATATTTTATAATGCCAGTAGTCTATACAGTACCATAACTCTCCGTAAACTGCAGCCGCCAGAGGATACCCCATTGGTACAACATAAACAAACTCGTAGAAGGCGTGTTAGGGTAGTTGACACGGCACAACTAGGCAATGCCATGGTAGATATACCAATTACACTTTCGGACTGTTGGTAATGCATAGCCGTAACTATCGCCCAACTCGAAACACACTCTCGAGTAAAAATCTAAGGGTGGCCACCAAATAAATCAAAAGTGTGCCCGATCGGAGGAATGACCTCACTTGGCCCGTCAATTGCTCCTGTTTTAGCCAACTTAAGCTAACTCACGGGAGTCGGTTCCACGTATATACCTCATCTAGGATCGTCGCCACCATCCTACTTCATTCTGGAATCTCCACCGCGTACACGGTTGTCAAAGTGGTTTTCAGTATTGGCAAAGAGTATGACAACATCTGATCCTGGTCTATTTCACAACCAATCGCTTATTAAACACTAGATGGTTCTTTTACATTTCCAAAATCATTTCATAATTGATACCAAAATATCATATTTGATTCAAACCATATCACTTTCGAAATTATTACTTACTTTCGAATTCGTATTCATCTTTGAAATCATATCATATTTGAAATAATAGTTCGAAATTATATTTCCTTTCAAAAGTCAATTCACCATTTATACCATTCTCAAATCATATCGTTTCCAAAATCATAATTTCGTTCAAAAATCATAGTTCCAAAACGAGGTTAAGTCCTTACTTCAAAGTCATCATTTCAATTTATTATAACATTAAAATTCCAACTTAGGTTATAACAACATTTAACCTTATTCTCTTTTGAAATGAATTGAAATGAATATAAACTATTCCACGCACTTTGTTTGGAAATTTAGAAATTAGTTTAAATAGTTCTAAATGGTTAAAATGCTCTAAACGGTTTAATTACAGGTAAATACTTTTAAATTGATTTATGATTGTTAAATAGATATAAATTAGATTAAATATAATTAAAATAGATTAAATAGCTTTAAAATAGATTAATTATATCTAAAATAACTTAAAATGGTTTATATAGTTTAAAATAAATTAAATTGGTTCAAAATAGATTAAATTAATTTATATAGTTAATATTAGTTAAGTGGTTTAATAAATTTGAAAATCTTAATAATTATAAAATTTATAATAATATATTTTTGATACAGTTTACTTTTAAATATGAGTTTGAGATTAATACCAAATTAAACTATTCATTTCATTTCAACAAACTTGGACCATTTCAATTTCCAAATCGACAAACCCAATTTCAAACCTTCAATTTTCCAAATTTCAGTAAACTATTGAATTTCATATCGTTTAAATCCATGTTCAAATATCAATAAAGATTACTCCAATTTTCAAAATATTTCAAAGTTATTTTCAACAAATTCAATAACTCAAATTCGATAGAATTTCATTTATACTTAAAAGTTTAACTTCAAACTTCCAATTTAATTTCTTAAAGAAATTCCTTTTTAAACCAATTCACATTTCAACGCAAAACTTGATTTTTCAACAATACTTCAGTTTATATAAATCAAATTTCCATCCCAAATTATAATTTTGTTAAATTCAAAAATTTAAGGATTTTAAAATCATTTAATTTGACCAATCCGGTGTCCGTATATAATTTTTTACCCTAGGATCAAGTGATACGGATATTTATCATTTCAATCCGCAATTTAAACATTTTACGGTTGTATATCATTTCAAACCGCAATCCCGAAATAAATAGAAATCCATAACGAACTTGCACTTTATAATAGCGTAAAATACAACATCCATTCAACCAACATCAACAATCAACATCCTTCACAATCATCATCTAAAATAATCAACCAATAACACGATGGAACTGGTAATCAATAACAGGTATTTAAATGGCAATTTATATTCAATAATAAAATAAGTAACGATTTAATTCAAATAAATTCAATTAATTGAAATGATGGTTAAAATATACCAAACAGCCATAAATAAATTTCTAATCACATCATAAATTATGTTTAACAAACACAAGAAATTTTAGAAATTGTAGGTGGGTTAAAACACTTACCTTTGAATTCGAATTGAATTTAAATTCAAAATAAATCTAGAATTTGAACGGTCTCAGAATTTGTCCAAACCTATGTCAATTTGCCCTAAATTCCGATACGATCCCAATGGATTAAACTGCGCATGAAATGGAGCTCGTATGTAAAAGTTGTGTATGTTATAACATTTAGAATCAAAATATAATAATAAATTAAATAAATAAAAAGAAAAACATCACCTAGCAGAACACGTACCTCCTCAATCCTAAATCGCCCAAAACCCATCACATACATGATCAACGGCCGCCCGAAGCTTCCTCCTCACACATGCCATCAATGGCTGCGCCACCTCCAAAATGCACGCACACCCTACCTTCCTCGCTCTCGTGACTATGCATTGCCTCGGCCAAGCTGACACTTTGAGGAGCTACAGCCACTGCCAAAAATACATGCCCTAAGTTGAATTTACACTGAAGATCTACCCGTTAATCAACCGAATTAATGACAAGGATTACCTCCGCTTGTCCCCATCTACGCGACCATACCCTTCGTTCCCCAATCCGACAAAGTTGATCACGATGAGGTGAATGGCCGAGACTAAATCAACCAATTCCAGCCTTTCATAAAATCAAATCGAAAAACGAAAAACATGATTTATTTTTGCTCTTTGAGAGCTTCATATCGATATATAATTCGATATATTTTGAGGAGTCTGAATTTTGGAATCGAATTTGAAATTGAGTTTGAAATTTGAGAATTAGGTTTTGTCTGCCATTGAGAAGGAGTAGACTGAAATGTACGTAGAGACAATGAAAATGAGGAGTGGCTTGGGTTTATAACGATATATATATATAAGCAGAACAAAATAGTAATAATTGGGCTCGATTTGTTTGGAAAGTTGAACGATACACGACGCGAAAAACCTGTTTTATCTCCAAAACGAAAATGGGTCATCCAATATATGGAAATAGATTTTTTGATAATTTTAAACTCAATGGCACAGGTTCCAAGTCCTAATTCTATCGTATGGAGAAGTTATGTTAAAATCAGCATATTTCAAATTAATTTCAATTGATTTTAATTAAATTGATTTCTAGAAGTTTCGAGCCCGTACGATCAAACGCCAAGTCCAATCGTTACGAAACTTGAAACCCTGCAATAATTCACCGTTAGGGATCCGATGAAACTGATTTCGCTGAAATCCGTGCCAGTAGCCAAAACGGCTATTTTCGGTTAATTAATTAAATTAATATTAATTCAATTAAATCAATTTTTATATTTAAATTAATTAACTAACTAATTTTTATCATTTTTGATTGTATAGACATTTATAATAACTTAGAACAAGTTTTCATATAATTCAGTGTTAAATATTTCTTAAATTACAGTGTTCAATTCAACTGTAATTATTAAATTCAATTAATTATAATTTAATTCCAATCTTTTTTATTAAGTCCATTATTACCCTGTAACATATGTAACGTTTGTTTTACATTTCTTTACATTAATACATTCAACTTCCTATCTTCTATTTCTATTAATGACTATATTTCAAAATTTGTAATTTCTTCAATTACACGCATTAATTAAGATTTTAAATCCAATTAATTATTCTATCATAGTTTCATTCTTTTATTACATCAATTATTACTTTATGAATATATTTACATTTATAATTATTTTATTACATTCACACTTTTAGTTATTGCATTAGTTCTCATTAATATAACATTAAATTCATTTAATTTTAATTTGTTTCCCATTTCAATTAAATAGACCAAACATACCGGTAACTTACAACAATCGTTACTATAACCTTTAATCACACTTATGAATTCATTATTCACAAACAAATGTTACAATTCTTATATAATCCAAATTTTATTCATTGGTCATTTATTTCATACTATTTCATTTATTAATTTAATGTTTGCATTTGTTTTCTTATCAATTTATAACCAAGTATAACAATTTACAATATTTCAATTAATTGTAATTTCGTTTAAATTGTTAATTATTAGTTTTAAGTACCATTGTTACATTTCAATATAGCATACATTTCATTATTAAATTACAATTTTTTTTTATTTCTTTCCATATTAAATTACCAAAACCCATTAACTTAACAGTTTAAATAGTCGAAAATTTATGGGTCGTTACACTCTCCCTCACACAAAACTTTTCGTCCCCGAAAAGGAAAAAGAAGGGAAAAGAAAGGAATTTAGAAATTAATATATCTTCTTCAAAATATTAAATTTATGAACAATATATTTACAAAATAAAATAATTTAAATAAATATATCAATTTATAACAATTAAATCCTTTTATATTCAAGCTAATAAAAGTTTGGAAAACGTTTCACAAAATTTTCTAAGTCAAAAATTCATGAAAAATTTCGGCAGTCTCCTTTTTACGGAGAGGCTCGGGAGAAATAATAATACCAAATATAACAATATATGTTATTCAAAATAGTATATCCTAACAGTGGGAAAAATAATATAACAACCCTATATAACCTTAATCCGAGAACTACTTATTTGTCGGGCAATTAATGCTTAATTATGAAACCAATAGCGGTAGTAATTGCTTCCATAACCTGTATTTCACTTATACAATCCAAAACAAGTCAATAGTTATATAAAATGAAATATTTAAAGTTGTTTCAGCCAATAACAAACAATCAATATAAAACAACAATTACTTGCAATCATAGCATACACCATTACATGAACTCAAAACAAATCAATTATTCATCCATTGCAAACAAAACAAATTGTTTGTTCGGGTTCAGGAATTTTTAACCACCTAGGATGATAAATAAACTACTACGTGCACCATTTACTCAACAGTCTTAGATGAACTCATATCGATTATTCATACATCTGAAACAATTAGAATTATCCTATCCCAAACAACCCATAAACCAAAAACAAACAATAATTTACAATGTACTTGAGTTATTCTTATTAAATTTCTTTCACAACATTTATAGTTTTTAATTTTCTTGCTTTTTCATTCATGCAAGGATTATTTCTTTAACTTACATTTATCTCTTACAATATTTTATTCCCATTTATTCATTTAGTGTTTATTTCATTTATTACTTACATAATTCATTTTCATTTATTCACCTTTAGTTTTATATCGCTTAAAACATTTACTTAGGTTTATAGTCTTTCACTTATAGTATTTATCTTCCTACTTATATTTTTATAATAAATACTTCAGCGTTTACTTAAGTTTATAATTCGTTTACTTATAGTATTCATGTTCAATTCAATTTCTTAGCATATCAATTCATTTACTTAAGTTTATAATTACTTACTTACAATACCTACTTTCTACCACCTTTTACTATAGTAACATTTTAATTATAACTTAAGTTTATAGCAACTATAACATCAAGTTCTTGTTTATTAAAGAATTTCATCGAATACTTTAATCACTTCAAGCTTTAATTGTATAATATCCTATTATATTACAACTTTTAATATTTGGAAAGTTATATATGTATGCTTTAAGAATGCAATTGAAAGTTATACAAGTTTTTCTCATTTCTTTTGATTAATTAATGTCCAATAATCATATCCTTTGTTTTATAGGTTACAAATTTCAACTTTCTTGTAATTACATTTATAACCTAGAATTTAATCTCTTATTTCATTTAGAGGTTCCAATTATTAATTAGTTACATTCCATTTTACTAAAATAATTGAAACTATTAATTAACAGAAACTTAAGAACTAAATACCGGGTTCCATTTCAAATCGTTTTAAAAATAATAGATAAATGTATATACTTACAACTTATATATCTAATTATATTTAAAACAATTTAAAATTTATATTTGTTTATCAAAATAAATCTGTAGTAAAACTACTACAATGGTCTTCTCACTTAGAAACTCGAAAATGAATGTCGATGATGCGTGCACTTATCACCGAAATTATTTTCCAGGGACAGAGAGGGGAGTACAGAACTTATTTCCTTCCAAAATTACTTTAAAACATTTCCGTCAAATCACATTGAAATATTTATATTAGGAAATACTTCTAAATAATATTATTATTATATTCCAAAATCATTCAAAAGAAATTTTCAAAACCTTAGAACTTAAATTTTAAATTTCCAATTTTCATTTATTTTGTTTTCATATCTTATTCCCAACCACTATTTATAAATTTCACTACCTAACAACCAAATATATTACAACCAAATATATCATTTATATAATTTATTATTTTACGCACAAAATATATAACAGGCAAAATTATTTCATTTACCTATATTTCAAAACAATATTTTGTCGATCAGTCCTATTAAGCATTTAGAAATCCTTATCGATATCATAGCGTCCTATGCACCGACAAGAATTTATAAATACAAAACGGAATAAATTAACACAATGTAAAACCTTTATAACACTAAAAAATACGCTCTCTCATATATATACACTTAGTGACTAATCCTAGGGCATAACTACCATATTAATAAAGAGTCAGAGCCCATAGAGCTAAGGTTTTCGCCAAACCAAAGCTCTAATACCAACTGTAACATCCCGCCTTTTTGGACAGTTTGAAATCGACGATAAACCACACATATCAGACTCAAACCATGCAAAAGAGTGGATTGTTATTGGGGTGAATAAGAAAAGCAGAGAAAGAAAGAAAAAAAAAACAGAATCTCGCAGCGGAATGACAAAATATAATAATCAAATAACATTTCGTAAAGCTGTTTACAAAACATTTGATTATAGTAATACAATGCAGAATTAGAGTTACACATACCAGGGAATAATAAATAATTATGCAGTGGAACAATGTGATGCAGTGGAACAAGTATAGTAAATAATAAATATAGTAAATAATGGTAGCACAAATCTTTGTCTTCATCCTCCATAAATAAGGTCTTCACATCCTGAAATGCTCAGGCTGACCCGAGCGAATTGAAAAGGCAAAACACTCGAGTCAGAACTAAAAGATCTTATGTAAGTTAAATCAATGGTAAATAAATATGAGTGGAAATGGCGTCATAAATGTTTATGGGATTTGACATCTCCTATCCAGCGTCTAATGTGAGTGCAATAACTTAAGAGATGTTTGGGATTCACATCTCTTAAGGATTCGTTAAACTATCTACTATGTAGCACAATACGCTATTATAATATGTCTGCAGTAAAGGAAAAGTATTAAAATAGCTTTAAGGCTTTACATTTTCCGTCTTAACACATTTTATAATGCCAATAGTCTATACAGTAGCGTAATTCTCCATAAACTAGAGCCGCTAGAGGATACCCCTTAGGTATGACATAAAACAAACTCGTAGATGGCACGCTAGGATAGGTGACATAGGCAATGCTAGGGCTGATATACCAATTACTCTTCAGGACTATTGGTAATGCATAGCCGCAACTACCGCCCAACTCGGAACATACTCCTGAGTAAAAATCGAAAGGTGGCCACCAAATAAATCAAAAGTCAGAATATAGTAACGATGGAGTGTGCTCGATCGAAGGAATGACCTCGGTTGTCGTGTAAATTGCTCCTGTTTTAGCCACCTTAAGCCAACTCATGGAAGTCGGGTCCATGTATATATCTCATATAGGATTGTTGCCACCATCCTACTTCATTCTAGAATCTCCACCGCATACACAGTTGTTAAAGTGGTTTTCGGAATTGGCAGAGAGTATGACAACATCTGATCCCAACCTCTTTGACAACCAATCGCTTATTTCACACAGGATGGTTCTTTTATATTTCCAAAATCATTCCATAAATGATATCAAAATATCATATTCGATTCAAACCATATCACTTTCGAAATCACTACTTACTTTCGAAGTCCTATTCATCTTTGAAATCATATTATATTTGAAACAATAGTCCGAAATTATATTTCCTTTCAAAAGTCAATTCACCATTTATACCATTCTCAAGTCATATCGTTTTCAAAATCATAATTTCTTCCAAAAATCATAGTTCCAAAACAGGTTAAGTCCCTACTTCAAAGTCATCATTTCAATTAATTATGACATTCAAAATTCCAACTTAGGTTATAACGTCATTTAACCTTATTCTCTTTTTAAACCAATTGAAATGAATATAAGCTATTCCACGTACTTAGTTTAGAAATTTAAAAATTAGTTTAAATAGTTCTAAATTGTTAAAATGCTCTAAACAGTTTAGTTATAAGTAAATACTTTTAAATTGATTTATGATAGTTAAATAGATTTAAAATACATTAAATATAATTAAAATAGATTAAAGAGCTTTAAAATAGATTAATTGTATCTAAAATAACTTAAAATGGTTTAATTAGTTTGAAATAAATTAAATTGGTTCAAAATAGATTAAAATAATTTATATAGTTAATATTGGTTAACTAGTTTGATAAATTTGAAAATCATAATAATTAGAAAATTTAAAATAATATATTTTTAAAACGGTTTAATTTAAAATATGAGTTTGAGATTAATACCAAATTAAATTATTCATTTCATTTTAAACATTTGGACCATTTCAATTTTCGAATCGACAAACCTAATTTAAAATCTTCAATTTTCCAAGTGTTAGTAAACTATTGAATTTCATATCATTTACATCCATTTTCAAATATCAATTCGGATTACTCCAATTTTCAAAATATTTCAAACATATTTTCAACAAATTCAATAACTCAATTTCGATAGATTTCATTTATACTTAAAAGTTTAACTTCTAACTTCCAATTTAATTTCTTAAAGAAATTCCTTTTTAAACCAATTCACATTTCAACGCAAAACT
The DNA here is from genome assembly GCA_030765085.1 of Allium cepa. NCBI lineage: Eukaryota > Viridiplantae > Streptophyta > Magnoliopsida > Asparagales > Amaryllidaceae > Allium > Allium cepa. Next base: position 413,160,307 of record CM060937.1, read on the forward strand.
TGATTTTTCAATAATACTTCAATCAATATAAATCAAATTTCCATCTCAAATTATTGTTTTATTAAATTCAAAAATTTAAGGATTTTTAAATCATTTAATTTAATCAATCTGATGTTCATATATAATTTTCTACCCTTGGGTCAAGTGATACGGATAATTATCATTTCAATCCGCATTTTAAACATTTTATGGTTGTATATCATTTCAATCCGCAATCCTAAAATGAATAAAAATCCATAACGAACTTGCACTCTATAACGGTATAAAATACACCATCCGTTCAACCAACATCTACAATCCACATCCATCACATCATCCAAAACAATCAATCAATAACAGTATTGAACTGGTAATCTATAACAGGTATTTAACTGCAATTTATATTCAATAATAAATTAAATAACAATTTAATTCAAATAATTTCAAATTAACTGAAATGATGGTTAAAATATAACAAACAGCAAAATAAATTTCTAATCACATAATAATTAAATTTAACAAACATAAGAAATTTTAAAAGTTGTGAGTAGGTTAAAACACTCACCTTTGAATTTAAATTGAATTTAAATTCAAAATAATCCCAGAATTTGAATGTTCTTAGAATTTTTCAAAACTAGCGTCAAATGACCGAAATTCTGATATGATCCCAATGGATCAAACCGTGCATGAAACGGAGCTCGTATGTAAAAGTTATGTATGTTATAACATTTAAAAGCAAAATATAATAATAAATTAAATAAATAAAAAGAAGAACATCACCTAGCAGAACACGTACCTCCTCAACCCTAAGTCGCCCAGAACACACCGCATACATGATCAACGGCCGCCCGAAGCTTCCCCCTCACACACACCATCAACGGCCGCGCCACCTCTAAAATGAAGCGCATGCCCTACCTTCCTCCCTCTCGCGACGGCGCGTCGCCACAGCCAAGCCGACGCTTCAAGGAGCTACATCCGCTGCCAAAACTTCTCACCCTAAGTTGAATTTACATCGACGATCTAGTCGTTAATCAACCGAATTAATGACATAGACGACCTCCACTTGTCCCGCTGTACGCGATCATACTTTTCGTTCCCCGATCCGACAAAATTGATCACGACGAGGTGGACGACGGAGACTAAATCGACCAATTCTGGCTACTCGAAAGCCCAGATTGAAAAATGAATAGCATAATTGACTTGCGCTCTTCGAGAGCTTCAAATCAATATACAATTTGATATTTTATGAGGAGTTTGAATTTTGGAATCGAATATGAAATTGAATTTGAAATTTGAGAATTAGGTTTTGTTTGCCATTGAGGAGGAGTAGACTGAAATGTATGTACAGACAATGAAAATGAGGAGTGGCTAGGGTTTATAACGATATATATATATATATATATATATATAGGTAGAAAATAATAGTAATAAACGGGCTCGATTGGTTTGGAAAGTTGAACGATACACGACTCAAAAAACTCATTCCGTCTCCGAAACGAAAATGGGTCATTCCATATATCAAAATAGATTTTTTTGATAATTTCAAACTCAATGAAACAGGTTTCAAGTCCTAATTCCATCGTATGGAGAAGGTATGTTAAAATCAGCTTATTTCAAACTAATTTCAATTGATTTTAATTAAATAAATTTCTAGGCGTTTCGAGCCTATACGATCAAACGACAAGTCCGATCATTACGAAACCTGAAATCCTACAATAATTCACCGTTACGGATCCGATGAAACTAGCTTCGTCGAAATCCGAGTCAGTAGCCAAAATGGCTATTTTTCAGTTAAATAAATTAATATTAAATCAATTAAATCACTTTTTATATTCAAATTAATTAACTAACCAATTTTTATCATTTTTGATTATATATACATTTATAATAACTTAGAACAAGTTTTCATATAATTCAATGTCAAATATTTCTCAAATTACAGCGTTCAATTACAACTATAATTATTAAATTCAATTAATTATAATTTAATTCCAATCTTTTTTATTAAGTCCATTATTAACCTATAACATATGTAACATTTGTTTTACATTTCATTACATTAATATATCCCACTTCCCATCTTCTATTTGTATTAATGACTATTGTAACATCCCGCCTTTTTGTACGTTCTAAATCGACGATAAACCACACACGTCAGACTCAAACCATATAGAAGGGCGGATTATAATTGGGGTGAATAAGAAAAAGGAAGAAGGAAAATAAAACAAAACAGAATCTTGCAGCGGAACGATAAGATATTATAACCAAATAAACAATTCATGAAGCTATTTTACAAAATATTCGATTATACTTATACAATACATATCAGAGTTACACATGCCAAAGAATAATAAATAATGCAGCGGAATATATGATATAGTGAATTATAATAATAAGTACTAAAATCTTCATCTTCGTCGCCTAGAAATAAGGCCTTCAAATCCTGAAATGCTCAAGCTGACCCGAGCGAATTGAAAAGACAAAACACTCAAGTCAGAACTAAAAGATCTTATGAAAGTTAAATCAATAGAAATAAATATGAGTGGAACGACGTTAGAGATGTTTACGGGATTTGACATCTCCTATCCAGTGTCAAACGTGAGTGCAGTACCTTGAGAGATGCTCGAGATTCACATCTCCTAAGGATTCGGTAAATTATTTACTATGTAGTAATATTTCACTATTATAATAATGTCTATAGTAAAATAAACTTACTTTTAAATAGCGTTTAGGGGTCACCCATATAGCCCTTAACACGTAATAGTCCCAGAAGTCCATCCGGTATCATAGTCCCTCCTGATCGCGAAGCCACCAGAGGATACCATACGGGCTACGGGAGAAAACCAAATTCTTACAAGGCACAATAGGGTAGGTGACACGACACAACAAGGCAATGCCAGGGTAGATATACCAATTACGCATCTGGACTGATGGTGACGCGTAGCAACTACTACCGCCCACCTCGAGCCACACCCCCAAATCAAAAATCAAAAGTGGCCACCAAATCAAACTCAAAATCATAATACAATATCGAAGGAGTGTGTCCGATAAGAGGGGCTACCTCCTTGGCCCGAGAATTGCTCCTGTTTTAGCCACCTTATGCCAACTCATGGGAGCCTGGTCCACGTATATACCTCAATAGAACATCGCCACCATCCTACTTCATTCTGGAATCTCCACCACAGGAGATACATAAACTGCAAGTTGACCATAGGATAGAAAATTATATACAAACACCGTCGGTCAACATATGTGTACGCGATGGAGATTCCAGAATGAAGTAGGATGGTGGAGGCGTTCCTCTGAGGTATATACATGGATCCAACTCCCGTGAGTTGGCATAAGGTGGGTAAAACATGAGAGATTCCGGGCCAGTGAGGCAGCTCCTATTACCGGACACACTCCTTTGATACATTTCCATTATATTCTGACTTTGAAATTGATTCGGTGGCTACTTCTGATTTTGATTTTGGAGGTATGGCTCGAGGTGGGCGGTAGCTGCGCACTATGCATCACCACCAGTCCGGATAGCAATTGGTATGTCTACCCTGACATTGCCTTGTGTGCCGTGTCACCTACCATAGCGTGCCTTGTACGAGTTTGGTTTTCTCCCGTAGCCCGTGGAGTATCTAGGGCAGTATCCCGATCTGGAGATACGATGATACTGGATGGACTACTAGGACTACTACGTGTTAAGGTGGAAAATGTAAAGCCTTAATGCTATTTAAAACTAAGTTTATTTTACTATAGACATTATTATAATAGCGAAATATTACTTGATAGTAAATAGTTTAACGGATCCTTAGGAGATGTGAATCCCGAGCATCTTTTAAGTTACTATAGTCACGTAAGACACTGGATAGGAGATGTCAAATCCCGTAAACATCTCTGACGTCGTTCCACTCATATTTTACCGTTGATTTAGCTTACATAAGATCTTTTAGTTCTGACTCGAGTGTTTTGTCTTTTCAATTCGCTCGGGTCAGTCTGAACATTACAGGATTTTAAGACTTTATTTTGGAGGACGAAGACAAGATATTATTACTATTATCTATTATATTATTCACTGCATCATGTACTCCGCTGCATTTTATTATTCTCTGGTATGTGTAACTCTGATATGTATTGTATAAGTATAATCAAATGTTTTGTAAACAGCTTCATGAACTGTTTATTTGATTATTATATTTTATCGTTCCGTTGCAAGATTCTATTTTGTTTTTCTCTGCTTTTCTTATTTACCCCATAACAATCCGCATTTTTTTATTGTTAGAGATGGCACGTGTATCTGCTTAAGCGTACAAAAATGTGGGACGTTACATCTGGTATCAGAGTTTGCTTTAGCGATAAACCTTAGCTTTGTGGGGTCTGACTCGTTATTAATAGGGTAGTAATACCCTATGATGAGTCGTTGAGCGTATATATATGAGAGAGCATATTTTTTAGTGTTATAAAATGTTTTATATTGTGTTAATTTTTTCTGTTTTGTATTTATAAATTCCGGTTGGTGCTTAGGATGCTATGACATCAATAGAGATTTCTATACACTTGATAGGACAGACCGACACAATATTTGTTTTGAATATAGGTAAATGAAATGATTTTTCCTATTATATTTTCTATATATAAAATAAACTTTATAAAGGTTATATTTGGTTGTAATATATTGGTTGTTAGGTAGAGAAATTTATAAATATTGATTGGAAATTTTAGAACTTAAGTTTCGGGGTTTTGAAAATTTCTTTCGAATGATTTTGAAATATAGTCATAATATTTTTAGAAGTATTTTATAATATAAATATTTCAATATAAATTGAAAGAATTGTTTTAAAGAAATTTTGGAAAAAATAAGTTGTCTACTCCCCTCCCTGTCGTTGGAAAATAATTTTGGTGATGAGTGCACGCATCATCGACGTTCATTTTCGAGTTTCGAACTGGAAAGGCCACTGTAGTAGTTTTACTGCATATTTATTTTGATAAACAAATATAAATTTTCAATTGTTTTAAATATAATTGGATATATAAAGTGTAAGTGCATACATTTATCTATTACTTTCAAATGATTTGAATTTAACCCAGTATTTTCTTCTTAAGTTTCCGTTAATTAATAGTTTCAATTATTATAGTAAAATGGGTTGTAAATAATTTATAATTGGAACCTCGAATTAAAATAAGAGATTTAATGCTAGTTATAAATGGGGTTAAATAAAATTTGAAACTGTAACTTATAAAACAAAAGATATAATTATTGAACATTAAATTAATTTAAAATAAATAAGATAAACTTGTATGATTTTCAGTTGCATTCTTTAACATATATAACTTATCAACTATAAAAAGTTAAAATGTTGAAAGAAAATGTAATAGGAAATTTTACAGGTATAATTTGAAATAATGAAAGTATTAAATGAAATTCTTTAATAAATAAGAATTGGATGTCGTAGTTGTATAAACTTAAGTATAATTGAAAGGTAAGTATTATAAATAAATGAATAAATGAAATTAAGTAGTGAATAAATGAAGGTAATACAATAAAAAGAAATTTGCATGATATGAATAAATGAAAATAAATGAAATTGTAAGAAGTTAAATGTAAAGAAAAATATAAATCATTATATGAAATAAAAGGGAAATCAAACAACAAATGTATGAAATGAAATTAATAAGAATGAACTTGATCTTTTTTTTCTGAAATTGTTGGTTGTTTGTTTTGGTTTATTAGTTGTTTGGGTAAATGATACTTTTAATTGCTTAGATGTATGAATAATCTATGGTGTTATCAAAGACTGTTGAGTAAGTGGAATACTTCATAGATATTTGTCATTCTATGTGACTTAAAGCGTCTTAAACCGAACAAACCAATTGTTTGTCCTGCTTGGATGGTTGCATTGTATTTGATGGGTGTGTTGTTGGTTGCAATTGATTTTTGTTATATTGATTTCATGTGATGGTTCTATGCTTTGTTGCAAGCGATAGTTGTTTATATTTATTTGTTCACTATTGATTGAAACAACTTTGAATATTTCATTTTATATAATTATTAACTCTTTTGGATTATATAAGTGAAATACAGGTTATGGAAGCAATTACTACTGCTTTTGGTTTCATAATTAAGCGTTAATTGCCCAAAAAATAGGTACGTTCTTGGATTACGGTTATATAGCGCTATTATTTTTCACTTGGGATATATTATTTGGAAATATTGTGATATGTTGTGTTATATTTGATATTATATTTCCTCCCAAGCCTCTCCGTACAAAGGAGACTCTGCCAACATTTTTCGTGAATTGTGGACTTGGAAAATTTTTGAAAAGGTTTTCCAAACTTTATTAATTTGAGTATAAAAAGATTTAATGGCTATAAATTGGTATATTTTATTTAAATTAATTAATTTTGTAATTGTTTTATTATAAAGTTAATATTTTGAATAAGACATATTGACTATTTGATTCTTTCTTTTCCCTTCTTTTTCCTTTTCGGGGATAAAAACTATGATTGGGGAGAGTGTAAAGACCCGTAAACTTTCGATAATTCAAATTATTAATTTAATTAAATTTGTTATTTAATAGTGGAAGAAATAAAGATTTGTAATTTAATAATGAAAAAATATATTGTTAATGATGATTGAACGAAATTTGTGTATGTAAACAATTGTAACAATTGTTTGGGAATAACAACTTATAAGTGTGATTAAAAGAAATGGTAACAAATATTTTATGTTACCTATTTATTTAGCCTGTTAATTTAAATTTGATAAAATTGCAATAAATCTAAATTAAATATTTTGTTAATGTAAATTTAGTTAATAATGGGGAATAACATTTACTTTATTCATAATATGACAATTGATTGAATAAAAGGAACGGATATCAAGATTTATTAATTCATTGTAATTTAAATCATAATAATTGGATTAGTTGCAATTAAATGAACTAATAATCAAATATAACGTAAATGGAAATTCAGATGAAACGGGGAAATATTACTGTACTAAGATGTAAACCAATTTTAGTTATAACCTTACAGTGATAAAGGACTTGAATAACAAGGTTTAAAAATTTAATAAATGGATTTTGGAATTTTAAATGTATAAATTTCTGAATTTAATGAAATTGAAATTAAACACTGAAATTTAGGAATTAATCAATTTTTAATTGACATCTAAATTTGTCCAAATTAATATGAATGATTAAGAAATTACAAAATGACAAATTGTCAATTATGGAATTGAAATTGAAAATTTGATTTAATTATTTATTTATTTATCTTACTTAATTGATGTGAAAATAGACAGTTTGGCCACTGACTCGGATTTCGACGAAACCAGTTTCATCGGATCCGTAGCGGTGAATTATTGTAGGATTTCAAGTTTCATAGCATCGGACTTGTCGTTTGATCATATGAGCTCGAAACGCCTAGAAATCAATTAAATTGAAATCCATTGAAATCAATTTGAAATAATTTGATTTTAGCATAACTTCTTCGTACGATAGAATTTGGACCTGAAACCTATTCATTGATTTTAAAATATTTTAAAACATCAATTTTGATATACGGGTTGGCCCAATTTCATTCCAGAGTCAGAACGGTCTTTTCGGTCATTTATCGTTCAACATGTAAATCAATAGTGTCCATCTATTCTATTTCAATTTTACGTATATATACCTCGTTACAAACCATATCCTATTTCTTATGTTCATTTTTCTATACGTACAATTCCAATTGCTCCTCTTTCTCAATGGCAGACAAACTCTAAATTCCACAATCAATTGCAAATCAAAAATTTCTACTTCAAAATTCAAACTCCTCGATACATATCAAATTATATATGGATTTGAAGCTCTTAACGAGCGCAAATCAAATCCGCTGTTCATTTCTACATCTGGCTTTCTGTGTAGCCAGAATTAACTCGTTTATTCTTGGCCGTCCGTTGTATCGTGATCAACTGCGACGGATCATCAAATAAATGATGTCGTTGTGTAGAGGGGGTCGTGGGTAGTCGATCTGAGGTGATTGTTTGGAATTTCAACAAGCTAGATCGCCTGTGAAAATTCAACTAGGGTTTCACCCTTTTGTGGTGGTGGCGGCTGACGTGTTTGACGTCGTGGTGGCGTGAGGTTGAGGTGTTTAGAAATTTATTATGTGTGTTAAATTAATTTCTGATGTGTTTAGAAATTTATTTATGACTGTTTGGCATATTTTTAATCATCATCCCAATTAAATTAAATTTATTGAATTAAATGGTTCTTTAATTATTTATTGCGTACCAACTGTTAGTTAAATCACTATTTAATTTATTATTGCATATAAACTGCCAGTTAAATTGTTATTTGATTTATTATTGAATACAAACTGTCAGTAAATACCTGTTATTTATTTTCGGCTCTATATTGATGTTATTGATTGAATTGGATGATGATGGTGATAAATGTTTGATGATTGATATTGGATGAATGGATATTGTATTTTATATCGTTATAAACTGCAAGTTATGGATTATTACTTCACTCGGGATTGCGGTTTGAATGACATATAACCGTATTTTATTTTAAATTACGGATTGAAATAATAACTATCCGTATCACTTGACCATAGGATAGAAAATTATATACAGACACCGTCGGTCTATATATAAATATTTTGAAAATGATTTCTATTGTTTGGAAAGAAATATACGTTTAATAAATATTGATTTTGATATTATATAAATATTATTTTTATATATAGTTAAATTCTTGAATTTAAGCTATGTATAAATTTGTTTAATAAAAAAAAGTTTAATAACAAGTTTGATTTTATTTAAAATATAATATGGTTAAATATTCATTTAAATTATATTTTAATATAGAATTTATAATAATTTCAACAAATTAAGGTTGAAAGATAAATTGGAAATTGATCTGAAATTGTATTTAATTAAGAATTTTATTTAATAAAAATCGATTTGGAACTCATTGAATTTGAGATTTTAAAGAATATGATTTTTAACTTGATTTTTGTCTAAGGTTATATAAATGGATATATCAAGTTTGAATAAAGTGAGGGAAATATTCAGTTATTTGAAATCGGAGTTTATTTGAATGATATTGGAATTATTAAGTAAATATTTCAAAACTAAATAGTAGTAAACTGAATTTGATATATATATATATATATATATATATATATATATATATATAGAGAGAGAGAGAGAGAGAGAGTTGGCAGATTTACTTTTGAATTGCTAAATATTGAAAGCTTTGAAATCTATTGAAATGCTTTATTTGGAGTTTCGAATCTATATTTGAAACTGATATACATCGAAATGGTTTATTGAAAACTGAAAGTGGGTTGAAAGTTGGAAATTGAGATTTAATTTAAAGTGAATAAAATTGTGAAGTAGAGGAAATTATTTTACTTTATAAAGGAAGTTTAAATTCAAACTATTTTATTTTATATACTGTTTAAATACCCGAACTGTTTAAGAGGTGGAAGTTATGGTTTAAAAGCTATGAAATTCAAAGTATTATGTTTTGAAAAGGTATATTTCAAGCGTTTGGTTTTGAAATATTATAATTTTGAAAGTGTTATGGTTTTAGAAAGGATATATTTGAAATAAATGATATCGTATAGTTTTGGGTTTTGAAAGGCAATGATATTTGTTTAAAGCATAAACTATTTTGAAAATGACCCGGTGTTATAATAGCGGTTGGTTGTTAAGAGACCGGAATAGGAAGTTGTCACACTCTCTGCCAACTCCAAAAAACCACTTTAACAACTGTGTACGTGGTGGAGATTCCAGAATGACGTAAGATGGCGGCGGCGTTCCTTTGAGGTATATATGTGGACTCGACTCTCGTAAGTTGGAATAAGGTGGCTAAAACAGGAGCGATTCCGGGCCAGTGAGGTAGCTCCTCTTACCGGACACGCTTCTTCGAGACATTTCAATTATATTCTGACATTGAGATTGATTCGGTGGCCACTTTTGATTTTGATTTTAGGGTTTTGGCTCGAGGTGGGTGGTAGCTGCGTGCTATGTGTCACCACCAGTCCGGATAGCAATTGGTATGTCTACCCTGGCATTGCCTTGTGTGCCGTGTCACCTACTCCAGCGTGCCCTGTACGAGTTTGCTTTTCTCCCGTAGCTCGTGGAGTATTTAGGGTAGTCTCTCGATCTGGAGATATGCTGATACTGGATGGACTACTAGAACTATTACGTGTTAAGGTGGAAAATGTAAAGCCTTAATGCTATTTAAAAGTAAGTTTATTTTAATATAAACATTATTATAATAGCAAAATATTACTACATAGTAAATAGTTTAACGGATCCTTAGGAGATGCGAATCCACAGCATCTCTTAAGTTACTGCACTCACGTTAGACATTGGATAGGTTATGTCAAATCCCGTAAACATCTCTGACGTTGTTCCACTCATATTTTACCGTTGATTTAGCTTACACAAGATCTTTTAGTTCTGACTCGAGTGTTTTGTCTTTTTAATTCGCTCGGGTCAGTCTGAGCATTACAGGATTTGAAGACTTTATTTTGGAGGACGAAGACAAAGATATTGTTACTATTATCTATATATTATTCACTGCATTATGTACTCCGCTGCATTTTATTATACTCTGGTATGTGTAACTTGATATGTATTGTATAAGTATAATCAAATGTTTTGTAAACAGCTTGATGAACTATTTATTTGATTATTGTATTTTATCATTCCGCTGCAAGATTCTATTTTGTTTTTTTCTCTCTTCTTTTCGTATTTACCCCATAACCATCCGCCTTTCTGTATGGTTAGAGATGACATGTGTGTCTGCTTAAGCATACAAAAAGGTGGGACGTTACAATATATTTCTTTACAAAACCATAGAAATCATTTCAAAATAATTTTATATATAGACCGCGGTGTCTGTATATAGTTTTCTATCCTATAGTCAAGTGATATGGATATTTATCATTTCAATCTGTAATTTAAATTATCAATACGGTTATATATCATTTCAAACCGCAATCTCGAATGGAATAAAAATCCATAACAACTTGCAGTTTATAACAATATAAAATATAACATCCATTCATCCAGTATCAATCATCAAACATTTATCACCATCATCATCCAATTCAATCGATAACATCAATATAGAATTGATAATAAATAACAGGTATTTACTGGCAGTTTATATTCAATAATAAATTAAATGACTATTTTATCCAAATAAATTCAAATAAACTGAGATGACGATTCATAATTTGCCAAATAGTCATAAATAAATTTCTAATCACCTCATAAATCAATTTGACAAACATAAGAAATTTTAGAAGTTGTGAGTGGGTTAAAACACCCACCTTTTAAATTTAAATTGAATTTAAATCCAATTTAAGCCCAAAATTTGAATAGCATCAGAATTCGTCCAAACCAGCGTCAAAATGTCCGAAATTTACAAGGATCGCAACGGAGAAAACTACACGTGAAATGGACCTCGTATGAAGAAGTAATTCACGTTAGAACGTTTAAACTCAAAATTTAAAATTAGACAAAAATAAAATAAACAGCCTACCGTGTCACGCCACATCACCCCTTCCCCATCGTTCACGCATTCGAATCTGAGATGCACAAAGCAGCTAGCCCTCCTTTTGACCGATCTTTGACCACGAATCGCGAGCGCCTCCTACAACCATTGCCGATGCCGCCACCACCTACTCGCCAAGCCATACCCAACGGTGCCCCCCACGGCCACCACATTACCGGAAAAAAGCGGTCGCTGCCTCCTCTGCAAACCCTAATGAATTTTTGCCGCCCATCTAGCCGTCGAAATGTCAAAACAAATCATGCCGATGCAATCACCTCGGCGTCCTCTACCCAATGGTACCAACGATTTGCCGATCCATCAAAGTTCATCAAAGATCAACAAACGGCCGAAAATTGGTCATAAATTTCTGGTCAAACAGTGACCTAATTTGAAAAACGAATTTCATATCTGAGATGCACTCGTTGAGAGCTTCGGATGGATATAAAAATCGATATTTTTGAGGAGTTTGAATTTTTGTTGTTGGATTTGAATTGGAATTGAATTGGAACATTTAGGCTTTTCAGCCATTGAGGAAGAGGAGCACAGAAGCTTTTGTATGTACAGAAATAAGAAGTAAAAAGGCTGCTACAGTTTATAACCGTATATATAGGTAGAACAAAATAGAACGGAATAGGCTTGATTGGTTTGGAAAATTGAACGACAGATGGCCCGAAAAGCCCATTTCGACTCTGGAACGAAATTGGACCAACCCATATATCAAAATAGATGTTTCAAAATATTTTAAAATAACTGGTTTCAGGTCCAAATTCCATCGTATGAAGAAGTTATGCTAAAATCAAGTTATTTCAAATTGATTTCAATTGATTTCAAAGTCATTGATTTCAAGGCGTTACGAGCCCGTACGATCAAACAACAAGCCCGATCGTTACGACTTGAAATCCTATAATAATTCACCATTACAGATCCGATGAAACTAGCTTCGTGGAAATCCGAGTCAGTGGTCAAAATGGCTATTTTCCAGTTAATTAAATAAATTAATATTAAATTATTTAGTCACTTTCCAATTTAAATTGTAATAATTTACAACTTCTATCAATTTCGATTTCTTAATCATTCACAAATAATTTAAACAAATTTAGCTGTCAATTTAAAATTGATTAATTCCTCAATTTCGGTGTTTAATTTCAATTTCATTAAATTCAGAAATTTATAAATTTAAAATTCAAAAATCCATTTATTTACTTTTAAACCTTGTTATTCAAGTCCTTTATTTCAATAAGGATATAATTAACATTGGTTTATAACATGGTACATTAATATTTCCTAATTTCATCTTAATTCCTATTTACGTAATATTTAAATATTAATTTTCAAGTAATTCCAACTAATTCCATTATTAAAATTAAATTAATAAATCTTGATTCCCATTCTTTTTTATTCAATCAATCATTGTCCTATTCATACTTTATTATCAACCAACAATTATTACAATTAATTATCTAATATTGGTTTTTCCAAATTACAGCTTATTACGTAGTATTTCATCAATTAATATAACTTTGAATTTTATTTCCCAATTTACTATTTATAATCAATTATGACCTTGCAATTATTTCAATTAATTGGGTTTGCACTAAATTAGTTATTTATTAACTTGCATTAACATTATTACCTTTATTTTAGCGATTTCATTATTGAATTACAGATTTTTTTTATTTTCTTTCCGAATTAAATTTCAAAACTTATTAAATTAACAAAATTTAATTATCGAAAATTACGGGTCGTTACAACTATATTTCAAAATTTGTAATTTTGTCAATTACACACATTAATTAAGATTTTAAATCCAATTAATTATTCTGTCATAGTTCCATTCTTTTATTACATCAATTATTACTTTATGAATAAATTTACATTTCTATTTATTTTATTACTTCACACTTTCAGTTATTGCATTAATTCTAGTTAATATAACATTAAAGTTCATTTAATTTTAATTTATTTCCCATTTCAATTAAATTGACCAAATAAACAGGCAACTTACAACGATTGTTACTATAACTTTTAATCACACTTATGAATTCATTATTCACAAACAAATGTTACAATTCTTATATAACACAAATTTTATTCAATGGTCATTTATTTCATACTATTTCATTTTTTAATTTAATGTGCATTTGTTTTCTTATTAATTTATAACCAAGTATAACAATTTACAATATTTCAATATTGTAATTTCATTCAAATTGTTAATTATTAGTTTTAACTACCATTGTTGCATTTCATTTTAGCATTCATTTCATTATTAAATTACAAAGTTTTATTTATTTATTTCCATAATAAATTACCATAACCCATTAATTTAACAATTTAAATAGTCGAAAATTTATGAGTCGTTACATGCACCGTTCAAGGCAAGACAAAATAAAAATGTATTCAAGTTGGAAATGAGAGACATTTTGTTACACCATCGAGAATTTTTTTTCCTTGTAGCTTAAATATCTGAGAGGATTTTCGGAGACTTGGAGTTGAGTGATACTATGAAGCGTCATTTGGCTTCTTGTTATCTTTCTAATGCCACCATGGGTTAGTGGAGTTATAGTACTATGAATGTTCCAGAAAATGACTTCTCTTGAGGCCACTATAAGGAGGAATATGAGAGGAAGTTTATACCGGTGGCAGGGAAGACCTTGTTGTTTAGAAGTTTCTTGGATTTGAAGCGAAGTACTATGATGGTAGCAGAGTATGAGAATAAGTTTAACGCATTATCTCGTTTTGGCATGTATGATAGACAGCCTTTGAAGAAGATTGAAATTTTTATAGCTGGTATGCATATTGAGTTTAAGCGGGATATGACTAATCATTTCATGGGGTTGTTTGTTGATCTGGTGAATATGGGCTTGAGCTTTGAGAACTTTGTGCCAAAACCTATTGTTTTTGCAACAAAGCCTATTATTTATACAACGGCTAAGGATAAGAAGCGTAAGTTTCAGGAGAAGAGCGCCAAGATTATTTGCAAGAAGTGCGGAGGGATGGGCCATTATGCTAATCTTCATACAACTTTCTTGCTCCTGTTGGTGACATGAGATATTATGTGCTACATTGATGACATGCAATGTCCTTAAGGTGTGATATTGATAATAGGCGGCATCATTCATTCAGCTTTATTGATGGAGAGCGGTATCAAAGATATGCCATTTCCATTCTCCGAAATCAATAATGGTAGTGATACATGCATATACATGTATGTGCGTGTAATTGCGCATCCTCTACCCTAGGTGTACATCCTATTCTAAGTAATGTTCTTATTTTCTAGCACTATTTTACTTAAATGTCTCCTAACATATGCTCTGATACCAATTATAACATCCCCCACTATGAGATTCAAAGATGAACGCTGATGATGCTACAGCCATGACTAGAATTATTTTCCAAAGATGTAAGTGAGTTCAGTATGTTCAAAAAAATAGATTAAGTAAACCGAGCAGCTAAATATTTTTGTTACATAGAAATTTTCTTTAATATTTAATACATACATTTTTTATCAAAAGTAACCCTAAGTCATGCCCATGTTGGGGTCAAATAATAATAGAATATAACATAGAAAAGAGTCAGGTCAAAATATGAGGATGCTTCCTGAACTCCATCAATAGCAGAAACATTATCTTTATTAGCTAACCAAGACTCCTGCTTCGTCTTCAATCTACATACTACGGATCCTATTATTAACCTTCCTAATCCCATAAACTCAGCCTACTCAATGAGTACCCATGAGTTTATGGGGAAAACAATAATAAAATGATGGGTCATACATAAAGTTTGGTATGCATAATGCTTATCCAAAACAAACAGGTAGTGAGACTAGCCGTAATGCATGAAATGAGTTCCCTCTCACTATCCAAAGCATCATAGGTGAATCAATCATAGTTATTGTGCAAGTAGTTCTTATTTATTAATGTGCCCTTTAAATTCTTAAGTGGCTCCAATTTACTACTACACCTTCAGGCACATTCCCCACTTAACTTTCCATTTTAGATTATTGGTTAATATATCGTTCTCTTCTGCATTATCCTTTTTCAATTCATTCTTTAGATTTAGACTACGCAGACTTAGCCCATGTAGTATTCTTTAGATTCACTCATTAGTTCAAACTACGTAGTCCCAACCACCCACGATATTTAACAACTTATTAGTTATGCCCTCGACCATAAAGAAATAGCAACATGCAGTCCCACTATATTTATTTACTTAAGTTCTAGACCATTATGAATCAACCACCCATAGTCCCAATTTATTTACTTAGACTTTGGGCTACTGTGTAGCGACCACCCACAGTCCTTAAACATTTGTTTAACGTGAAACTGCTTGAAATCACCCATCACGGTCTCTGGAAGTTGAATGTCTCTCCTCGCCTTCCTAAAGTGTGCATTGGAGTGAGCGTCCCCACCCCGATATCAGTAGCCCTTCCAACCTTACCTCTAGCATATGAGTTCTTTCCTTTACTATACATAGGCTCTCCCCGAGTCCTACCTAATTGTCATTTATTAGGTTTCATCCACACCTTCCTTGGTGCAGTACAACCCTGCCTCAACCTGTGTGCACAGTTCACTCTTACTTATTAATTGAATACTTTCAAATTGCGGTGTAGTATCTCTTTTGCATATTATGGTGCAGTTCGGTCTCTTTCGTCTTTGTGTTATTATGGTGTCGTATGTCCTTTACAAATTGCCGTGCCGTTCAACTTACCCCTGAAAGTCCCTAGATCTCTTTGGCTAATCTCTACCTTTCCATTGTATGTGCAGTTCTTTTATAGATTGTAAGGTCGCCACATTAACATTGTACAAGAAAAAGTCTGGCATATCTGCAACATCTTTACACATGTCTACTACTAGAATTTTGGTCATGGATATCGGGCCAGGACCGATGTCTATGAAAAATTATACTAATGTGTAGGTGGGTGATGTTAAAAAGAGCCAAATTTTAGACATCAGTTTAGACCTAATGTCTATACGTACACCCGAAATCAGTTTTAAACTTATTAGCGATGTAATCGGTTTAGCTACACATCGTTAATTCTATCAGACATGATGTTATTAAATATCATATACATCGGTTTGATATAATTGTAATCAATTTTATAATTGTAATTTGTGATGTTAGTTTGTTTTAAGCACATTATATATTACTCAATGATGTTAAAGACGATTATATATACAACAAACAATGGTATAAACACATAATATTTCATAGTACACATTTAATACATAATGTTAAACATTCATACTCGTAGACTACACCTCATATTCATAAACATTAAATGCACACACTTCACCCACTTTCTGAACTTTACATTAATGTGTAGTTTCAATTGAAGGCAATTCATGTTCCCATAGCATCTCATGCACTCTTGTTTCATGTTTGTTACTTGTGTCATAGCAACATTTTCTTTGTTTTAGGTAGAAGCTACAATCAAGAAGCATCAACTTGATGTTGTTGTAAAGAAGACTGTGCCATGCAAAACCAATTATGACTATGAACTGGCAATTTCCTAGGCCAACTTTTTATGCTCGAGAAGGAGATCAAGCTATCATCAATGTCATCAACCATGCACAACACAATATGTCTCTCAACTGGTATTCATATCTTCATTTATACACTTGTCCGTTCTAAAAATACAAATAAACTATAAGTCAAAGGCACATGGGTTAAAGACACAAACCAAAATTTAAGAACATTTTATAAATTGACCTCTGTCATTCAACTATTTACGAAAGAGCTTAATAAGCATAACTTAACTAAACATTCAAAACTATCTGCAAGGAAAACTCATGATGTATGACACAAAAACTCCATGAGCGCGGTTCCTAAGGCATTTCAATAAACACCATCTCTGCATAGACAATCGTCAACCGAAGGTAAACTTCGCCAATAACTCGGATCATTAACAGGAACAAAGACAATCTGTAGATGAACTCGTGAACACCGAACTCTCGCAAGCGGATCCAGAAATCGAATCCAAACTCACCTATCAAACTCGAATAGTTACAACATCCTGTAGGTCCATCATGAATTCGAGCAGTGCATTTTTGGAGCAGGCGGCGGAGTCGATTTACAACTCCAGGCATACATCGAAGATGAGTCTCAAATCTCATATAGGAGAGCATGGAGACGCGGCATCAATTAATAATTTCGAGCATCCAGAATAGGCGGTGACGAGTTCCTAAGCTACAACATGAATTGATAAGAAAACGAGTCTTTTTTTTTGAAATGGTGATTTCATGTTTTGGAAGAGAAATAAAGTGAGTTTTCTAGAGGAATTAAAATTAGCATAAATGAGGACAGCCTGCTGAATTTTGGAGCGAACGTGAATGAATCTTGGAGTGCGAACGTGAATGAATTTTGGAAGGGAAGGAAGGAAATGAAAATTGATTTTCCATGGATAATGAGAAAGAGGGGATATTGGTAATGTGGTAGAAGATGGTTGGTGGGTTGCTATGCATACGGATCGTGACAAGTGGATGGCTAGATGGAGATGCATGGAAGCTTGTAGACTGGATGGAAGCGGATCATGAAATGCGAATGTTTAAAAAATGTTGTCCCAATAATTTGTGGATAAGTGTTTATAAAAAATATTGGCCCAATTTATTTTTTCGGGTGCCACAACGCATTGCCCTCTGTATACGAAATGTGTGACTTGATCAATGGCATTTTGTCTATATTTCGCTATGCATTGCAGCTTGTATACGAGTTGTGAGACTTGATTTACATGTAAGTATTGATAAATGAATTTTTGTCAATTTAAACTATTGGTAGGGGTTTGTTGCTCAAATTCCCATGTTTTTTAATTAAGATTTAAAGAAAATAATAATTGTACAAAAATAGTACTATTTATGATATTTGTGCTTACAGATGGTGGAATTTGGATGTATTCCACGTTTTCTATCAAAATACTTACACTTAGTTTTTTCACGCTTTTTGAAAATTTGGAATTTATATTTTAACATCACCTTGAAAATCAAATGTAAAAGAACGAAGTTATAAAGATAATACGAAAAAAACTTAACATCATCCTGAAAATCAATGTGATGTGTGTGTTTTATATAACATCGATAATAAAAATAACGATGTTATAAATATTTTTAACGTCATTCGTTTTTCTACACGACGTAAAAGATGCAATGTTTATGAAGAAAATTCTAATAGTGGTCGCCATATAATACATTACAATTTCACTTTATGTTACACGTCGTTCTTTATATTTATTTTCAGCACTCTATTTGGATCTGAATCACTGTTTACCTGACACTTGTTTCCATTATATTATTTATATTACACGCATCCCCATAGTTCCCTCTTTTCCAATGCAGTGCCTATCGCATATCAGTTTAATTTCCTTATAGAAAATACTGGTAAAATCCTAGAAAATTCATGAATACTTGTCTTACTTCATTATATCCATTATTTTAATTTAAGTGAATTTTCCTCATTTATTTTCTAGCCATACTCCTTCACTAAATCACAGTAAATTATTTTTGAATATGAAACCACTTAAATTGAAAATTCATTTCTAAAATCATGGTTAGAACATTATATAATCTTGATGATATTTTAAAATCACTAAGGTAAGGAAATACATCTAAACATCTCATGTTCTTCTATTTATCCCCAAAACATTCATCAAACAATTTACATGTCAATGAAAATCCACATGAAACTCCATCATATGTAATAGTTTACAAGATCTTGCTGAAACCATATATTTGTGTACGGTGACAATGGTTTTGTATTACCCACTAAGATCTCTCGAATATCTTTCTTTAGCCTTCTAGATCTCCCATTTAGCTTACGGTTTGCTTATCTTCAGTTTGTTTTCTCTCCTTAAGCCACCGCCATAAAGTTCCGCTCAAGCTTTTATTTTTATTTTTAGTGGAATGAAATGAATGAATGAAAAAAAGTAATGCTTGTTGTCCTAAAATAATTTAGGCTTGGGCCCTCTATTCTTTTCATTAACTCGTTACCCCTTTTCCTTCTTATTTTGCTTGACTCGGCCTTTTAATTAAAATTTCTGATTAATAATAAATTATGGGTTGATACAGTAATCATCTAGAGGTGAATCTTATGAGTTTGATAATCGAGAGGTCTATTCCTCTCTAAAGACTACATGTTGAAGATATATTGAACTCACCCTCCAAGGATTAACTAGTCGAATATTAATTATTACTCACTCATTGGGACACTTAGAATCGCTAGTAGTTATTGAGAACATATGTCATAGGGTTCATTCCACAATGAAGAGCACGTGATTAGGACTCGGTAGATAGTATCCATCCCGACGATCCTGATTGTGGGGTCGCATCCTTGATCCTGATGTTAATTTGATGAGTTAATGAGGTCGAGGCGAAGTGTAACAACCCGGGATTGCAATTACCAAATAATAAATTAAAATTATGATTTTAATTTAAATGGATCTAAAAAAAGGGATTTTTTTAGATAGGATAATTTCTTTAAAATAAAGTTATTTGAAAAAAAAAATGGGTGGTTTTATAATGGTGGGTTTTAGTTGGCTAATGAAGCATTAAATAGTTTTAGTGAACATTAGGATGTCACTTCTCTTATTGGGTCAATTAGTGAAACCAAACCCCTTACCTACCTCTATATATTATCTTAAACCCACCCTAAACCTTAACCCTCCTCTTCATAATTTCTCAAACCCTAAACACCTCCTAAAACCTAATTAATGGCCTCCATTTGGTAGAAGATCCATTTTCCTCTTCATATAGCTAATCTAGGTTAATAGAAGCTAAAAGGTAAAGCAATCCTTCTCTAATCACTCTCTGATCTTCATTCTAATTTCTGAAATTAATTTTTAATACATGGTTTTTGGTTTATTTTTGTTATGAAGCCTCTTGATCTCCTCTCTCTAGCTTTTGGAGTGCACACCAAGTGTTTTTGCATATTTTTCTTGCATTGGTTGAGGTAAAATTTCTAGCTAAATCCCTTTTTACTTGATACTAATGAGAGGTTTGCCAAAAAAATATTTAAAGATCATTTCTGTAATTTTCGTTTTGGACTTGTAGCTGAAACGAAATCAGGCATAACTTCTTCATTTCTCAGCCGAATTCAATAATTTTGAATGCTCTAGAAAGTTTAGACATAGAGCTATATGTTTCATGTACAGATTTTTCGGAAATTTTGTCATTTATTAGATCAAAATCATGCTTGTTTGTTGCTATCCCGAGAGTAAATTGACAGCAACAACAATCTCAGGCTTGGGAATTGTATTGGCCATAAGTTACACGTTTCTCATCCGTTTTTAGTCAGGTTTTCTGTGCTGCAAACTAGATTCAATAAGGAATACTTTCTCTTTATGTTATATTTTGATATTTTTCCATTTAGATGAGCTGAAATGCGTTCGAAGACAGAAGACTAATTTTGTCTTTAACAAGTTATCCTGAGTTTCAATCTAATATTGTTTTGCCGGTATCTCTCTTGTTTTTGACTGAATTAGATAATTTTGGATGTTCTGAAAAGCTTAAAACATATGCTAAAATTTTTGTTCTGTAAGTTTTATGTAATTTTGAGGCTAACTATTTCAAACATTGATTTTTCTACTATCTTCCCAAGAGCGATACACATATTAGCTTTATGGATGAAACTGAAACTATTTTGGTCATAACTTTTGAGCCGCTAGTCAGTATTGAATGATTATGGACTTCCTGAAAATCTTAGAAACTAATTTACAACTTTCATGTTTTGTGTTGCAACAAAATTATGAGGTTAAGAGAGTCGAAACTTCATTTATTTGTCGCTATCTTGAGAATAAACGACAGCGACAATGAATTTACAAATCTGAGAATTGTAATCGTCATATCTCATTCATACTAAGTCCGATTTTAATGAACTTTGTATTGTTGAAAATCTTACACTTAGTAGAACAAGTTCCTTCAATAAGTATTTTTTTGATTTTGAATTTTGTTATATTAAAATATGAATTCTTTACAGCAGAGGTGAAATTAGTATAATGTGTAATCTTCGGATTTTTGATGATATTTTGACGATTTCGATAATTCCATTTGCATTCTTTTTAATGGAACAGAATTTAATTACCCAGCCTGAATGGGCTGGGGCTGCTGTTCCAGGCTTAAAGCCCGTATGGGCCTAAGCAAATATTCCTTCAGCTGTGTTTTATTACCATGTTTCTGTTCAAGGTTGCAAATTCGTGACTCCGCCATGGCTACGTCCGTTATCGGAATTCGACATTTTTGGACTCGTTGGAAATATGGAGTTACGAACTCTATATCTGCAAAATTTGGTCATCATCTGAGTTCATTAGACCCTTAGAATTTCTTATCAAAGTTGAACCTAGATCGCTGTGCAAAACAGTGTATTTCATGTTTCTGAGTCCGACTTTGGAACGTGGCTGCGCCTTCGTTTCAAGTCGGAATTGAGCAATTCTTTTTTCAACTTGAAGTAGGAATGTCGGACTACATTCTGCAAATTTTCATGACATTTGGATTCAGTTTGCTAGTCCGAATATTTTTTCGAACATGGGTTTGCAGCAATATTTGGCCTATTTTTCCAACACTTGGAATATATTTTTTTGAGGTTTTTATCTGGATTTATCGATTTCTTGAGATTTGTTTATGGATTTCATGCACGGACTTCATAAAAATGTCTTAAAAGGATTTTTCACTCGAAATGGCTTTCGAAACTATTATTTAGTATTACTTTAATTATTAAATTAATTACTCCATAATAGGAGAATTTTTAAAAGGATATTTTAAAAGCGATTTCAATCCAAATAAAAATCCGTTTTCCGCAACTATTTTCTAGAATAAAATTCCACTCACTTTTGTGCACTTCAAGCGAAGTGGAGAAACGGTTGGGAAAAACCCCGGCCTATGGAACTGAGCGTATTTCCTTTCCGGTTAATCCCCGGCTATTTCGATTGATCGTTTTGCCTTTTGGCGCAGTTTATCGATGATATGAGATAAACTTTTGTTTACTGTTTTGAGTATGGAGTTGGCAGAAGGTAAGTAAACCGATTAGGACGCACCAGTGGTATGGGACATTGCGTTAACCCTTTTCAGGTTCCTTTCTAGTTGTTTCCGACACATTTGCCTATTGGCGGCCAGTACTGGACCTCTGGGTCATTTGCCTTTTGGCTGTCTCTGGACATTCTGCTCATGTGACCAGTATTATTTGTGCGTGTCTTTGCGCATTTACCCCCCGGGGTTTCACTAATCGCGCGTTTTGCCCCTGGGCATGTGGTACCACAAAACTACAGTACTTGGCAATAACGACTCTGGTCGTGCACGTGCATTTTTTTGATGATTTCTATGTCACTTTTGGAGTTGGTCCTTCGTCACCGCTCGAGTGATATGTGTTTTACTATGTTGTGTTGTCTTTTGGGGTATGTTCCATTTGCCTTTGGTGATATATCTTTTCTCCGACATTGATTTATGGTAAGATTCCATATTATGTGTTATCGCTTATGGGCAACTATTTATAGCTTTTGTTACGCCGATGATATGAGGCATTATTGTTTACTCAACACTTGAGTGTTGATTATCTCTTTGGAGAGTTTATTATTGGTTGATGATTATGTTATCGTCTATTATATTATGTGGTTTACATCGCTCTTCTCTATGGAGAAGTACCTTATCCTCTATGTTACCGCATTATTATATCTCAGTTTGTCTAACTGATTATTTAGCCAGCCTGACCCGAGTATTTTATGCTCGGGTCAGACCGAATTATTTCAGGTTAGGTCTATGGACTGAGCTTGCTCTGTGCTTCTGCTCAGGACTTATCAGCTATGCTGTTAGATAGCTTTCTTATTGTCCGCTTTATGCTACTTTGTTATTCAGACTTATATGTACATATTTTTGACTCATATGTGTGAGCAGAGGCTTATACCCACTTATGATATATTTGGATCTGTACTGACTATGTATTGATTTGAGACTTTGTGTCTGTTATGTTATTCTGTTCTGTGATGATTTTATCATTTAGTTATTTGTTTGTTCTGATAGATCTTTAGCCATTGTAATTTTGTTATAAATATTGATTGGATATGTCGAACCACTTGAGAAAAACATAGATACCACATTTCGACGTATTCAGTAGATAGTTATAGCTTGATTACACATGGTTGCTTCCATTATACTCCATTCTCCGCTTTAGCAGACGGTATTACCCCGTAATACTCTATTGCTAGAGTGGGTTTAGGAGTGGGGCATTACAGTTGGTATCAGAGCGAGGTTCAGGACTAAGCATAATAAACAAAGGACAGACACGTAGTACAATACATATTGATATGGTATAAATTAAACAAATCTCTTCCTTGTGTCCTTTGATAGATAAGTTAGGAATATATGTGGAGATTC
Source organism: Allium cepa (assembly GCA_030765085.1). Taxonomy (NCBI): domain Eukaryota; kingdom Viridiplantae; phylum Streptophyta; class Magnoliopsida; order Asparagales; family Amaryllidaceae; genus Allium; species Allium cepa. The sequence goes on from CM060937.1 coordinate 413,184,194, forward strand.
ATTTATATTCCATAGTATTCCTTTATGAATTATCTATCGTTAAATCGTGCATAACTCTATCTTCTTTTAACTTTTAGTATGTCTAGAAGTGGGAGAACCACACGTCAGACCGGTACAGCAGGGCAGCCCAGCAACTCTCAGCCGGAGGGCGTGTATATGACCACCGACCAGATCATGGAGCTGGTTCGGAATTCTTAGTCTCATACTCGGTCACCAGCTCCAGTTACTGAGGTTCCGCGCAAGTCAGCCTTTTCATGTCCTTGTAGTGATTTTACTCATCTCGAAGGGAAGCCGTTCAGTGGCTCAGATACTATTCTTGAGGTCCAGGCTTGGATTCGTGTATGCAAGCGTGTTTTTACTCACATGGCTATCCCAGACCATGACCGCGTTCTTGTTGCTTCCAGTCGGCTTCAGATCCGTGCCTTGGATTGGTACGAGCTCCTTATCTCTGAGACTGATGAGACCACACTTACTTGGGATCATTTCCGTGAGCGCTTTTTGCTCAAGTTCGTCCCAGAGTCTGAGAAGAACTCCCTTGCTCGTCGCTTTATTGATCTTAAGCAGGGAAAGCACTCCGTTTTAGACTATGTTTCTTCCATTGAGGCCCTATTCAAGTATGGCCTCGAGTTCATTAGCACACCACACAAGAAGAACTTCAAGTTTGTGGAAGGTCTGAAGAAGTATCTGAAGAAGCAGCTCATGCGTCAGCTCAAGCTTCCATTTGACGAGCTTGTAGACGTAGCACTTCATCTTGAGTCAGTCGAGATGGACAAGGATAGTGATGAAGGTGGAGGCTCCAAGAACTCCAACCAGAAGCGTGGCCCTTTTCAGAAGTCCAAGTTCTTTAAGAAGAAGAAGAAGAAGACTAGCAACACTACCGCTCAACTTCAGGCTCACACTCAGCCTCAGACTCAGTCTTGGCCCAGTGGAACACGTCCCGTGAGGAAGTGTTTCAACTGTAATTCTCCGGATCACATGATTAGCGAGTGTCCCAAACCCCTCTTTTGCCGCTATTGCAAAAAGGAGGGTCACCGCATTACTACTTGTCCAGTTGCTCCTGCTAGTGCTAAGCCCGGCAAGCTTAATGCTGCCAAGGCTTCTGTCGATTCTGCTCAGCCTCGAGGTACGCATCCTTTCGTTCTTGAAGGCTCTATTCTGTTTCATGGTAAATCAATTAGAGTTCTCTTTGATACGGGTGCTTCTCACTCATTCGTATCAAAGGAACTAGTTGATATTTTATCTCTAGATGTTTCTTGTATGATTACCTCTCTGAGGATTGTGAATCCGATTGGTGGATCCACGACCCTCAGCCTTTTATGTGAGAATGTTGACATCGATCTATGTAATTTTTCTTTTCGTGCGAATCTGCACGTTATGGATCATTTGGGTTTTGATATGATTCTCGGTATGGATTGGCTAGTTCAGTACGACGCCAAGATTATTTGTTCGGAGCGGGTATTATTCCTTCGTCGTCCTGACTCGTCCGCTCCATTAGCTCTTGTTCTTCGGGATGTTGAAATTTTCAAAGCTACTCTATTTGCTACTGATTCACGAGATGATGATATGGACATATCTCATATTCAAGTTGTTGGGGATTTCCCCGATATCTTCGAACCAGTCTCGAGCCTACCGCCGAAGCGGGCTATTGGGTTCCGCATTGATCTCATTCCAGGCACTCATCCAGTTAGTCGTCCTCCCACGCAGATGTCTACTAAAGACAATGAGGAACTCAAGAAGCAGTTGATTGAGCTCGAGGCGAAGCATTTTTCCGGTCCAGTTCTTCGTCATGGGGTGCTGCAGTGGTCTTCGTTAAGAAGCCTGATGGCTCCCTTAGGTTTTGCATCGACTATCGCAAGCTTAATGAGGTGACCATCAGAAATCGTTATCCATTGCCATGGATTGAAGATATGTTCGATCAGTTAAACGGTGCGAAGGTCTTTTCCCAGCTCGACCTTGCCACCGGATTTCATCAGCTCCGAGTCACGGAAGATAGCGTTCTGCTTACTGCTTTCTGCACTCGTTATGGTTCCTTTGAGTGGTTGGTCATGCCATTCGGCTTGACGAACGCACCAGCGTTCTTCGTCGATTTGATGAATCGAGTATTCGAGAATATCTCGATAAGTTCTTTCTTCTTTTCATCGAGGATATTCTGATTTATTCTAAATCCGAGGCAGAGTATACTCATCATTTGAGGATAGTCTTGGATACACTTCGTCAGCATCAGCTTAAGGCCAAATTCTCCAAGTGTCATTTTTGGGAGAGCAAGGTCAAGTTCTTAGGCCATGTGGTATCTTCTGAGGGAATATCTTTCGATCCTTCCAAGATCGAAGCCATTCAGAACTGGAAGTAGCCTAAGAATGTCCATGAGATTCGCAGCTTCCTTGGTCTCATAGGTTATTACCATCGTTTCATCAAGAATTTCTCTCGTGTTATTCTTCCGCTTACGAGCCTGACTCGTAAGGGTGTTCGCTTTATCTGGTCAGATAAGTGTCAAGCTTCCTTTCAGCGACTGAAGGAACTTCTCACTCATGCTCCTATTCTAGTGGTTCCAGAGGGAGACCATGATCTTGTTGTCTACACCGATGCTTGTGGAAGCGGGCTCGGTATTGTGCTTATGCAGAAGGATCGGGTAGTTGCTTACGCTTCTAGGCAACTGCCTCCGAATGAGGTTCGCTATCCTGCTCATGATCTTCAGTTAGCATCCATCGTCTTTGCCTTGAAGACGTAGCATCATTATCTATTGGGCAAACATTTCATTCTGTACACCGATCACAAGGCACTAAAGTGTCTATTCAGCCAGAAGGATCTCAATATGAGGCAGCAACGATGGCTTGAGTTTCTTGCCTCATATGACTTAGACATTCAGTATACCCCTGGCAAGGGTAATCATGTGGCTGATGCGCTCAGTTGCAAACACTCGGCAGTAGTTTCTATGATGATAGCTGGGTGGTATATTCTTAAGACTCTTTCTGCGTCCAATATTCGAGCTCCGTCTTCTGTTTCTCCAGTCTTATTGTCCAGTTTGGAAGCTCGACCTATTTTACTAGATCGCATTGTCCATGCTCAGCGGCAGGATCTAGACTTGTTGCATCTTATCCATCTTCTTGAGTCGGGATCCAGTGATGAGGCTTTGCTGAATTATTCTATTGATTCTCATTGGTGTCTTCGCAGGAAGAACCGTATATCGGTATTATCTGATTTATCACTTAGGCGTGACATTCTGGACGAGTGTCATCGCACTAAGTACACCATTCATCGTCGTTCAAGTAAGATGTATGCCAATATGTGTCGGTTATATTATTGGGAAGGTTTGAAGAGAGATGTTGCAAGTTATGTGAGCAGTTGCATGACTTGTCAACAGATCAACGCCGAGCATCAGCGTCCATCCGGTCTTCTTCAGCCTCTTGAGATTCCATTACGGAAATGGGATCAGATATCTATGGATTCCATCGACGGTCTACCTCGATCGAGGTCAGGCCATACTTCTATCTGGGTTATTGTTGATCGCTTGACCAAATCGGCTCATTTTATTCCAATTAAGTCCACTCGGACTGCACCTCAGTTGGCCAGGCTCTATGTGAAAGAAGTCGTCCGACTTCATGGCATTCCTAGCTCTATCGTTTATGATCGAATCACTTTGTTCACTAGCCACTTCTGGAAGTGTCTACAGTCAACTTTGGGCACAAAGCTGAACTTTTCTACTGCTTATCACCCTCAGACGGACGGTCAGACTGAGAGGGTGAATCGTGTATTGGAGGATCTTCTTCGCTGTTGTATTCTTGATTTCGGGGGTAGTTGGGAGGACCACTTACCACTTGTGGAGTTCTCCTACAACAACAGCTATCAGTCCAGTATTGGCATGGCTCCTTTTGAAGATCTTTACGGAAGGCCATGTCGCTCTACTTCGTGTTGGTTAGAATCTAGCGAGAAACTCATTCTTGGTCCAGATTCAGTTCGGGAATCTTCTGAGATTATTACTCTTATCCTTCAGAGAATGAAAGAGGCGCAGGACCGCCAGAAATCCTATGGGACAACCGTAGGAAGCCTCTTGAGTTCTCCTTTGGTGATCTTGTCTATATTCGGATATCTCCTATGAAAGGGGTTGTGCGTTTCGGTTCTACAGGGAAATTAGCTCCTCGCTATGTTGGACCATTTCCTATCGCGGAACGCATTGGCCCTGTTGCTTATCATGTGGCTTTACCTGCTCATTTTTCTGGAATGCATGATGTGTACCATGTCTCTCAGCTTCGCAAGTGTGTGCGCGATCCTGATTCTATTATCGAGTCGCATATCGTGCCAGATTTGGAGATCTCACCCGATCTATCTTGGAAGCAGCAACCACTCCGTGTGCTTAATTCGGAGGTCAGACGCCTTCGGAACAAAGAGGTTCCGCTTATGAAAATTCAATGGTCGCCCAATCCTAAGGACTGCACTTGGGAGACCAAAGAATTTATCGAGGTACTTATCCTGGTTTTCTTTCATCTTCGGGTACAGGTGAGCATCTATATTTATCTTCTGTTGTTTCTTCGGTAGATTAGAGGTTATAGACGACTTCCATATTTAAGGAATTGCGGGGACGCAATTTTCTTAAAGGGGGAGTCTGTAACAACCTGTGATTGCAATTACCGAATAATAAATTAAAATTATGATTTTAATTTAAATGGAGCTAAAAAAATGGATTTTTTTGGATAGGCTAATTTCTTTAAAATAAAGTTATTTGAAAAAAAAAACGGGTGGTTTTATAATGGTAGGTTTTATTTGGCTAATGAAGCAATAAATAGTTTTAGTGAACATTAGGATGCCACTTCTCTTATTGGGTCAATTAGTGAAACCAAACCCATTACCCACCTCTATATATTATCTTAAACCCACCCTAAACCCTAACCCTTCTCTTCATGATTTCCTCAAACCCTAAACACCTTCTAAAAACCTAATTAATGGCCTCCATTTGGTAGAAGATCCATGTTCCTCTCCACATAGCTAATCTAGGCTAATACAAGCTAAAAGGTAAAGCAATCCTTCTCTAATCACTCTTTAATCTTCATTCTAATTTTTGAAATTAATTTTTAATACATGGTTTTTGGTTTATTTTTATTATGAAGCCTTTTGATCTCCTCTCTTTAGCTTTTGGAGTGCACACCAAGTGTTTTTGCATATTTTTCTTGCATTGGTTGAGGTAAAATTACTAGCTAAATCCTTTTTTACTTGATGCTAATGAGAGGTTTGCCAAAAAAAAAAAAATTAAAGATCATTTCTGTAATTTTCGGTTTGGAATTGTAGCTGAAACGAAATCAGGCATAACTTCTTCACTTCTCAGCCGAATCCAATAATTTTGAATGTTATTCAAAGCTTAGACATAGAACTATAAGTTTTATTACAAATTTTTCCGAAATTTTGCCATTTATTAGATCAAAATCGTGCTTGTTTGTTGCTATCCCGAGAGTAAATTGACAGCAACAACAATCTCAGGCCTGCGAATTGTATTGGCCATAACTTACACGTTTCTCATCTGTTTTTGGTCAGATTTTCTGTGCTGCAAACTAAATTCAATAAGGAACACTTTCTCTTCAGGTTATATTTTGATATTTTTCCATTTAGATGACCTGAAATGCGTTCGAATACAGAAGACCAATTCTGTCTTTAACAAGTTATCCTGAGTTTCAATCTAATATTGTTTTGCCTGTATCTTTCTCGTTTTTGATCCGAATTAGATAATTTTCGATGTCCCAGAAAGCATAAAACATATGCTATAATTTTTGTTGAGTAAACTTTCTGTAATTTTGAGGCTAACTATGTCAAAAATTGATTTTTCTACTATCTTCCCGAGTGCGATACACATAGTAACTCTGTGGATGAAACTGAAACTATTTTGGTCATAACTTTTGAACCGCTAATCAGTATTGAATGATTTTGGATTTTTTGAAAAGCTTAGAAACTAATTTACAACTTTCATGTTTTGTGTTTTGCAAAACTCTGAGGTTAAGAGAGTCGAAACCTCATTTATTTGTCGTTGTCTTGAGAATAAACGACAACGATAGTGAATTTATAAATCTGAGACTTGTAATTGTCATATCTCATTCATGCTAAGTCCGATTTTGATGAACTTCATATTTTTGAAAAGATTACACTTAGTAGAACAACTTTCCTTCAATAATTATTATTTTGATTTTGAAATTTGTTATATTAGAATATGAATTCTTTACAGCAGAGGTGAAATTAGTATAATGTGTAATCTCCGGATTTTTGATGATATTTTGACGATTACGATAATTCCATTTGCATTCTTTTTAATGGAACAGAATTTAATTACCTAGCCCGAATGGGCTGGAGCTGCTGTTCCAGGCTTAAAGCCCGTTTGGGCCTGAGCAAATATTCTTTCAGCTGTGTTTTATCACCATGTTTCTGTTCAGAGTTGCAACTTCGTGACTTCGCCACGACTATGTCCGTTATCTAAATTCGACATTTTTGGTCTCGTTGGAAAGATGGAGTTACGAACTCCATATTTGGAAAGTTTGGTCATCATCTGAGTTCATTGGACCCTTCGAATTTCCTGTCAAAGTTGAACCCAGATCGTTGTGCAAAACAGTGTATTTCATGTTTCTGAGTCCGACTTTAGAACGTCGCTATGCCTTCGTTTCAAGCCGGAATCGAGAAATTATTTTTGCAACTTGAAGTAGGAATGTCGGACTACATTCCTGCAAATTTTCATGACATTTGGATTCGGTTTGCTAGTCCGAATATTTTTTCGAACATGTGTTCGCAGCAATATTTGACATATTTTTCCAACACTTCGAATATATATTTTTTTTGAGGTTTTTTATTGGATTTATCGATTTCTTGAGATTTGTTTCTGGATTTCGCGCACGGACTTCATAAAAATGTCTTAAAAGGATTTTTCTCTCGAAATGGCTTTTGAAACTATTATTTAGTATTACTTTAATTATTAAATTAATTACTCCATAATAGGAGAATTTTTAAAAGGACGTTTTAAAAGCGATTTCAATCCAAATAAAAATCCGTTTTCCGCAACTATTTTCTAGAATAAAATTCCACACTCACTTTTGTGCACTTCAAGTGAAGTGGAGAAACGGTTGGAAAAATCCCCGGCCTATGGAACTGAGCGTATTTCCTTTCCGGTTAATCCCCGACCATTTCGATTGACCGTTTTGCCTTTTGGCACAGTTTATCGATGATATGAGATAAACTTTTGTTTACTATTTTGAGTGTGGAGTTGGCAGAAGATAAGTAAACCGATTAGGGCGAATCAGTGGTATGGGACATTGGGTTAACCTTTTTCGGGTTCCTTTCTAGATGTTTCCGACACATTTGTCTGTTAGCGGCCAATACTGGACCTCTGGATCATTTTCTTTTTGGCGGTCTCTGGACATTCTACTCATGTGAGCAGTATTATTGGTGCGTGCCTTTGGGCATTTACCCCCTGGGGTGTCACCAATCACGTGTTTTGCCCTTGAGCGTGTGGTACCACAAAACTACAGTACTTGGCGATAACGACTCTGGTCGTGCACATGCATTTTTCTAATAATTTCTATGTCACTTTTGGAGTTGATCCTTCGTCACCGCTCGAGTGATATTTGTTTTACTATGTTGTATTGTCTTTTGGGGTATGTTCCCTTTGCCTTTGGTGATATATCTTTGCTTTGGCATTGATTTATGGTTAGATTCCATATTATGTGTTATCGCTATGGACAACTATTTATAGCTTTTGTTACGCCGATGATATGAGGCATTATTGTTTACTCAACACTTGAGTGTTGATTATCTCTTTGGAGAGTTTATTATTGGTTGATGATTATGTGATCGTCTATTATATTATGTGGTTTACATCGCTCTTCTCTATGAAGAAGTACCTTATCCTCTATGTTACCGCATTATTATATCTTAGTTTCTCTAACCGATTATTTAGCTAGTCTGACCCGAGTGTTTTATGCTCGGGTCAGACCGAGTTGTTTCAGGTTAGGTCTCTGGACTTAGCTTGCTCTGTGCTTCCGCTCAGGACTTATCTGCTATGTTGTTAGATAGCTTTCTTATTGTCCGCTTTATGCTACTTTGTTATTCAGACTTATCTGTACATATTTTTGACTCACATGTGTAAGCAGGCTTGTACCCACTTATGATATATTTGGATCTGTATTGACTATGTATTGTTCTGAGACTCTGTGTCTGTTATGTTATTCTGTTCTGTGATGATTTTATCATTTAGTTATTATGTTTGTTCTGATAGATTTTTAGCCATTGTAATTTCGTTATAAATATTGATTAGATATGTCGAACCACTTGAGAAAAAAAATAGATACCACATTTCGACGTATTCAGTAGATAGTTATAGCTTGATTACACATGGTCGCTTCCATTATACTCCATTCTCCGCTTTAGCAGACGGTATTACTCCGTAATACTCTTTGCTAGAGTGGGTCTAGGAGTGGGGCGTTACACCAAGAGATCCATTGCCCAAAAGTGTCATATGGATCAACAATTCGTTACAAAAGGCAAGTAGAAGTCATGACCAATGCACAGCGTAGTCGTGTGCTGTGCGATGGATATGAGTGTCACGATTTTGGAAGTAACCAAAGGACTATAGGAAATGGACTGCGGTCATTAGCTTTTCTTAGAGCAATGTTACAGTACGCCAGTCTCATCTGGATGATGTAGGCAGCTTCATTTTTGATGAGATAGTTGATGCTATCACCTCACTAGAGACGATGGTTATATGACACTAGAGAGGATGAGCAGTGTTGCACTGCCGTCGTGCGACGACCCACCCATCACCAACCGCCGCCATGGTTTCTTCCTTAGTCGATGCCAGGCCTATTAGCGGACATGCTTACTTTTCCATGTCGTTCATTTTTTACTTTTTCGATTTTGATTTTGTGAGTTAGGGATTAGGGAAATTGGGGAGGAATAAATGAATAGGTTTGGACCGGTTTAGATCAAATGAAGAGAAAATGATAAAAATGGATATAATATTTTTTTTTCTCTATCTATTTCATCTATTTCCAGTTATGCCCAAACAGATTTTATTTCTCTTTTATTTACATTTAATTAATTCTATTTATTAAAAAAAAAATCATTTTATTAGATAAATTTTAACTCAATAAATTATATATTCAAATATATAAATTCTCAAAAATTGAATCTGAACATTTCTGTTTTATTAAATTTATTTATTATAATGGCGTGAAAAGTAGGACTGCTACAGAAGTAGGTAAAGCTTGTACTAACGTATACTTAAAAGGCCGCCGCTTGTGATTATGGATCGTTCTTGTGATTAGGCCTTGTTGAAAATGGGAGCTGTCAATAGTTGGCTTCTTAGTTAAATTCAAGAAAAATTCATGCAACACAAATGTCGAAACCATGCTGTATTTTATACTTTAAATGTACAGTACCTGTAAGTTTTCTCAAATTTTAGTACATTAGTTCGTGTTGGATGTGAAAGTAGAAAATTGGCTCTTTCTACAAACATAGCATTAAACATTAATTCTCAAATCCCGTGCTTTGTGCCATTCTAACGAAACTTGTATTGCTATGATAGGATGACAAGGATATTTTATTTTTTAGCGATGCTTTTACGGAATAAAGAAGTGATCCTCAAGATAACTTAGTGTAAACATTTTGATGTTTGAATGCCATTTGGAAAAACAAACCGACTGGCTCAAATAAATTGGAGATTTGGGTAACGTGATAAAAACAATGCAGTGGTCCATATGATTCATATAGACAACGATGTGAGTATGGGTGCACATCCCTAATGTTTGTTTTAGTGTGCCGGATAAGTCCATGTCGGACCAACATTTTGATTATTGCATATGTAGCTTGAACGCGATTTGACATGGATATATTTATATATATATCCACTATGTACCGTACATGCATATATATCTGATAATATTTGAGTGGAAATCGACCACAGTTGAGTATTATCAACAACATAATCTTTATGAGAATTTTTAACTTATATGTTAACACATGTTTAATAGTATCGGCAAGTAAAGATGCTATCGACCACTTTTATATATAGTGGGGGAAAACAACAGGAATGTAAATCAAATCAAAAGCAATATTATGTTCCTGCCACATCCTGAATATGCCAGCTTGCTGCAGATATCTTGGGAAAATAATTTTCGCAGGAAGTACAATTACGTTTTTACCCCCCATTTTGTCGTTTTGTGTTATGGCTGTATTGGGATTGGATCGATTTTGGGGCGAAACACTCCATGTTTAGTACTTTTTTTGCCATGGATCACACGAATGCCACCCCACAGCCACTTTTACAATGACCAATAGCAGAGATATTTAAAACATATAAAAGTAGTACAATCTTTGTTTATTTTCATTATCTTATGCTGTATATGTTATTTATATCAAATAAATAGACGGAGCAATTTTTTTTGTTCACTTGTTAATTTTACATATTTTTCCTCTATTCTTAATTCACTTTGTTTATTTTTTTAGATAAATTCATGTACTTTATCATTATTATAACTAATACAAAATTCTATTCATTTTCTCCATCATTAGTTTTTACTTACATATCAATGTTTAATAATTTCTACGATTATCCACAAAACGCCTAAATTTCTTTCTGTTAGAAATTTGATGGGTAGGAATAATAAAGAGAAAGTGATGGAAATTTTGTCGAGGATGAGGCCACTGTCTTAAAAGCAAAATTCAGCACGACAATGGTGTAATTGATAATTATCGTTACCTCTTCAAAGTTAACACAATAATCTTTCGTACTCCTTCATACCAGTGCACTCAAGATTGAAGAATTTGGATATTTGTAAAAATCACCGCCCAGGAAATTTAAGTATATTTGAACAATTGATTTTATTTCAGAGAAATTTGTGGAGAGAAAAAAAATAAAGAAAATGACCTTTTATTTTTTTGCCATATTTTATTCTTTAATTGTAGAAGGGAGAAAGAAGATAGGGTAAAGATAAACTTACAATTCCCATCTCTTTTGAGCCTATCAATCACAACAAATAAGCATTCTATAAAAAAAGTTTTCTCATTAATAAAGAGTAAAAAAGGTCAAGCTATGAAAAGACTTCGATTTATATTGTAATTATCCAACAATCCCCCCCCCCCCTCCCTCTCCGCAAATTAAAACAAAACCAAAGAAGATGAATGAAAACAACCTAAACAAGAAAAATGTTTCTATCAGTGTCTTTCAATTGAATTGGTGCATAAAAAAGTGAGTTCAAAACTTGACCTAAGTAGTGAATTTCTTCTTGAACTGCAAAGATTTGGGTTGAGATCTCACAACACATACTACACCTTCAATTTCTACAAACTCGTTGATAGATATGTGCTTTTAATGGTAATGTGCCCTTCTTGGGAACTCATGAGTGCTCGACTCAAGTCTCTTATAGAAAATGGCCCACCTTCACACTCAAGTAGGTGAGTCCATCAACTGTTCAAATAGCCAAGTTCATCAAGTGCTCTGCTCTAGCACCACCATTTATGGTTATAGGCTCATTAAGAGTATAAGGCTCGATCTCATAAAATAAATAAACATAATTTACAAAGTGCGTCCCAAAAGCACCACCAAAATTGGTACGGAGTATACAAAAGCAAAGAAGGTCAAACTTGTAACAAATAGTAGAATCCATCAAACGCGTTTCAAATGCACCATCAAAACTGGATAAGGAGTATACAAAAGCACAGAAGCACAAACTTATAACAAATAGTAGAATTCATCAAGTACATCTCAAAAGTACCATCAAAATTGATTATGGATGATATAAAAGCACGGGGGCTCAAACTTGTATCACATAGAAGAACGTCTTAAAAGCACCACCAACAATTAGTTATGGATTATATAGAAGCAAAGAAAATTAAAATCATATCGAATAGCAAGATCCTCAAGTGCATCTCAAAAGCATCACCGAAAATTGGTCATGGATCTTGTAAAAGCGAAGAAGTTTAAAATCATATTAAATAGCAAAATACATCAAGTGCTTTTAAAACCACCACCAAAAAACTAGTTATGGATTATACAAGATCATCGAAATTCATAGATACAAAAAATAAGAAGGGAAAGAGCAATCATGTTGCGTTAATTGGCCACTAATGAGCATTCATCACATTTTTCTCTACTCTAAGCTGGGGTCTCGTTGCTTTAGAAAATTCAAGGACTAGTTTCCTTTGAAGATGATTTAGAAAGCGGATGCATGAAGTTCTATTTGATTATCTTTATTTTTATGAGATCGCTTCTTTCATAAATTTCGCAATTGGTTTAGGTCCGAAATGGATGTGTCTTTTTTTCCACTCTATGCTCTTGTAGAAATTCCAATGTTCAACAATAGAGGTATAAAGGTATCTCCCCATATCATAAGTAATAGTATCTTTAATGATGCATGAGAAACATGTTTCGCCAATTTTACCACATTCATCAATTAACTAGTTGTGTTATTTATTCTTACATATGCAAGAACCATGGGGATGTAACATAGGTGCTACATAAAAACATTCAAATCTTTCCATATTTTTCTCAACATTGTGAGATCAACTTTCAAAAAAAAAATAACAACTTCCCTCACATTAGCCTTTTGTAGATTTGTTGTCTCATAATAAAAGGACATGAAATAATTCAAAATCAAATACATAATTTCTATTATTAATTTTTCTAAACTGCGGTAGACGCCCCACTTTATCTAAATACCTCCACACTTTTGAAATTTTAGTTTGTAACACATTTTCATAATCTAATAATAACTTTTTTTAGTTTCTTAAGAGGAACAATGTTAGTATGAACAAGTTAGTTTTTCCACATACAATCTAACTAGTAAAGATATGTATATTCAATTTTATATCTTCAGTTACATTCAATATTGATTTAACGTGTTTTGTATTTTCATAATAAAAATATGAATTAACATACATATAAAAATAACGATCAAATGAAACCAAACGTGAATTAATACAATACTCGATTCAACTCATGAAATTCTTCTACTTTCGTGCAAAATTCATAAAGTATGCAATCATGCAATGTGGCATGTCAAATATTAGGTCTCAATAATTGAGTTTATACAAAATGGAAAATACATTATCATCATGTTTACACATATATTCAACACATATATTCCCAACGCTTATAATTAGAACTCCTATCTCATACATGTATTGAAATAAGTAATTTTCTCATATTTATAATCCCTATATTGGTAATCCAAATACATATTCCCAGCAAGAAATTTTTCTTACGCCGATATCGAGATCAAAATAACTAGTTTCCATAAACTCTTAAGGACATGATAGTTTACAAGTATAAGTATCACATTTCAAAATACTTTATGGTACACTTAAACAAAACTTATTCTCTTTTGATTTAAAAATATTCTTCATAAAAATACCGTCCCTTACTTTTACTATTCGGCCTTTTAATTTATTTCAAAGACAAAATAATATCATAGCTTGCTTCTGTATAAGTTTTATGTACATTGAACCATGATTAAATTGTAATGCATAACTCATATCATTATTTCTTCACTTTCAACAAATTCATTTATACCCACAAAGTGAATATTTAAATTCTTTAAGTATATTTTCAATTGAATTTCCAAATAAATGTTTGAACAACAAACATGTATGAGTTTAATAGTAAAATAACAATCAAATTCTAGAATATACCTATGTCTTTGAAATGATAACATTCTTTCTTCTTTTGGATGAAAATTTTCAAGACTATTGTATGAATTAAATATTCAAAATTTCTCCATTATCATAATTGACACAGTATAAAAGCTTAATATATTTGACATATCTGTTCAACTACAAAACTTTATACATAAAATACCTCTTAACTTTAACATTAAAATCCATAACAATCATTTTTCAAAATAGGATTGTGATGACCTTAATATTATAAAAGCTTATAATCATTATATTTGAAATCGTTAGACTTATGTTCTTCTCATAATAAATCCAACTCCATAAATCAATAAACATAAAGTTTGTCGTTAGTTACTTTCATCTTATATAATGATTTGTCAACAAAATTCAATTTTCATTCGAACATTAAATAAATCATTAAATGCTCTTAATTTACTTCTATAAATAGGTCATAAATCAATTACACAATTTAACAATTCAAATCTCATGCTTTGATGTTCATAAAATTCTTAGTAAAAACAATCAAGACAAATCAATATTTTCATCATTTGCTTATATGTTAGTTACTCATCTGCACATTTGCTATAAAGACCCAACTTATAGGTTAACTCTATTTAATAAATAGATGGTTATAATTTTTGTTTTCAACTCTCAAATATATCAAATATAATTTATATAAATTCGTTTGCAATCATGTCCATTTGGATACTTAAATTTTATTATCAGAAAGACAACAATAACTGCTTAAGTAAATAAAGTGAATTTTTAAATTAATAATTTTACATTTACAAGCATTTATGATTTGTAAATGCTATTTTAACTTCTTCTAGAAATGGAAGGTCAAAATTTATAATTTCTATAAAGAGTTTTATTATTTTATCATGTTAATAATTTTTCATTAAATGCTTACATTTCAAATTAATGGTCTACGTTGGAACGTTTTATAAATGAAAAAGTCTTTAATGTAGATAAATTTGAATTCAAAAAATGTACAATTTTACATTTATCTCAAAGTCAAATTATATGATAAATTCGACACGACTAGTACAATCGGTAATGGGAATTGGATAATGGATGAGGCCACTATCTTGAAAGCAAAATTCGACACGACTGGTGCAATCGGTAATCGCCGTCCGCTCTCTAAAATTAACACAACGATTCTTCATACTTACGGACCCAAGGTTGAAGTATCTATCCTTGATTAAAATAGGAAATTAATGGTGACGGGTTACTCCTCTCTTTACTAACCGTTGACAACTCTTTCTTTACACCCATTCTCTCTTCAACCCCTATCTTGAACAAACGTCCCCTTCTCTTCTTTCCCAAATTCATGTCAATGGATCCGACCACCTTTCAAGAAGCTCGAGCCACCATCCATGAAAACAACCCAACAAATCTTATCAGATCCGTTCTTCTATGCCGACCACAAATGATCTGCCATTGTTCTCGCATCCCAATAACTCTAGATCATACGCCGAAGTACTTAAATTGTCAAACTTCACTCGCCCGCCACCTAGATCTGTCAACAGAGTGCCGGGATCCGATCAGATGCTTCTTTTGCCGGAGATTTGGGCATAAGCATACCAGATGCGCATTTCGTCAAGTTGACCATCTTAGAGCTCATACGCCTCCCGCAGCCACTAGTTTCATCATCAGATCACCAATCCATAGTATAGTCTGCCTTCTTTTACAACCCTTGATCACAACTTCAAGTTTAATATCAGCTATTTGTAAACTAGAAACCGGATCCAGAGATCAACTGCAGGAATCTCTTACAACGACCTTCTTCGACGATCTAACAAACTCTTAGTGGCCGTCAGAAATTTGCTTGCCAGTATAAAAGCCTCGACCGCTTTTAAGTATTCAACTGAGAATAATGATGCGTGTCAACAGAACGCTTTTAACAATTCAGCTTAGAATAATGATGCGACAAAACATTATGTCATTGGGTTGGCCATAGATATTTCGCTCAGTTTACTTGACAACATCTTCAACCCAACCCCGGTTGAGGTCAAGGAGTTTTTGATAGATCCAATGCTTATGGACCCAAATACTCAATGCTGCTTCACGTTAGTTATGACTTCTTCTCTAGTGGTTCTAGTAGTCGCTGTCTTGAGGGAGATGAAGCCGCAGCCGAACCAGTCACGATAATTGAATCGTCCACAGTGTTATACGTTTAGTATACCAAAACAGAGAAAGCAATAATAAACTTGTCTCACAAGTTTACAATTCAAATTTATACTACTCTGAAATTCTGTATTAGTAACAACTATATCAACAATAATTATAGTGCTAAATCAAATGTTATAATAATTAAAGAAATAATACAACGCAGAAAATACACACACACACATATATACACACATACACACACACGCACGCGCGCGCACACACACACATATATAAATACACGCGCACGCACGCGCACACACACATATATATAGACACACACACACATCAACTAAAAATCTAACCGTTTGAAGAAGGAAATTACGTATGGGACTTGTCGTAACAATTTCCTTAAGACTTTATTCAAAGTCTTTAAAGATACAAAAGACGTGATCTGTTCGAGATAGTGATGTGTATGATCTTCTGTATGATATGCAAAAGCACACGGATTGTAGATATTAAGAAACGAAGAGGAACAAGAGAAAATTCGAAATTAACGAGGAAAGTGATCAGATTTCTTCCTTATTTATAGCCGAATTCCCAATGGCTACACCCGTTGAGAATAGTAGCATCCCTTCATTTGCAATGTCAAAAAGCGTTATTGTTCGCAACAGTCGCGCCTTTTCATTTGCAACGGCCGAAAACTGTTGTTGTTCGCAGCAGTCGCGCCTCTTCGTTTGCAACGGCCTAAAACTGTTGCGGTTTGCAACAGCTGCGTCTCTTCATTTGCAATGGTCAGAAACTGTGTAGTTTGCAACAGTCGCGTCTTTTCGTTTGCAACGGCCAGAAACTGTTGCGGTTTGCAACAGTCGCGTCCAATCCAGTAGTCGATTCTTTTGAATTTAAACAGTAGAAAACTGTTCACTTCTGTACAACAAAAATATAACATGGTCCACTCTTATTGGACCCGCACTCGTACCGGCCAAGTTCGGTCGGTCGGGTGAGCGGCGGCGCATGCATGTGTTAGTCCATGGTTATATAGGTCCTCACCCTCGCATAAAATTACCTGACCCTAAGGGCCAATATAAGGATTGAGAGTAAACTATATAAACCAGAAAATTAACCTATTTTTGGCAATGCGGGACATGTCTCATTCACCAATTTTTGAGAATTCTAACAATCCCCCACATGAATGACAATATATGTCTCCTCCACACAAAGTGTAATATCACACAGTTCATATGAAAATAATGCTATATCGAGGATAAATAGATATTTCATTTTGAACTTTCCCTAGTTAAAACTTATCGGATATACTTGGCTAATCCGTGAATTATTTCATCTTGAACTGTCAGCCGTTATTGTATAACCAGACAATAAGCTTTACAAAGCATTATTTCCTTTCACATCTAATCTCTTGGTTGTGTTCATTTTGGTCCTGAACAATTTTTGGTTTTGCCAGTGTTTTTAGAGAGAATAAAAGTCTTTAATATTCTCATAGAGCCGACCCAACTCACACTAACATAGGTGATCGCAACCATTAAAAGTATCCTACATATGCCCCACTTGTTATATTCAAAATGTGGTCATCATTAAAAAACATAGTTTTAACCTTTAAATACTTCTGTAGGCATGCATTTATATTGTGCACCATAGGAGTGGAGTTGGACTATCTCCAAGCAAATGCATTACCTCTTGAGTTACTTGGAACTGGTTTCCTTATTGATCCTAGTCCGTGGGATCTCCAGTCCGTAGGATAGGTTTCCATATAAGATAACTCTTGGTATTTTAGGCTTTTAAATCCATTCCCCTCGATGCGCAGTCAAGTTTCTCTCTTGATAAACCTTTAGTAAATGGATCCCCAGGTTATCATTTGTTCTCACATAATCTATGTAAATAGTCCATTTGAGAGTAACTGCCTAACTGTGTTATGGCGTGGACGAATGTGTCGTGACTTTTCGTTATACACAAAGTTGTGTGCTCTGCTTAGCGCGGCTTGGTTATCACAGTGTATGCGTATGGCCGGCATAAGTTTAGGCCAAAATTGAATATCTTCTATAAAATGACGAAGCCGTTCTGCTTCTTCGCCTGCTTTATCTAAAGCGATGAACTCCGATTCCATAGTGGATCGAGCTATGCATGTTTATTTAGTAGATTTCCATGACACTGTTGCCCCTGCTAAGGTAAATACATAACCACTCGTTGATTTTGATTCCTCTGAATCAGCAATCTAGTTTGCATCACTGTATCCTTCTAAGACGGCATGATATTTTTCATAATGTAAGAAATAATTTGTGGTATTTTTAGATATCCAAGTACTCTCATTAGTGCTTTCAAGTGTTCCTTTCCTTTATTGCTTGTATATCTGCTCAGTCGACTTACTGCATAAGCTATATCTGGTCTTGTGCAATTCATGAGATACATGGGACATCCTATTACACGAGAGTATTCCAGTTGCATTACATTCTCATTAGTGTTTTTATGCAGTACTTCTGATGGATTAAAAGTGTTTTTACTCCTTTAATTCTAAAATTTTGAAAATTTTCAATCACTTTATGTACATAGTGTGACTGAGATAATTCAATTCCATTAGGTGTTCTTATTATTTTGATTCCAAAAATAATGTCTGCAACTCCTAAGTCTTTCATATCGAAATTGCTAATTAACATCTTGTTTATGGTCTCTAATACCTGCGTATTTGGACCAAATATTAACATATCGTCTACATACAAACAAATCATCACATATGATTGTCCAATTTATTGATAATAAACACGCTTATCACATTCATTTATACAAAAACCATTTCTCATCATTGCACAATCAAAATTTGCATGCCATTGTTTTGGAGCTTGTTTTAGTTCGTATAGTGATTTTACTAATCTACAGACTTTGTTTTCATTTCCTTTGGAAACATAACCTTCAGGTTGGTCCATGTAGATCTCCTCTTCGAGATATCCATTTAAGAATGCTGTCTTTATATCCATTTGACGAATTTCTAGATTATAGATCGATGCTATTACTATTAGCATTCTTATAGAGGTTATTTGTGTTACCGGCGAATATGTATCAATGAAGTCTACTCCTTTTTGATGATATCCTTTGGCTACTAATCTAGATTTATACTTGTCCATAGAGCCATCTGCTTTTATTTTCTTCTTGAAAATCCATTTACAGCCGACAGGTTTTATTTCAGGTGGAATATCAACAATTTCTCAAGTTTTATTACTTAGAATTGAATCAATTTCACTTTGGATTGCTTCTTTCCAACATTAAGATTCAGAAGATGACACTGCTTTCTTGTACGTTTGAGGTTCGTGTTCTAACACATTTGTGAAAAAATCCAAACCAAATGTCTTAGAAGTCCTTGCCCTTACGCTTCTTCTTGGTTCAACTTCCTCAATCTCATGATGAGTTTCATCTTCATGTGAATTGCTTGATTATTCTCTTGTCCTTTTAAGGACATTATTCCCTTCATTCCTTTTGTGCAGGAACACGTCTTCAAAGAATGAGGCATCTCAAGATTCCATGATTGTATTTACATGAATATCAGCTATATAAGACTTGAATACCAAAAATCTGTAGGCACTACAATTTTGGGCTGGCCCTAGATAGTAACAATCTACTGTTTTTAGTCTAAGTTTGACTCCCTTGGGAGGCGGAACTGGAATTTTTGCCAAGCATCCCCACACTTGACGTTTTTAAAGCTTGGTTTGTACCCTTTCCAAATCTCATATGGAATTGTTCCTGTTTTATTATGAGGGACTTTGTTTAATATGTGATTAGACATATTTAAGGCTTCCCCCCACAAGTTCGTCAGTTGACCAGAGGTTAAAAGCATGACATTAATCATGTCATTTAACGTTCTCTTCTTCCTCTCGGGTACACCATTTTGTTGTGGTGAATACGGAGTTGTTGTTTGATGAATTATACCATTTTCGACACAGAACTGTTCAGATGGTGCTTCATTTTCTCCACCTCGATCAGATCTCAATATCTTGATCTTTTTATTTAACTGATTTTCTACCTCAACCTTGTACTTTATAAATGATGTAATTGCTTCAACTTTACCACTCAAAATATATACATAGCAATATCGTTTATAATCGTCAATAAACATGATAAAGTACTTTTTCCCACCTCTTGTAGGTAACGATTTAAAATCATATAAATCTGTATGAACCAAACCTAGTGGTTCAGTGCTTCTATCAACGGATTGAAATGGTTTTTTAACCATTTTTGTTTCTATACATTTCTTATACTTGTAGTTCTTATCTACTTGGAATTTCGGAGTTAATCCCAAGTTTGATAATGTTTTCATTTTTCGGAAATTTATATGTCCCAATCTATCATGCCATAGTAAAATTTCGTGCTCAAGCAAGTAAGAAACTTCAATTTTATTTATAGAACAATTAGAATACGTAGTTTTATTGTCGATAACGGCTACATTTGCCTTTAATAGGCCATCACTTAAATATCCCCTTCCAACATACATTCCAGCTTTGGGCAGAACCATCTTGTCTGACTCGAACACCATTTTGGATCCTTTCTTCAATAGTACTGCACCAGAGATGAGATTCTTGCGTATGTTTGGAACGTGGAGCACATCATTCAACTTGACAGTTTTTACAGAAGTAAATTTGAGGATTACTGTGCCACTGCCTTCGATCATGGATACTGCAAATTACCCATATAGAGTTTTTCTTCGTGATCGAATTTCTGGTATGTAGAAAACATGGATTTACCAAAACAAATATGATGAGTAGCGCATGTGTCTACCCACCATTGGTTAGGATTCTGAACAAAATTGCATTCAGATACAACTGCCGAGAAGTTGGAATCTTTTACTTCCATGTTGTCTACTATATTTGCCTCTTTGTTGCGTTCCTTTTTGTGTCTGCAATCTTTAGCGGTATGTCCAACCTTTCCACAAACCCAACACTCGCCATTAAACTTTTTGGTTCGTTTGTTGTCTTTTGGTTTGTTGTCTTGAGCTTTCCTTTTCTTCTAGAAATTCTTCCTTTTGTTTTTGGTCTTTGACCCTTCAACAACAAATGCCTCATCGCTTGGTTTTGTAACTCCACGGTTATCTGCCTCAATTTTTAGTCGGACTATGAGATCCTGCAAAGAGATTTTCTTTTTCTTATACTTTAGAAAGTTGGGGTAATCTCTCCATGATGGCGGCATTTTTCCCTTGATGGATTCAACCAAAAACGATTCTCCAACCTTATGACCATCCGCTTCGAGTTCATGAATGATGATTTGCAGTTCATGTAGTTGAGAAGTCACCGGTTTAGAGTCAACCATCTTGTAGTTCATGGATTTGTCTACAATGAATTTCTTAAGGGCGATATTCTGCATCTTGTACTTCGTGGCAAGTGCAATCTAGAGTGTTTTTGTTGTCTTTAGAGGCTGATATACTTTGTATAGTACCTTGTCGAGACAATTCAGAATATAGTTTCTGCATAAAAAATTAGAATGTCTCCACATATCAACATCTGATTCGTTGCCTGGTGTAGGAATCGGTTGCTCCTCCTCGAGATACCGTTGCAGACCGAGTGTGCTGAGATAAAATAACATTTGATTTTGTCATGTTATGAAGTTATCACCATCTCCTTTGAATGTATTAGGCCTGTTGTGAGTAGTAGCCTTTGTTGGTAGTTCAACTGTTGCCATCTCTGTTTTAGCGAAAATTGGAAAGTCTTAAGATATTATACATCTAGTATACAAAACAGAGACGAATCAATAATAAACTTGTCTCACAAGTTTACAACTCAGATTTCCACTACTCTGGAATTCTGTATTAGTTATTTTAACTCTAAATATGTTGTAATTAATTACAACAACAAAGTAACAACTATAGAAATAATAACTATGGTGCTAAATCAAACGTTATACTAATTAAAGAAATAGTAAACGCGGAAATAAAACGACATATATATAAATCAACTAGAAATCTTACCGGTTGAAGAAGAAAATTACGTCTGAGGCTTGTCATAATAATTTCCTTAAGACTTTATTCAAAGTCTCCTAAGATACAACAGACGTAATCTGCATGAGATTGTGGTGTGTATGATCTTCTGTGTGATATGCAAAAGCACACGGATTATAGAAATTAAGAAATAAAGAGGAAGAAGAGAAAATTCAGAATTAATTGAGTGAGGAAAGTGATTAGATTTCCTCCTTATTTAAAGATGAATTCCCAATGGGCTACACCCATTGAGAAAAGTAGCATCCCTTCATTTGCAATGCCAAAAAGCGTTACTGCTCGCAACAGTCGCACCTCTTCGTTTGCAACGGCCGAAAACTGTTGTTGTTCGCAACATTCACGCCTCTTCGTTTGCAACAGCCGAAAACTGTTGCAGTTCACAACATTCGCGTCTCTTCGTTTGCAACGGCCAGAAACTGTTGCGGTTTGCAATAGTCGCGTCTTTTTGTTTGCAACGGACAGAAACTGTTGCGGTTTGCAATAGTCACGTCCAATCCAGTAGTCGCTTCTTTTTGAATTTAAATAGTAGAAAACTATTCACTTCTGTACAGCAAAAATATAACACGGTCCACTCTTATTGGACCCGCACCTGCACCTGACCCGGCCCGGTTCGGTCGGTCGGACGGCGGCGCGCGCGCGTTTGGTAGTCCATGACCATATAGGTCCTCCCTCTGCATAAAATTACCTGACCCTAAGGGCCAATATAGGGATTGAGCGTATACTATATAAACCAAAAAATTAACATATTTTTGGCAATGTGGGACATATGTCATTCAACAATTTTTGAGAATTCTAACACATAGTTCCTACCAAGGGGATTAAAATAGCTTATAGTGGGGAAATAGATATCGTTGTCAGTGTCAACGATTGCTCGTTGGTCCCTTCATTAGCTTGTGTGCATGTTGTTGTTACATCTGAATCAGCTTCTTCTGCAATCATAGACATCGCTAAAGAAAATGGCATTGACTATTCAGTTGCATAGGAACTAGGTGCCTCTTTTCCTATAGTTACCTTCTCGATCGAGGGTAATATTAAATCTCCTTTTGATTCTGGGTCTACCCCCAACTCTCTGAGATCCTCCACCTCCAGAAGTAAATAAAAATGGAGGGGCCGATATAGTGAGCTCATGCATAGGAGTGCGAGGCATCTCCATCCAGATTCAGCTTCAAACTCAATGGTATCAATTGAGGATGTTCTTTTAGAAAGTACTTTTACACATATAGTATTAGACTCGCTAAGCCCTATCTAGGCATATCACATAGCTAAGAACACTAAATTCATTTATAAGTAAATAGATGTGGATATTGAATATATAAAAAACTTAGAAATAGAGAGGGCCAACAACACCCATAGATGATAGTACTATGTTGAAACGTGAGAGTCCTAGGCTCGCCCATAAAACGATCTAAAATTAAAAGTTTTTTAATTGATAGTTAGATAGACAGAACATTAATTCAAGAACCTAAAACTGAATCGCCTAGCCAGAGCTTCTTTAAGTCATTTGGCGGAAACCTCCTTGCTAAATGGGAGTGTTTTCCAGCCTTTGGCAACTCCAGTGGAATTATGTCAATGTGGTGTGACAATAGATTTAAAACTACCTCAAGCGATAATTAATAGTCACTTGTTTCACATAATTTTGCAAGAATTTTAAAATAACCAAAACATTAACATCACCAATGTTTATGCAGTAGACAACTTCTTTAGGCCGAGTGTACATATTTCTGTAATCTCTCCTACAGACCTTGGCTTGTAGTAGAAGCAATCACCTAGAGAAGGGAACTTGTAGATATATAAGAGTTTAACAAATTCATTAACCAAAATTTCCTTATTGAACTATCATTTTGTGACACCCCACCCTGAGACCCATATTAACAAAGAAAATTACATAGTAAATCTGTCTGCTAATGCGGAGAATAGGGCTGGTTAAGGGCGACCATCATAGTCTTGCATTAGATAAGAGCTAAGTACGTCGATATTTATAGTCTTTTTTTCCTTCATTTCGTCTCGAGTACTCAACATACTTAATTCCTATCTAATACACTACTATGGTGGCTATAGGATCGATTCAGAAACATAACATAATGACTATATCAATTACAAGTCATAGAACGACAACACAGAAACGATACCAATGAATACATACATCAAATGTAATACAACATGCCACTAGTGGTATACAACCACAATACATACATACATTCCCCACAAAAGAATATATACATCACAAGTTCTCAACATATAAACTACTACACAAAAACTATGCCATATTCCAAGTCGATGGTGAAGTCCAAAAGGTAAAGCAAGCTAAGAGTCCAACTACCTAACTCGCAACTCGGTCTGACCCGAGTAATAAATACACGGGTCATGCTAGCTAGAACTTGATATTAGTATAAGATAAGAGGAATATAAGTTCATAAGGGAATTCCTCCTTCAACTAAAAAGAAAGATTACAATTATAGTATAATCTCAATACATGGTATATGTTCACCAAGGGTTGTCACATGAATAGGTTTAACTCAAATAACAAATCCATACTTAATGGCATTCAACTCAAATACAAGGAGTCATATAAAAGTCATAAGAGAAACTCATCAAAATTCCAATTCATGGAACCCAAGAAAGAGTTGAAATCTCATAAACGAAATCACCATATATAAACATCTCATGTAGCACTAGGCTATCGATGTAATAAAAATATCTCAAAATGGTGAAATCGTATAAAACTCAGAAAACTCAGAAAACCCCGGATTGGCTAGATCCCTGATTGCAAAGCTGAAGCAATACTGCACGTGCTAAACTCTTGTCCGGTGCCATTTATAATTTAGGTACCTAACTCATGGACCCGAAGGTCATAATCGTGGTGACCGATATCACATAACTCGTGGTGACCGAAGTCACATAACTCGTGGTGACCGAAGTCACATAACTCGCAGTGATCGAAGTCACATAACTCAGATGACCCGAAGGTCTATAGCACTGGCATACTAGTGGACGTGTCACAAACTCTCAGAAAGGAACCCGAAAAGTGTTAACGTGCGTCCCATACCACACGTTCGCACTAAACGGTTTACTAACCGCTAGTTAACTCCACATCATAAAAATAAAATCACAAACCTCATAAATCTCAATATACTCATATAACTAGCCTCGTCTCATCGGCAAGTGCAAATAAATCTCATAGTGGTTTCTCATAACCCATAATTCCTAAAAAGGAAAATCTCATCTCAAGACTCGCCTCGTCTCATTGCGATTAAAGCAACATACATATAAGTGGTTCTCATTGATTATTACCCCTAAAATAGGAGATCTCGAACCTCTCAATTCGCCAAAATATTGGCTAACTCAGATAATTCCTATAATAGGAATTATAAATCTCAATTATCAATTCAAAAAAATATTCTCAAGAGGTTTCGATCATACAAGTCAGGAATTAACCGAAAAGTAAACTTACGTGTCTCATACAACGTGTTTTACTAAATCGTTTAATTCTTTTTCTCATACGTCCGAAAAGTGCAAAAACATGTATTATTACATAAAAAATTATTATAGAAAAACAAGCTTTTAAAACTATTTTCGAAATCGTTTGGAAAATAACTTTGAAATTATTTTATTTTAGATAATGTATACTTTTTATAGCTTTATATTAATTATAAATATTGTAAAATATTTATTTCGAAAGCTAAAAAAAATCTTCCAAAAACAATTAAGAAAGCACTTGCAAGAAACAACAAAAATTAACAAAAATTCAACGAAATTATTCATGAAAACATCATCGAAAAAAAATCTAGGTAAAACAATTTAAGTGTTCAACTGGAACAAAACATACGCTGATACAAAGTTCCAAGCAAATTTTCATCTAGTGACAAAGGTTTAAAAGTTTTCAAATATTGCAGACAAAGAGTTCAACAACTCTAGTTTAAATAAAAAAAGAATGGATACAATCGGACAAGAAACGAGAGAGATATGATCTCTCAAAGTTGGACTAGCAGCCAGATTTCACAATCAACGGCTGGAGCAAAACATGCTTCAATTCAAAGTTTGACAGCACGTTTCTATAGGCTACAGAGGTCGAAATGACCTTAAACTTAACAAGCGTAAAGACCAACAAAAAAATTTAAAACTTCACTAAGAATCAATCAATTAAGATAAAGCATGAAAAATATATGATGTCTCAAAGTTGGACCCAGACAGTGTTTTCACTGTAAAAATCTGGGCAAAAACACGCCCTGAGTCGAAGTTCGGCAGCATATTTCTATATGCTACAGAAGTCGAAATGACTTGAAATTTATTCACATAAAGAAAAACAAAAAAACTTAAAACTGCACCAAGATTCAATCAATTTAGACAGAGCATGAAATAGATATGATGTCTCAAAGTTGGACCCAGACAGTGTTTTCACTGTAAAAATCTGGGCAAAAGCACGCCCTGAGTCGAAGTTCTGCAGCATATTTCTATATGCTACATAGGTCGAAATGATCTGAAATTTTACATGAAAAAATTTCAACAACTATAATTTAAACTTCAAACAGAATCGAACAAATCAGATAAGGTATGAGAAAGTTATGTTATCTCAAAGTTGGACCCAGACAGTGTTTTCACTGTAAAAACCTGGGCAAAAACATGCTCCGCTTGCAACTTTGAGCACAGTTTTCTATCAGTTTCATGATGAATTAAAATATGAAAATTGACATGCATATATTTTGGTAACAGTACTATCATTCAAAAAATATTTGGCATGATTTCGACAAGAATTGAGCAAGATACAACAGCTCAAATTTGGACTCAGAGCTGTTTTGAACTGAAAATTTACAGAGACGAAAATTTAGTTTTACAATGACTAAAACTCAGCTCAAACATCAATATCTTGACATGCAATTCATATTTCAGGTAGCGTGAGTTAGGATACTCACCTGATGATTTCGCACAGAATTTAGGTGCAAGCAATGATCTTTGACGATGAAAAGGAGCTCTAGGAACCTGTATTTGCTGAAAGAACGTGCAAAATGGAATAAAACAAGTTACTGCAAATTCACACCTAAATCAAAACTTTTGATGAAATTTATTGAGTATTGGATTTGATTACCCTTCTCTATTCTTATTTTGGTGAATTAGCTTCTTGAATTAGATGCAAATTGAATAAAGATTGATTTTAATTGAAGGAGGCCATTGATTCTTTTTTCTTCTTCTTTTTTTCAATTTACTGTATGTTTCTGTTTTGAGAAAGAAGGAGACAAAGAGTATGTACAACTCTTTCTCTCCAACAAGAAGTCTCTAGATTAGGTAAATGGATCACATTTCTTGCCCAAATAGCCCAGTAGAAAATACTTGGTGAAAAATGCAAGGCTATGTATACATTTTCTCTTATTTTAACACCATATACATACAATACTACATTTTTAATGCCAAATAAAATACATACATCAATTTTTTTTTAGAATAAAATAGTTATTCCAATAAAAGAAAACTTATTTTAACAATAAAAAGATAATTTTTACAATAAAACCCCATTTTAACAATATTTTACAATTTACACAAATTTTATTGTAAAAACACCATTTTTAACATAACAAACTAAATGAAAATTTCTTTCTTTACAAATAAATTTTCAATAAACAATTATAACACTTTTTAGTCATCAACTCTTATTTTTAAACCATATTTCATCTTTTGTTTCAATAAAATACTTATTTTCTCCCTTTTTAAATTCAATAAAAGCTTTAATATAGGCAATAACTTATAACATTATTTCATAACTCAAATAAAAATCAACATTTGATCATTTTCTTTTCGAACTTAACAAAATAAAGCTTTAAAACTTTATTTTCAACTATAAATATTTATTCTAACCATTAAATGTTGAAATAAATACTCAATTGATTTATTAACTTAAAGTTAACAAAAACTCAGTATTTATTCTCAAGTCACATTGTTTATTTGAAATAGAAAAAATTAAATCAAATTTATTTTTTCCATTTTATTTTCAATATTAAATCATAACTAATGTTATAATTTAATGTCATAGGTAATCACCAATACCAGGGTTGTTACAAACTTCCCCCTTATAAAAATTGCGTCCTCACAATTTCTAGAGGAAATCTGTATTGAACACAATTCATTTCATTAAACAAAAGAAATTTGATAACTTGAAGTGGAAAATTCTTACCTTCGAAGTGGGAAGATACGAAATCAGGATACGATCGCTCAATGAATTCTCTGGTTTCCCAAGTGCATTCATTAGGATTATCGGACCATTGAATCTTTACGAGCAGAACACTCTTGTTTCGAAGACGTCTAGTCTCTGAAGCAAGAACTCTCACAGGATGCTGCACATAAGATAGATCTGGAGAAACCTCTAATTTTCTAAAGAATGAGAATAAAGCACAAAATTTGGATCTCGTAGACACTTCCTCAACTAAGAGACGTGAAATACGTCGTGAACTCCAAAAAACTGATCGAGAAGTGCTACACGATAAGCAACAAGACTGATGCACTCTAAAATTGGAAATGGCCCAATATAGCATGGTGCCAATTTCCCAGTCTGGCTAAAGCGTACCACTCCTTTCAGAGGAGAAGCTCGAATATAAACAAGATCGCCCACTGAGAACTCAAGAGGCCTCCTACGGTTGTCCGCGTAGGATTTCTGTTGACTTTGTGCCTCTTTCCTTCTCTCTCGGATAAGATGGATCTTCTCAGATGATTCTCGAATAGATTCAGGGCCTAAAATAAGCTTTTCCCCCGACTCAAGCCAACAAGATGGAGAACGACACGGCCTTCCATATAAGGCTTCAAAAGGAGCCATGCTGATAGAAGATTGGTAGCTATTATTGTAAGCAAACACAACTAGAGGAAGATGATCCTTCCAACTACCACCAAAATCCAAGATACAAGCACGAAGCAGATCTTCCAAAATACGGTTCACCCGTTCAGTCTATCCATCAGACTGTGGGTGATAAGTTGTGCTAAGATTAAGCTTTGTGCCTAAAGCTTGCTGGAGACTCTGCCAGAAGTGACTCGTGAAAAAAGGATTACGATCACACAATAGATGAAGGAACACCTTGTAATAGCATGATCACCTTAATATATAGCTTCGATAAAAAAGATGTCATCCTATTCGACTTAATAGGAATAAAATGTGCAGACTTGGTGAGACGGTCCACAACAACCCAAATACTGCTATGGCCAGACCTCGAACGAGGTAATCCATCAATGAAATCCATAGAAACTTGGTCCCACTTCCATAATGGAACCTCCAAAGGCTGAAGAAGACCACTGGGTCCCTGATGCTCGGCCTTAATAAGCTGACACGTCATGCAGTTACTCACATAACTTGCGACATCTCGCTTCATGCCTTCCCAGTATTACAAGAGGCGCATATCAACATACATCTTGCTGCTGCCTGGATGGATAGTATACTTAGAACGGTGACATACAGCTAGAATGTCCCGCCTAAGTTCTGAAATAGGAGGCACAACTAGACGGTCCTTCTTTCAAAGACACCCATGAATATCGATGCTGAAATACCTTATCTCAATATTATCATGGGATTCAGACTTACACTTCTGAATAAGAGCAGATATATCGGAGTCTTTCCATTGAGCTTCGGCAATCCGATCTAAAGAGTAGGGCGAGCTTCCATGCTATATAATAGAATAGGAGAATTGGATGTGGATTGTGAATATCACACATGGAAAGTGTCTCAAGAACTTTCCATTCTGCAATCATCATGGAAACATGAATGCTTGCGACTCAAAGCATCAGCCACTCGATTCCCCTTGCCAGGGGTATACTGAATATCAAAATCATATAAAGCTAGAAACTCGAGCCAACGCTGCTATCGCATGTTGAGCTCCTTCTGGGTGAACAAGTATTTGAGAGACTTATGATGGGTGAAAAGAGTAAAGTGCTCTCCCAACAAATAATGACGCCACATCTTTAAAGCAAAGACAATGGCGGCAAGTTCTAAATCATGGGTAGCGTACCGAACCTCGTTCGGACGTAATTGCCTTGAAGCATATGCAACTACCCTATCCTTCGGCATAAGAACAACATCAAGGCCACTATGACTGGCATCGGTATAGACAATAAGATCCTGATTCCCTTCGGGGACCACAAGAACAGGAGCATTAGTGAGAAGCTCCTTCAATCTTTGAAAGGAAGCCTCACACTTATCGGACCAAGTATAGCGAACTCCTTTCTTCGTAAGGCTAGTCAATGGAAGCACAATACGGGAAAAGTCTTTAATAAAGCGGCACTAATAACCCGCCAAGCCTAGAAAGCTATGAATCTCATGAACATTCTCAGGCCTCTTCCAATTTTGGATGGCTTTGATCTTGGAAGGAACGATTGAAATGCCTTCGGAAGAAACAACGTGGCCTAAGAACTTAACTTGCTTTTCCCAGAAATGACACCTAGAAAGTTTTTCTTTGAGTTGATGTTGTCGAAGAGTACTCAAAACAATTCTAAGATGTCGAGCATGGTCCGCTTCGGATTTAGAATATACAAGAATGTCGTCGATGAATACAAGAACGAACTTATCGAGGTACTCCCGGAATACTCGATTCATAAGGTCGACGAAATAAGAAGGGGCGTTCGTCAAGCCGAATGGCATGACGAGCCACTCATATGAACCATTGCAAGTGCTGAAAGCTGTAAGTGGAATGCTATCTTCCGCAACTCGGAGTTGATGAAATCCCGTGGCAAGGTCAAGTTGTGAGAAGACCTTAGCGCCACTTAACTGATTGAACATATCATCGATCCTAGGTAATGGATAGCGGTTTTTGATGGTTAACTCATTAAGCTTGCGATAATCGACGCATAGCCTAAGAGTCCCATCGGACTTCCTCACAAATACCACCGCCGCTCCCCACAGTGAGGAATTAGATCGAATGAAATGCTTGCTTCAAGTTCTAGGTGTTGCTTCTTGAGTTCCTCATTCTCTTTGGTAGACATCCTCGTGGGAGGACGACTAACAGGCTGTGCACCCGGAATAAGGTCGATGTGGAACTTGATAGCCCGTTTGGGTGGTAACCCAAAAACAGGCTCAAATAAGTCTGGAAAGTCACGAACAATAGGAATCCGATACACATCATCATCATCATTGTCTCGAGACTCAAGAGAGAATAGAGAAGCTTCAGAATCACTATCGACGTCCCGAAGTATAAGAGACAACCGAGCAGGAGAGTCGGGATGTCGAAGGTATAGGATTCTCTCTAAACGTAGAATCCTGGCATGGTATTGAACTAGCCAGTCCATACCCAATATCATATCAAAACCAAGAGAAGGAACCACATGCAGATTCGCACGGAAAGAAAAGCCACAAATAAGGATCTCAACATCTTCACAAAGCATGCTAAGGGTTGCGGATCCCCCGATAAGATTCGCGATCCTCAACGAAGTAATCAAGTAAGAAACATCCAACTGTAAAGTATCAATGAGTTCCTTCGATACGAATGAATGCGACGCACCCGTATCGAAGAGCACTCTAATAGAACGATCATGGAACAATATAGAACCCTCCAAAATAGTGGGAGATACACCTCGAGACTGAGAAACACTACCAGAAGCCTTTGCCACATTCATATTACCAGAACGAGCATCCTTCTTCTTCTTAAAGCAAGTAGAAATCATGTGTCCCTCTTGCTTGCAATAGAGACACTTGCGAGGATGAGGACATTCGCGAGCTAAATGGTCTCGAGAATCACAGTGGAAGCAGGATAAGATCTTTGCTGAATGAGGTGTGCCATGAGGATGAGAGCTAGAATTGCCTTTCTTCTTCTTCTTCTTAGGAGGAAAGGACTTGGATCTGTGGAACGAGAATTTCTTCTTATGTGGGTTCTTTCGAACCTCAGCTCATCGCTACTATCCTTTTCCTTTTCGACGGCTTCGAGGTGAAGCACTGAATCCACAAGCTCCTCGAATGAGAGCTTAAGCTGAAGCATGAGAGATTTCTTCAAATACTTCTTAAGTTCTGATACGAACTTAAGATTCTTCTTGTATGGGGTGCTATTGAACTCAAGCCCATATTTAGATAGAGACTCAAAGGATGAAACATAATCAGATACAGAGGATTTGCCCTGTTTCAAATCGAGGAAGCGACGGGCAAGAAAAGCCTTCTCGGATTCTGGCACGAACTTGAGCTCAAAACGGTCTCTAAAATGTTGCCAAGTGAGGATGGACTCATCCATTTCTACAATAAGGAGCTCATACCAGTCTAAAGCCCGTTCTTGTAGCATACTGGATGCCACAAGAACTCGATGATGATCGGATATCTCCATGAGAGTGAAGATGCGCTCACAAGTACGGAGCCAAGCCAAAACCTCAGGAACTGTCTCGGAGCCTTTGAACGGCTTGCCCACTAGGTGGGTGAAGTCCCTGGACATGCGTGCAAATGCGGATTTGCGCGGAGGAGACGACTGAGCTGGGGCAGGAGGCTGAGTGTTCCTAATAAGCTCGAGAATTTGGCCGGTCGACATATAAACTCCTTCGGGACGAGAACCACTGGACGGTCCCGCCTTCGAAGTGCGACCTCTTCCTCTTCCAGACATAGCTGAAAGTTAAGATAAGATAGAATTATTCACAGGGGTGGATATTAGCAAATCAAATGCATTAAATAAGGAATACTACGAAAATTAAAATTAACATTCCTAGACATATTTCTTTCTATCTACCCCCAAAGGAATTAAAAGGGAAAGGACAAAGACGAGTTTGTTTACGATTGGGGATGATGTTTTCACTTGTATTATATTTGATGTATGGTAATCGTGTATATTGTCCTGTATTTATTACATTTTGTTCTGAATCCAGCTTTGATACCAAGCTGTGACACCCCACCCTGAGACTCATATTAACAAAGAGAATTACATAGTAATTCTGTCTGCTAATGCGGAGAATAGGGCTGGTTAAGGGCGACCATCATAGTCTTGCATTAGATAAGAGCTATGTACGTCGATATTTATACTCTTTTTTTTCTTTCATTTCGTCTCGAGTACTCAACATACTTAATTCCTATCTAATACACTACTATGGTGGCTATAGAATCGATTTAGAAACAAAACATAATGACTATATCAATTACAAGTCACAGAACGGCAACACAGAAACGATACACATGAATAAATACATCAAATGTAATACAACATGCCACTAGTGGTATACAACCACAATACATACATACATTCCCCACAAAAGAATATATAAATCACAAGTTCCCAACATATAGACTACTACACAAAAACTATGCCATATCCCAAGTCGATGGTGAAGTCCAAAAGGTAAAGCAAGCTAAGAGTCCAACTACCTAACCTGCAACTCGGTCTGACCCGGGTAATAAATACACGGGTCAGGCTAGCTAGTACTTGATATTAGTATAAGATAAGAGGAATATAAGTGCATAAGGGAATTCCTCCTTCAATTAAAAAGAAAGAGTACAAGTATAGTATAATCTCAATGCATGGTATATGTTCACCAAGGGTTGTCACATGAATAGGTTTAATTCAAATAACAAATCCATACTTAATGGCATTCAACTCAAATACAAGGAATCATATAAAAGTCATAAGAGAAACTCATCAAAATTCCAATATGAATCTCATGGAACCCAAGAAAGAGTTAAAATCTCATAAAACCGAAATCACCATATATAAACATCTCATGTAGCACTAGGCTATCTATGTAACAAAAATATCTCAAAATGGTGAAATCGTATAAAACTCAGAAAACTCAGAAAACCCCGTATTGGCAAGATCCCTGATTGCAAAGCTGAAGCAATACTGCACGTGCTAATCTCTTGTCTAGTGCCATTTATAATTTAGGTACCTAACTCATGGACCCAAAGGTCATACTCGTGGTGACCGATGTCACATAACTCGTGGTGACCGAAGTCACATAACTCGTGGTGATCGAAGTCCAATAACTCGTGGTGACCGAAGTCACATAACTTAGATGACCAGAAGGTCTATAGAACTGGCATACTCGTGGATGTGTCACAAACTCTCCGAAAGGAACCTGAAAAGTGTTAATGTGCGTCCCATACCACACGTTCGCACTAAACGGTTTACTAACCGCTAGTTAACTCCGCATCATAAAAATAAAATCACAAACCTCATAAATCTCAGTATACTCATATAACTTGTCTCGTACATCGACAAGTGCAAATAAATCTCATAATGGTTTCTCATAACCCATAATTCCTAAAAAGGAAAATCTCATCTCAAGACTCGCCTCGTCTCATTGCGATTAAAGCAACATACATATAAGTGGTTCTCATTGATTATTACCCCTAAAATAGGAGATCTCGAACCTCTCAATTCGCCAAAATATTGGCTAACTCAGATAATTCCTATAATAGGAATTATAAATCTCAATTATCAGTTCAAAACAATATTCTCAAGAGGAATCGATCGTACAAGTCAGGAATTAACCGAAAAGTAAACTCACGTGTCTCATACCACGTGTTTTACTAAATCGTTTAATTCTCTTTCTCATACGTCCGAAAAGTGCAAAACATGTATTATTATACATACAAAATAATTTATTATAGAAAAACAAGCTTTTAAAACTATTTTCGAATTTTTTTGAAAAATAACTTTGAAATTCTTTAATTTTAGATAATGTATACTTTTTATAGCTTTATATTAATTATAAATATTATAAAATATTTATTTCGAAAGCTAAAAAAATCTTCCAAAAACAATTAAGAAAGCACTTGCAATAAACAACAAAAATTAACAAAAATTCAACGAAATTATTCAGAAAAACATCATCGAAAAAAATCTAGGTAAAACAATTTAAGTGTTCAACCAGAACAAAACATGCTCTGATACAAAGTTCCAGGCAAATTTTCATCTAGTTACAAAAGTTTAAAAGTCTTGAAATATTGCAGACAAAGAGATCAACAACTCTAGTTTAAATAAAAAAAAGAATGGATACAATCGGATAAGAAATGAGAGAGAAATGATCTCTCTAAGTTGGATTTGCAGCCAGATTTCACTGTCAACGGCTGGAGCAAAACATGCTTCAATTCAAAGTTTGACAGCACGTTTCTATAGGCTACAGAGGTCGAAATGACCTTAAACTTAACAAGCGTAAAGATCAACAAAATAATTTAAAACTGCACCAAGAATCATCAATTTAAATAAAGCACGAAAAAGATATGATGTCTCAAAGTTGGACCCAGGCAGTGTTTTCACTGTAAAAATCTGGGCAAAAACACGTCATGAGTCAAAGTTCGGCAGCATATTTCTATATGCTGCATAAGTCGAAATGACTTGAAATTTAACGTCTATAAATGCCAACAACAAAAATTAAAACTGCCCCAAGATTCAATTAATTTAGACAAAGCATGAAAATGATATGATGTCTCAAAGTTGGACCCAGGCAGTGTTTTCACTGTAAAAATCTGGGCAAAAACACGCCCTGAGTCGAAGTTCCGCGGCATATTTCTATATGATACTTAGGTCCAAATGATCTGAAATTTTACATGAATAAATATCAACAGCTATACTTTAAACTACAAAAAGAATCGAACAAATCAGATAAGTTATGAGAAGGTTATGATATCTCAAATTTGGACCCAGGCAGTGTTTTCACTGTAAAAACCTGGGCAAAAACATGCTCCGCTTGTAACTTTGAGCACATTTTTCTATCAGTTCCATGATGAATTATGTAACGACCCACTATTTTGTACCATTCGAATTCGACAATAATAGAACATGTCGAGCTGGAATAGTTCAAAATAATAGATTGTAATTTATAGCTAAGGAACAAATGAAACCAAATACACAGAAACACAGACACAAATATCAGAATCTCACAGCGGAATATAAAATAATACAGTGGTTCATGAAGCCACTGAAAAACTTTTACCAATAGAAATACATTGTTCAAAACTTTAATACAATTTTTAAGCCATAAGCAAAAATAAAATAGGGTCTTCAATGTCTTGGATTACATAAAAGATAAGATGAAACTGAAACAAAGCTTCTAGTAGCACGACTGATCTTTGAAATGTCCTAGTTCTGGAGAGGGAATAGAAACTGCAAACTCAGGCTGACCCGAGCATAAAATAAACAAAACACTCGAGTCAGGACATACATACTTATATAATGTAAGCTAAATCAAGTGTACTGTAATAAAGAGCAAGTAACTTAAAGGATGCTTGGGATCGCCCATCCTCTAAGGATCCGTTAAACTATTTACTATATAGTATATTTACGCTATTATAGTAGTGTCTATAGTAAAATAAACTTACTTTTAAGTAGCATTAAGGCTTTACATTTTCCACCTTAACACATAATAGTCCCAGTAGTCCATCCAATATCATAGCTCCTCCTACTCGGGAAGCAACTAGAGGATACCACACGGGCTACGGGAGAAAACCAAACTCGTACAAGGCTCGATATGGTAGGTGACACGGCACAACTAGGCAATGCCAGGGTAGATATACCAATTGCTATCCGGACCGGTGGTAACGCGAAGCCGCAGCAACCGCCCACCTCGAACAACACTCCAAAATCAAAGGTGCGCACCAAAACAATCACAAGAGTAATAGAATGGCATACGAAGAAGTGCGTTCGATCAGAGGAGCTACCTCATTAATCCGAGAATCGCTCCTGTTTTAGCCACCTTATGCCAACTCACGGGAGTCGGGTCCACGTATTTACCTTCAAGAAACCGTCACCACCATCCTACTTCATTCTGGAATCTCCACCGCGTACACGGTTGTCAAAGTGGTTTTCGGTATCGACAGAGAGTATGTCCATATCCGATCCCGGTCTCTTTGCCAACCAACCGTTATTATAACCCGTGGTTCTAGTTTGAAAATGGTATTCATTTTTAAATCAATATATATTAAACATCTATAAATTTCAAATCCTTGATTTGAACATTTCTTCGAAAATATACCATTTCAATTTATTCAATTAAATTTGGAATTTATTTTATAATAGAAATCATATTTTCCTTTAAAATCTATCCAAACTCAATTTCTAGATTCTTTTATTTATTACATATTTAAATTCCAAAGTTTAACTTATTCTCAAAATTTCTATAGAGTAAATAAATCAAATTTCAATTTTCTACAGCATCTAGGAAAAATGCTGTCTAAAGTTATAAGTTTAACCTAGTCAAATTCAAAAAGATAGCATTTTAAATGCTATTGTAGACCTTAAGATTTAAAATCTATTTCTAAATATAACTTGTTATATATATAATTGTCTTAATTTAAATTTTGTTCTTTCAAAACTCCAGAATTTCTGGAACAAGTTATACTCAAATTTTATTCTATATTTATTTATTTAACATTTAAATCATTATACATCCTATAAAATATTTTTACTAGAATATCTTCAATTTCTTAAAAATAATTTAAAATATTTCCAGAAAATAATATATATGAACCACGGGCCTGTATAAGATTTTCTAGCCTAGGTCAAGTGAAACGGATCTATATCATTTCAATCCGATATTTACACAACTCCGGGTTCTATCATTTCGAACCCGCAATCCCAAGATAATTTACAGCAGTTAACCGAACAAGTGATCAATAATAACCAATTAGGCCTATCATTTCAGCCCATACCATCTATAATAACAGGGAACTTGCAGTGGTGATTTAAGCAGTAAATAATAACATAATATAACTGCAGATATCATATAACATATAAATAACTGATGGGGTGTCAATTAAATGGGGTTTATCATTCTATATTACACTACAGACAGATAATAGTGAAATACAAATTACACATACACTTGCAATAATTTACGAAATATAAATACGTATGTCTGGTGAGAAATACTCACCTGGATGTTGCAGCAAATTCGAATTCAAAATTGAAAATTTACTGGTACAGACTGACAGAGAATAACAGTCAAATTTTGCGGGCGTCGCCTAGATTTTAGATCTAGAACAAATTTCAAAATATAGGAACGCGACTTAGATTTTATAGTCAAAGAAAATTCAAAAATAAGGAAGAGAAATTTTTTTTTGACTTGCTCGACCCAAAATTTTTCTAAAACACGATTTGCAAATGAATATGAGTGCACCCCTAACTTGTTCATGCCTATCCCATACCTATTCATTCATCATTTTCATCATTTTTTTTTTCACAAATGATTTCCAAACTCAATTTATGCCCCAGGTCAACACTGCATAACAACTCAACAATATTTGTCTCCAACCCGAGTTTCCCTTCATTTGCTTCGAGACAAAACAGGGTTTTCTTCGAGTCAAGATACCTTCTGCTTCGGGTCATTTATGCTTCAGCTTCGAGTCAAAATCTGGAAATGTTAAACCACATATATTTCGAGGCACTCATCCTTCTCTGGCCTTCACTGCCCCCTGCTACCTCCTACCACTGCCTTCACTAGTCCATCCACTTCCTATACACCAAGTTATAGTGTCAGACCCATCAACCTTGGCCCTGCACTTGAGTGCATCTGCTGTGCACAAAACTTGTGCACGTGCACACTTGAATATGCAACTGTGGCATCATTTTCCCACTTCTTCCCAAAACTTTCTACTGCTAACCAACTTCACCCTTAACTGCATCACCAAACAACATTCACCAGATGCACCTTTCAGATCTGCCAGCCTTCACTCAACCTTCCCCCTTCCAGATTTCCAGACCTGGCAGCTTCACCAACCTGATCTGCCTCTTCCCTTGCTTCATCTTTCAGATATTCACCATCATCACTATATTCAACTAGCCTTCAGTCACATGCTCCTGTCTCTCATGCTATCAGTGCTACATCTAATATGTGTGCAGACTTAAATGGTGGTGAGTCTGGACTTAACATGCCTACACATGCACTGACATCATATTCATATGCAAGTCTGACTACTAATATGATTTATACATATACCCTATCATGATGCAGACAACTCTTATGCAAAATTATATGAATGGTGGGTCTGAACACTTAATGTGTATATAGATGCAAACTAAAACATATGCCTACCTGATGCACTAAAACACTGACTACCACTATGATCTATCACAGGCCTTATCATGGTACAAGACACCCTCTTACACCACTTCATAGCCTATTCCAACACCTGTAGGCTTCATCAAAACACACACCCCAGATCTACATGTCTCCTACTACTGATATTATGCTATCAACAGATCTGGCTATCAACTTATAGATTTGCCTAGGTTTCACAACATCCTATATGTCACTCTGTAACACATGTAGACAGCACAAACATGGATCTCATACCAAAATTTTGGGCATGGCCGAGCAAGTCAGAGATAAAGATACATAGGATAAGAAAAGAAGGAAGACAATTACCTGGACTTTGAGCAAAAGAATTGGACTGGAATTTGCAGAGGAAAAAGTAGAGAAAGATGTAGACTAAATAGGCCGAGACTTAAAATTTCTAGAGGAAATCAAGGCAGTTTCTTATGTAATGACTCTGGAAATTTTCGAGCAAATCAAGCTTTCAGTTTCAAATAAAAGCCTGATGCGTGATCTAAGTTTTAATTATTGATGATGCAGAGATGAAACAAATTTAAATACACACGTTACTAATAAAATAAAACTTGCGTGGTATATGCTCTGATATTGAATGTTGAAGCAAAGGAATTGATATGTTTTTCAGTTTTATATTTCCAGAGCATATTAAATTTCGAACATAATCAGTGGTTACTGATTTATTGGTGATTTGCATGATGTTAGCTTGGTCATGAATGAGATAGAGATGGATGGATGTGCATGCTTCAGTTTTGAAAATGAGGAATGTACAAGTGCAAAAGAACGGCCGAGAGAATGTGAACACAATGGCTTTGGTTTGAACGTTTTAAATATATAAATGTTGTGATTATTTTGGTTAAATCTTCCTCTGATTTAGATTGATAATTTTTAAATGTTAACGTTACATTTTTTTTTTTTTTATGTAGTCAGTTAAAATTTTACGTATGTCAAAAATTATATAAAACAACGGTCCTTTAAAACGAACCAACGTCCGTCTTAAAACTACTGACCAAAAATTTTCTTCAAAAAAATTTGAAAATATTATTTTTACACTGCGTTAAACAGACGCAGTCTAAAATATCGAAAATTTTCACAAAAATAACATTTTGAAAACACACGTTTTATAACGTCACTTTAACCCGATAAATCACGCGTCTTTCAACTCGAAATTTAACGGTTCAATCCTAGCTTAAAATTTTACAGTTATTATTTAATTTTATTGTCATATAAAATTTTCAAAATATATCTCAAATTTAAATATTTAACTATATTGTTAAACCCAATTTATAAATATATTATTTAAAAATAAAAACAAATTAAATAAATTAAATAAAATAACAACTGAACTAGGGTTGTTACACTCTCCCCCACTTAAGAACTTTTCGTCCCCGAAAAGGAACGAAAGAAAAGAACAAAGGAAGAATAAGCTAGATAGATAGGTACCTTAAACGAATAGTTCTGGGTTTGAAGCACGGATGCTCTCCTCCGTTTCCCATGTGCAATCTCGCCCATCAGTGCTCCACTGCACTTTGACCAATGGGACTGATTTTCTTCTGAGCTGTTTCGTACCTTGATCGACGATACGAAGTGGTTTCCTTTCCATAGTCAAATCAGGCTCGATGTCCAGACCATCGAGAGCAGTAGGCTGGATGACTAAAGATGGGTCGTGAAGACAGCGGCGAAGGTGGGATATATGAAAGACATTGTGAATTCCGGCAAATCTCTCGGGTAGATCGAGTCGATAAGCGAGAGACCCAATCCTCTCCAAAATACGGAATGGACCGATGAATCTAGGGGCTAGCTTTCCTCTTCGACCAAACCGGACTACATTCTTTAGAGGAGAGATCTTCAGAAACACCAAATCACCCACATCAAATTCTAACTTCCTCCTACGCCGATCAGCGTACTTCTTTTGTCTGTCTTGAGCAACTTTTAATCTCCTCTTAATCTCCTCTACCTTCTCTGAAGCTTCTAGAATCATCTCGGGACCAAGAACTAAGCGGTTACCAGACTCAATCCAGCACGAAGGAGATCTACACGGTCTCCCGTATAGAGCAGCAAAAGGAGACATCTTAAGACTAGCCTGATAACTATTGTTATAGGTGAATTCCACAAGATGAAGATGGTCTTCCCAAGATCCTCCATAGTCCAAGATGCAAGCACGAAGAAGGTCTTCTAGAATCTGATTTACCCTTTCAGTCTGACCGTCAGTTTGTGGGTGATAAGCGGTGCTCAGGTTCAAACGAGTACCCAAGGACTCTTGGAACGCTTTCCAAAACTGACTAGTGAAAATAGGGTCTCGATCGCAAACAATGCTAAGAGGAACGCCATGGAGACGAACAATCTCCCTCATATAAATCTCAGATAAACTCGAAGCTGTGCGGGTAGATCTGACGGGAATGAAATGAGCAGACTTAGTCAGTCTATCCACAATAACCCAGATGCTTTCATTTCCCCTTCGAGATCTCGGCAATCCATCAATAAAGTCCATAGAAACCTGTTCCCACTTCCAGTTTGGAATTTCCAAAGGCTGCAATAAACCGGGAGTTTTCTGGTGGTCTGCCTTGACTTGCTGACAAGTCGCACATCTACTGACAAAGATAGAGACATCTCGCTTCATACCTCTCCACCAATATAGTTTTTTTAAATCCTGGTACATCTTAGCTACGCCAGGATGGATAGAGAGTCGGGACTGGTGATGTTCCCGAAGTAACTCCTGCCTCAAACCATCAACATTTGGCACACAAATCCTTCCATTTATCCTCAAAACTCCTCTATCATCAATCTGAGCTCCTTTTCCATCAGTATTATTGTTACCTCTGCTACGAACATTCTCCTTAATCAATCTGATGATCCTATCTTCATCTTGTTTAGCTACGATCCGGTCCATCAAAGGAGAAGAGACAATAATCTGACATAACAAAGATTTCTTTCTACTCAGCGCATCTGCTACTACATTGGCTTTCCCGGGAGTATAGTTGATGTCGAGATCATAAGAAGCAAGAAACTCGAGCCATCGCACTTGTCTCTGGTTTAAATCCTTCTGGGTAAAGATATATTTCAGAGATTTGTGATCGGTGAACAGTTCAAACTTAGCTCCCAAAAGATGGTGTCTCCAAAGCTTCAAGGCAAACACAACAGCCAACAACTCTAAATCGTGGGCAGCATAGTTAACTTCATGAGTCTTCAGCTGACGACTAGCATAAGCAATTACTCTCCCATCCTGCATTAGAACTGCTCCCAATCCTTCTCGACAAGCATCGGTGAATACCGTTAATCTTTCACTTCCGTTTGGTACAGTAAGTACTGGTGCGGAGGTGAGCTTATCTTTTAACTCTTGGAAAGCAGCTTTACACTTACTGCTCCATACAAACTTGACATTCTTCCGAGTAAGAGCAGTCAGAGGTGCCGAAATCCGAGCAAAATTCTCAATGAATCTTCGGTAGTAGCCGGCAAGGCCTAGGAAACTACGGATATCGGTAGGAGTCTTAGGTTCTTCCCAATCTTGGATTGTAGCAATCTTGACTGGATCAACAGAAACTCCTTCTTTAGAGACAATATGCCCAAGGAATCGGACTTCTTCTTCCCAGAAATGGCATTTAGAGAACTTAGCCTTCAATTGGTGGTTCCGAAGAGTCTCTAAAACATACTTCAAATGAACTCTATGTTCTTCCTCAGACTTGGAGAAAACAAGGATGTCATCAATAAAGACAAGGACAAACTTATTAAGCACATCTCGAAAAACTCGGTTCATCAAGTCGACGAAGGAAGCAGGGGCATTAGTCAAGCCAAAAGGCATAACTAGCCATTCAAAGAAACCATTCTCCGTTCTGAAAGCAGTTTTCGGAATGCTTTCCTCAGCAATTCTGAGCTGATGGAAACCTGTAGCTAAATCAAGCTGAGAGAAAACAGTTGCTCCATAGAGTTGGTCGAACATATCATTTATGCGGGGCATAGGATATCTGTTCTTCATGGTAAGCTTGTTGAGTTCTCTATAATCAACACACATCCGAAGAGAACCATCAGATTTTGTGACAAAGACAACAGCTGCTCCCCATTCAGAGAAACTAGGTCTGATCAGACCTTTAGAAGATAAGTCTTGAATCTGATTCCTTAATTCGCTCTTCTCCCGTGGTGCCATTCTTCTAGGTGGAAGGACTACAGGTCGTGCTCCAGGGATAAGATCGATACGGAAATCAATTTCCCGTTTTGGAGGTAAAGAAGTGACTTCACCAAACACATCGGGAAATAGTTTGACTACAGGGGTCGAATGGATATCATCCGGAAAAGTGTCAAGAGAATAGATGAAACTACCGGCAAACTCTTGAGGCAGCTTACACTGGATTTCTAATGGATTTCCCAAATCATCCTTAAGAGCAACAGTACGAGAACCACAAGAGATATCTGCACCATGCCTATCTAACCAATCGCCTCCGAGCAGAAGATCGAAAGCATCGAAACCCAAAACATAAAAGTCTCCAGTGAAGCATTGTTGGAAATGGAGGAGCTTCACATCCCTACAA
This sequence comes from Allium cepa, assembly GCA_030765085.1. Taxonomy (NCBI): domain Eukaryota; kingdom Viridiplantae; phylum Streptophyta; class Magnoliopsida; order Asparagales; family Amaryllidaceae; genus Allium; species Allium cepa. The sequence continues at coordinate 413,227,424 of CM060937.1, forward strand.
ACTTTACTAAGGTTCGCAGGACCACCGATGGGGTTTGAGACACACAAAGGTATGGGAGAAAGTTCAGGAGAAAGGCGATGTTCAAATTTATTACAGAGATCGGATGAAATGAAGCTGTGGGAAGCTCCGGTATCGAATAAAACTCGAACAGGTAATTTGAACAAAGAAAAGGAACCTTGAAGAGTACCTTGAGAATCATCTGGGGCTGGAGCTGATACTGGTGCAGGTGCAGGCTGCGGAGCTGTAGAAGATGCAGCAGTTACTGCAAAGACTCCAGATGTTGTGCCCCTTTTTTTGAGTGGGACAATCCTTCTTGAAATGTCCTGGCTGGAGGCAGATATGACAAAGATCTCTCCGAGCAAACTGAGCTGGTGGTGGAATGGAAGCACCCAAGGTAGGACAGCGATTGGCAAAATGTCCTTTCTGGTGGCATCTGTGGAAAGTGATGGTGGACAGATCCACTGGTGGCCTTGCAGATGCAGAAGACGATGATGAACCTAGCCCTTGAGTCTTGTTCCTCTTATTGCGGTAGAAATTTGACTTCCTCTTCCTTGACTTTCCAGAGGACTGGGCTGATGCAGAAGAAACAGCAGGAGTGGCCTTAGAGGTAGGGTTCTCATACCTGAGAGCCATATCCATCAATGCCGTGAATGACCCATGCACATGAGTAATGAGTCGATCGTAGAACTCGGGTCGAGCTCCAGCGATAAACTTCTCGTTCAGCTTGAGTGGAGTGTCAATCAAATTTAGGCCATATTGTGAGAGTTCGTTGAATTTCCTCTCGTACTCCGTGAAGGTCATATTGCCCTGCTTAAGATCCATGAATTCACGGTATAGCTGAGACTTGCCCGCTTCGGGCATCCACTTGGCCAAAAAGGCCTCCCTAAAGCACGATAAGAGTTTAAAAGATAGATTCAACAATGGAATTTCAAATCCGAATTTGGACAACCAAAAGATACCTAAATTGCTCCCAAGTGAGGTCAGCCTCATTTGTTTGAGCAGTAATAGATAGCCACCAGTTCAAAGCAGCGCCTTTCATTTGCCAGGCGGCGAGTTGCCTCTGCTGGGCATTTGTGATCTCGAGGCAGGAGAAAATCCTTTCTAAGTCCCCAAGCCATTGTTGAGCTTCTATGATGGTTTCCGTACCCATAAATTTTGTGCCACCTAGCTCAACATAGTCCTTGCATAACTTAGTGAATCTGACAGGGGCAGCAGGTGGAGGAGCAGCTTGCCCTCGACCTCGGTTGTTTCTCCTATTCATCCTGAAAGGTTAAGGATGGATTCTAAGGACAGAAGAAAAATATCAAGATATTCAAAGATAAGATAAAATTAAGCAATTGACAAAAGCTCGAATATAACGATGGAGAGAAAGTGTTTGGAAACTTATTTTAAAACAGGAAGTTTTATTTTTTTTATTTTTTTTTATACTAAAATACTTCTTTAAAAATCTTTTTGAAAATCATTTATACTTTTAAAAATACGTTCTCTCACAAGAAAAGATTCCGGAATTTGACTTCACTCATTCTAGAGTATTGCTACTCTATCTCTAATGAGTTTTTGTTCCTTAAGCTAGTTTTAAACCTGGCTCTGATACCAACTGTAACGACCCACTATTTTGTACCATTCGAATTCGACAATAATAGAACATGTCGAGCTGGAATAGTTCAAAATAATAGATTGTAATTTATAGCTAAGGAACAAATGAAACCAAATACACAGAAACACAGACACAGATATCAGAATCTCACAGCGGAATATAAAATAATACAGTGGTTCATGAAGCCACTGAAAAACTTTTACCAATAGAAATACATTGTTCAAAACTTTAATACAATTTTTAAGCCATAAGCAAAAATAAAATAGGGTCTTCAATGTCTTGGATTACATAAAAGATAAGATGAAACTGAAACAAAGCTTCTAGTAGCACGACTGATCTTTGAAATGTCCTAGTTCTGGAGAGGGAATAGAAACTGCAAACTCAGGCTGACCCGAGCATAAAATAAACAAAACACTCGAGTCAGGACATACATACTTATATAATGTAAGCTAAATCAAGTGTACTGTAATAAAGAGCAAGTAACTTAAAGGATGCTTGGGATCGCCCATCCTCTAAGGATCCGTTAAACTATTTACTATATAGTATATTTACGCTATTATAGTAGTGTCTATAGTAAAATAAACTTACTTTTAAGTAGCATTAAGGCTTTACATTTTCCACCTTAACACATAATAGTCCCAGTAGTCCATCCAATATCATAGCTCCTCCTACTCGGGAAGCAACTAGAGGATACCACACGGGCTACGGGAGAAAACCAAACTCGTACAAGGCTCGATATGGTAGGTGACACGGCACAACTAGGCAATGCCAGGGTAGATATACCAATTGCTATCCGGACCGGTGGTAACGCGAAGCCGCAGCAACCGCCCACCTCGAACAACACTCCAAAATCAAAGGTGCGCACCAAAACAATCACAAGAGTAATAGAATGGCATACGAAGAAGTGCGTTCGATCAGAGGAGCTACCTCATTAATCCGAGAATCGCTCCTGTTTTAGCCACCTTATGCCAACTCACGGGAGTCGGGTCCACGTATTTACCTTCAAGAAACCGTCACCACCATCCTACTTCATTCTGGAATCTCCACCGCGTACACGGTTGTCAAAGTGGTTTTCGGTATCGACAGAGAGTATGTCCATATCCGATCCCGGTCTCTTTGCCAACCAACCGTTATTATAACCCGTGGTTCTAGTTTGAAAATGGTATTCATTTTTAAATCAATATATATTAAACATCTATAAATTTCAAATCCTTGATTTGAACATTTCTTCGAAAATATACCATTTCAATTTATTCAATTAAATTTGGAATTTATTTTATAATAGAAATCATATTTTCCTTTAAAATCTATCCAAACTCAATTTCTAGATTCTTTTATTTATTACATATTTAAATTCCAAAGTTTAACTTATTCTCAAAATTTCTATAGAGTAAATAAATCAAATTTCAATTTTCTACAGCATCTAGGAAAAATGCTGTCTAAAGTTATAAGTTTAACCTAGTCAAATTCAAAAAGATAGCATTTTAAATGCTATTGTAGACCTTAAGATTTAAAATCTATTTCTAAATATAACTTGTTATATATATAATTGTCTTAATTTAAATTTTGTTCTTTCAAAACTCCAGAATTTCTGGAACAAGTTATACTCAAATTTTATTCTATATTTATTTATTTAACATTTAAATCATTATACATCCTATAAAATATTTTTACTAGAATATCTTCAATTTCTTAAAAATAATTTAAAATATTTCCAGAAAATAATATATATGAACCACGGGCCTGTATAAGATTTTCTAGCCTAGGTCAAGTGAAACGGATCTATATCATTTCAATCCGATATTTACACAACTCCGGGTTCTATCATTTCGAACCCGCAATCCCAAGATAATTTACAGCAGTTAACCGAACAAGTGATCAATAATAACCAATTAGGCCTATCATTTCAGCCCATACCATCTATAATAACAGGGAACTTGCAGTGGTGATTTAAGCAGTAAATAATAACATAATATAACTGCAGATATCATATAACATATAAATAACTGATGGGGTGTCAATTAAATGGGGTTTATCATTCTATATTACACTACAGACAGATAATAGTGAAATACAAATTACACATACACTTGCAATAATTTACGAAATATAAATACGTATGTCTGGTGAGAAATACTCACCTGGATGTTGCAGCAAATTCGAATTCAAAATTGAAAATTTACTGGTACAGACTGACAGAGAATAACAGTCAAATTTTGCGGGCGTCGCCTAGATTTTAGATCTAGAACAAATTTCAAAATATAGGAACGCGACTTAGATTTTATAGTCAAAGAAAATTCAAAAATAAGGAAGAGAAATTTTTTTTTGACTTGCTCGACCCAAAATTTTTCTAAAACACGATTTGCAAATGAATACGAGTGCACCCCTAACTTGTTCATGCCTATCCCATACCTATTCATTCATCATTTTCATCATTTTTTTCTCTTTCACAAATGATTTCCAAACTCAATTTATGCCCCAGGTCACCACTGCATAACAACTCAACAATATTTGTCTCCAACCCGAGTTTCCCTTCATTTGCTTCGAGACAAAACAGGGTTTTCTTCGAGTCAAGACACCTTCTGCTTCGGGTCATTTATGCTTCAGCTTCGAGTCAAAATCTGGAAATGTTAAACCACATATATTTCGAGGCACTCATCCTTCTCTGGCCTTCACTGCCCCCTGCTACCTCCTACCACTGCCTTCACTAGTCCATCCACTTCCTATACACCAAGTTATAGTGTCAGACCCATCAACCTTGGCCCTGCACTTGAGTGCATCTGCTGTGCACAAAACTTGTGCACGTGCACACTTGAATATGCAACTGTGGCATCATTTTCCCACTTCTTCCCAAAACTTTCTACTGCTAACCAACTTCACCCTTAACTGCATCACCAAACAACATTCACCAGATGCACCTTTCAGATCTGCCAGCCTTCACTCAACCTTCCCCCTTCCAGATTTCCAGACCTGGCAGCTTCACCAACCTGATCTGCCTCTTCCCTTGCTTCATCTTTCAGATATTCACCATCATCACTATATTCAACTAGCCTTCAGTCACATGCTCCTGTCTCTCATGCTATCAGTGCTACATCTAATATGTGTGCAGACTTAAATGGTGGTGAGTCTGGACTTAACATGCCTACACATGCACTGACATCATATTCATATGCAAGTCTGACTACTAATATGATTTATACATATACCCTATCATGATGCAGACAACTCTTATGCAAAATTATATGAATGGTGGGTCTGAACACTTAATGTGTATATAGATGCAAACTAAAACATATGCCTACCTGATGCACTAAAACACTGACTACCACTATGATCTATCACAGGCCTTATCATGGTACAAGACACCCTCTTACACCACTTCATAGCCTATTCCAACACCTGTAGGCTTCATCAAAACACACACCCCAGATCTACATGTCTCCTACTACTGATATTATGCTATCAACAGATCTGGCTATCAACTTATAGATTTGCCTAGGTTTCACAACATCCTATATGTCACTCTGTAACACATGTAGACAGCACAAACATGGATCTCATACCAAAATTTTGGGCATGGCCGAGCAAGTCAGAGATAAAGATACATAGGATAAGAAAAGAAGGAAGACAATTACCTGGACTTTGAGCAAAAGAATTGGACTGGAATTTGCAGAGGAAAAAGTAGAGAAAGATGTAGACTAAATAGGCCGAGACTTAAAATTTCTAGAGGAAATCAAGGCAGTTTCTTATGTAATGACTCTGGAAATTTTCGAGCAAATCAAGCTTTCAGTTTCAAATAAAAGCCTGATGCGTGATCTAAGTTTTAATTATTGATGATGCAGAGATGAAACAAATTTAAATACACACGTTACTAATAAAATAAAACTTGCGTGGTATATGCTCTGATATTGAATGTTGAAGCAAAGGAATTGATATGTTTTTCAGTTTTATATTTCCAGAGCATATTAAATTTCGAACATAATCAGTGGTTACTGATTTATTGGTGATTTGCATGATGTTAGCTTGGTCATGAATGAGATAGAGATGGATGGATGTGCATGCTTCAGTTTTGAAAATGAGGAATGTACAAGTGCAAAAGAACGGCCGAGAGAATGTGAACACAATGGCTTTGGTTTGAACGTTTTAAATATATAAATGTTGTGATTATTTTGGTTAAATCTTCCTCTGATTTAGATTGATAATTTTTAAATGTTAACGTTACATTTTTTTTTTTATGTAGTCAGTTAAAATTTTACGTATGTCAAAAATTATATAAAACAACGGTCCTTTAAAACGAACCAACGTCCGTCTTAAAACTACTGACCAAAAATTTTCTTCAAAAAAATTTGAAAATATTATTTTTACACTGCGTTAAACAGACGCAGTCTAAAATATCGAAAATTTTCACAAAAATAACATTTTGAAAACACACGTTTTATAACGTCACTTTAACCCGATAAATCACGCGTCTTTCAACTCGAAATTTAACGGTTCAATCCTAGCTTAAAATTTTACAGTTATTATTTAATTTTATTGTCATATAAAATTTTCAAAATATATCTCAAATTTAAATATTTAACTATATTGTTAAACCCAATTTATAAATATATTATTTAAAAATAAAAACAAATTAAATAAATTAAATAAAATAACAACTGAACTAGGGTTGTTACAAATTAGAATATGAAAATTGACATGCATATACTGGTAACAACACTATGATTCAAAAAAGATTTGGCATGATTTGGACAAGAATTGAGCAAGATACAACAGCTCAAATTTGGTCTCAGAGCTGTTTTGAACTGAAAATTTACAGAGACGAAAATTTAGTTTTACAATGACTAAAACTCAGCTCAAACATCAATATCTTGACATGCAATTCATATTTCAGCTAGCGTGAGTTAGGATGCTCATCTAATGATTTAGCATAGAATTTAGGTGCTAGCAATGATCTTTGACGATGAAAAGGAGCTCTATGAACCTGTATTTGCTGAAAGATGAACATGCAAAATGGAATAAAACAAGTTACAGCAAATTCACACCTAAATCAAAACTTTTGATGAAATTTATTGAGTATTGGATTTGATTACCTTTCTCTATTCTTATTTTGGTGAATTAGCTTCTTGAATTAGATGCAAATTGAATAAAGATTGATTTTAATTGAAGGAGGCCATTGATTCTTTTTTCTTCTTCTTTTTTTCAATTTACTGTATGTTTCTGTTTTGAGAAAGAAGGAGACAAAGAGTATGTACAACTCTTTCTCTCCAACAAGAAGTCTCTAGATTAGGTAAATGGATCACATTTCTTGCCCAAATAGCCCAGTAGAAAATACTTGGTGAAAAATGCAAGGCTATGTATACATTTTCTCTTATTTTAACACCATATACATACAATACTACATTTTTAATGCCAAATAAAATACATACATCAATTTTTTTTTAGAATAAAATAGTTATTCCAATAAAAGAAAACTTATTTTAACAATAAAAAGATAATTTTTACAATAAAACCCCATTTTAACAATATTTTACAATTTACACAAATTTTATTGTAAAAACACCATTTTTAACATAACAAACTAAATGAAAATTTCTTTCTTTACAAATAAATTTTCAATAAACAATTATAACACTTTTTAGTCATCAACTCTTATTTTTAAACCATATTTCATCTTTTGTTTCAATAAAATACTTATTTTCTCCCTTTTTAAATTCAATAAAAGCTTTAATATAAGAAATAAGTCACAACATTATTGCATAACTCAAATAAAAATCAACATTTGATCATTTTCTTTTCGAACTTAACAAAATAAAGCTTTAAAACTTTATTTTCAACTATAAATATTTATTCCAACCATTAAATTTTAAAATAAATACTCAATTGATTTATTAACTTAAAGTTATTCCAATCAAGCAGTATTTATTCTCAAGTCACATTGTTTATTTGAAATAAAAAAATTAAATCAAAATTTATTTTTTCTATTTTATTTTCAATATTAAATCATAACTAACGTTATAATTTAATGTCATAGGTAATCACCAATACCAGGGTTGTTACACACTTATCAGTAGGAGATTCATTTGGTCTAATATTAAAGAGACTCCTTTGATAGCTCTCCTAGATGGTATTCCATTTTCAAAGATTAGGAAGACTCCTTACCTATGTCCAGGGCAGTTGGATCGGCCTACTCCCCTATCATCCTTAAAACTAATGATCAGCTCCCTACAAATTGACCAATTAAATTTGTAAAAATGTGGCTTAGAGAAGAGAATTTTGAAAACCTCGTAATTATGAAATGGAACTCCTTGAATAATAGAATTATGAATAACACTGCTAAAAATCTTATTTTCAAGCCGAGAGAGCTATGATCTGAAAGTACTAGAACAAAAATGTCTTTTGGAAAATAAACATCAAAAGTAATAACACTATTAATGAAATTTTAGATTTGGATAAGATAGGGGAACAAAGGAACTTAACCACAGATGAAATATCTTGATTACATAACTTAAAAATGAAACTAAATAGATTAATGGAGCAAGAAGAAACTATGTGGAAACATCGATCCCGATTATAATGAATTAAGGAGGGAGACAAAAACACTAAATTCTTTCATCGAGCTCCTAATGGAAGAAGACATCAGAATACCATAAAATTAATCAAGCTTAATAAAATAGGAATATGAATAAAAAAGTGATTAGAAAATATTTTTACCAATCATTATATAGAGATATACGGTAAAAATGTTGTCATAGAATCCGAGCAAACTGGCTAGCTCTCTATCCGACCCTGAACAACTCCTTGACTGATCTAGACACTATATTTATAGGGGATGAAGTTTGGTCATTAATTAAAGGGCTTACGAGCGGCAAAGCTCCCAGGCCTAATGGCTTCCAAATTCTTTTCTATCAAAAATTTTGGACCTTCATCAAAAGAGGCATCATGCATCTTTATGAAGAATTCTACATTATTACTCTTCAGTTAGGTAGATTTTATCGGCCGACATATATTAATCCCAAAAAAAGAATCCTATAGAACCTTCCGACTTCATACCCATCTCTTTGATTAAGTTTTTGGTTAAAATCATCACTAGGGTTCTTTTTAACATACTAAATTACAAAATGAGTAACTAAATTGATAAAACACAAACGACCTTCATCTAAGGCAGACACATCATGGATGGGGTCGCCATCCACCCAAGAATTCATCAACTACCATCACAAAGAAAGAATTGGTTACACTCTGCTTAAATTAGACTTCGCTAAAGCTTTTGACTCAATCAACTGGAGTTTCTTGCTCAATGTTCTTAAAGCCAAAGGATTCATAAATAAATTTATCTCTTGGATTAACCTCATCTCGAAGTCTAATATGTCCCCTATACTTGTGAATGACATCAACGGAAGTAAAATTCAGTCGAAAAGAGGCCTTCGACAGGGTGATCCTTTATCACCCCTTCCATTCAACCTTGGGTCTGATTTTTTTTACAGAGTTTTATCCCTTGCAATTAGAAATAGCATCCTTCCTAATGAAGGGAACAAAATTACTCTGATGAGGAATGTTATCTACAATATGTAGGTGACACCCTCCTATTCTGCTACCATCTACCTTAGCACATCGCTTTGTTTAAACTTATTTTACGTAATTTTGAACTCCTATCGGGCCTAAAAAACAACTTTCATAAATGCTCAGCCTTTGTGCTTAACGACGTATCAAATAACATGTCTGAAGGCCAATACTCTAAACTATAAAATCTTGAGCTTTCCTTTTAACTACTTAGGTATAACAGTTAATTACACAAAACCAAAAAAGAAGAATGGAACATTATCAATGATAAAGTCAGTAGTAGACTGCCGACTTGGAAAGCTACTACCTGTCCACAGCTGGCAGAGTATTGCTGATTAACTCCGCTTTATCACCTATTTTAGTTTACTGGATGCCATATTACCAGATCCCTAACTAGGTAATTAACAAAATAGATAGAATTAAAAGGAATTTATTATAGAAATGAGGAGCAGAGATATCCAACTTGAGTTGTCTCATTAATTGGAGCCTTGTCTGCAAACCCAAAACCCAAGGAGGCCTGGGTATCATTAATTTTAAGGCTTTAAAAATCTCTTTGCTCCATAAATGGATTTTGAAATTTCTAGGAACCAAACCCTATACTTGGAAAGAAACTATCAGTTACTTCTATTACAATGGATCAAAAAATTTAAAATCAAATAATATAATAAATTATCTTTCTTCTAGAAAAAGGTTTCCAATTTATATCACATATTTAAAATTGAAATTCAATATGACATTAACTCTATGAATAAGACGTCCTTTTGGAATGAGCCTTGGTTATCTTCCATTGCATTCAAACGCGAAATACCTGAACTAATTTTGGTCTTTAACAATAAAAGTGATATGTTTATAGACCCCAGGCGTCCTTTAATTGGGATATCCAATTTAACCAAAATCTAATAGGAATGTACTTAGAAAATACCTAAAATTAATTAATATGATTGAAAACTATAATATCACGGACGATCCTGATCATATGATATGTTGTTAGTATAAAAAAGGAATTTATACCAACAAATCGATGTACAAGTTCTTATTTGCTCGAGAACAAAAGATTTTAGTTACTTCAAATCGATATGGAGTACCACTTGTCCTCCTAAAGTTAAAATTCTTATGTGGATTATTTCACACGATAGTTTAAACACCATAACTAGACTTAACTCGATAATTATCACCAATAGCGACCTGTCCTTGTCACCTTTGTAATTTGATACCTAAGACTACTTCATCCTGTTCTTCGACTGTCACTTTTCTAAATATATCATCGATAAGATTTTAGAGGCTTTTAACATAAATATTACCTCTTCGGTACCCCTCCTTAGATTTACTGGAATAACTTTAGATTAAACTTCAACAACCGAACATGAGAACTCTAGACTCGATCTATTCAATAACTTTTGGGAGCATATGGTCTAAACGTAAACAACACATTTTTAATAATACTTATAACAGTCCCATCTCTATAGTTTATTCCACCATTTGTTACATTTCTTTGTGGTCTAGCATAGATTATAATCACATAAACATGCATATTCGCCTTGAAAGGATCGAGGGATCCGATAACGAAGTGCCCCAACCTATAATTGCCCCAATCCTCGAGTGATATTATCCTGCTACTATGATATATTTATCCATCCGACTGTATATTCCACAATTTAGTTACTCTATAAATTTCTAGATCCTATAATTAATTCCTATTTTTAATGATCATTTATCCTTCCAAATCAAATATATTTAACTTGTATGTATAGAAGCAATATATAAATTAAACTATTGATGTAAATTGCTTTCGGCAATTTCAATTAAAAATTAATTCAAAGAACCCGTTGGTAATATAAACATATTTATAACTTACCTGTTTTTATATAATGGTCTAATTATTAAGTATGCATATAACAAAAGGAATTCGAATTATTATTGTCATTTACTTAAAGTCTTAAGATATATATTCAGATATACATATTAATATATATTTAAACATATACCTTTAAAATTATATATCCCTAGATATAAATTAAATAGGCTTTTATATATACACCGATAGAGCTAGGGTATGCCCTAGGGGCAATATGTAATTTGTTGCATATATCTAACATATTGAACAATCTTGTTCATTATAAAGGTGTTTCTTTCTATTATATACTTGATATAATGTGGTTATATTAATTAATTAGTTTGATTAAAAGTACATTTAATAGAAAATCCATAAATGACATATTTTGTGATAGTAGTTACAAAGTGTTGCAACCGTGAGTAATTTATCACAATAAAACAAATATACCATTTTAAATGTTCCTACTCAAGATGCATCCAGACTAGATATCGATGTATTCATTGAGACTGGAGTATGTAACGCTCTCCAAATGTCGGATAGTGTATTGCTCATGACTGATGGAGGCACTAGGGATTACGTATTGAATGTTATTTGATAACTATAGAACGACTCACTTGATAGTTTTCTTTTGGTTAATATAACTAAGGTCAAACAGAAAATATTGATGTGACTGATTTACACAGTTCTCTCGATTTGAGAATACTGTGGATCTTCAATACGAAAGCTCCGCTTTGATTATAGTCAAATCATGGCATGGCGTTCCATCGAGTGACTATAGTTGGGTCGAGTGGAAGTGTTGAAAGTGAAGCACTATTCAAGAAAGGATTCGTCTCCTCGGTTATATGGGGTTAATATCATGGTCAAATCAAGTCAACTTAAAGTCAAAGTCTCAGAATAGAGCATTTTAGTTAATAATAATTGTTATTATTGGACCAAATACTTTATATTTGGATTATAAAGTTGAATATGGATGATACTGGAATTTTGACCATTACCAAATTTCATAAATCCAAAGTAATATAGTTTTAACGAAGTCCATTTAAAAAATAGTTTTGACGAAGAGAATTGGTGTAAATAATTATCAATATTAGGTACATCACAATAAGTAAAATTGGATTTTACCAAAAGATGTGTAAGTGATGAATTCAGCCAAAATGTCACACCATCTACTAAGTGACGTGTGAACGTTAATATTTGAATTGCTCAATATTAATCGCTGACTGAATTTACATCTTTGAGTCACACAACCGTAATGATAAATTCTCCGAAAGAATGACATGATTTAATTAATTTATAAAAAGTTGTAAATTAAATAAATTAATTAGTATTTGAGAAATATTAATTATTATTTATTTTATTTGATGTTTGGAAGTTATTTATAATTATTTGAATACATTTATAAAAGTTATATTTGCGCGCATTGATATATGATATCATTGTACTTAAATAAAAGTTAATTACATGGTTAATTATGGAATCTTATGTCATTTGATGGCATATAATTTTCAGCCATACCATGTAAAGAAATAGGAGTGAAAAGAGAATGTTAATCAAGAGAATTAATTAGAGAAGTTTTAATTAAAGAATGGGAAAGTTTCCTTCTTTCAAATAAAACATATTCTCTAATTCATTCTATACGTACAGTTGAGTTTCTCAATTTTCATTTTAATTATGTAACGTTTCTGGTTCTCTGCTTCTCTAGTGGCTGAAAATATGAGATCTTCCCTGACTTTAATTATTCCTAAAATAAATACAAATAAAATCAATCATGAAAAGTGGTTTATTTCTCTTGATCCTTGCAACATTTGGAGGCTATTTCTGAATCTAAGAGATTTAATTCATCAATCAAGGTACCATTCAATGGCTACATCTAGAGGAAAAATTCAATGTTTCAAGGTGTACTTCAAGGCTTTGGAATTAATGTATGATCTTTTTATTCTAATAATTTTGATATAATTTTTAATGAAAAAAAATCGAATATCTTAATTTATATGTGTATAATATTGTCTCATTTGATTTGAAAATAGTTTATGCATTTCAAATTATTTTTCATATGAATTGATTTTTTTATTTAGATAAATCAAAACTGAAACTTGTATATAATTAGACAATATTTTAATTTTAGATCTATGTTTAAATATTCAAATCAAAACGTAATTTTTTTGATTTGAACGTTTACATGTTCTTATTGTTTGCATTTTTACAATAATATAAAAGTAATGACCCAGAATTTCAGTCATTCAGAATTCATATATTTAATTGATTTTACATATTCACAAGTTAATTTTATAAGCTGAATAACTTATAATTCGAATATAGTGATTTAATAGGATAATTAAATTGTTAATTTAATATTTGAAATTACAGAAATAATTGGAATTTGAATTTAATGTGAATTAAAATTGTTTGCACAAAGAATGGGCAAACACCTCCAAGTCATATGATTTAGTCGATTTTACGTTGTTCTTCGTAATTTGGGTGATTTATGCAAATATGTAAAAAGCGGGGACTAAACTGTAAAAGACACACAGATTTATAGTGGTTCGGCCAGAATGTGCCTACGTCCACTTCATATGTTATTCTCTTTCACTGTTCAGATTACAAGTACAAAGATTTTTTTACAAGTGTATGAAAGTTGTTTGAAAGTTCTGTCCGTGTTTGAGCTCTCAAACTTGTCCCCCATTGTTGTACCCCTATCCCTCTATTTATAGAGTGAGGCTGGGGGTAGGGGTCTTGGATGTATATAGCTGCTGGTGGGCCTAGGCTGACGTGATCTGGCCTGGCAATGTTGGTTCGGTAGTGCTTTGGTTCGGTAGTTGGTGGAGCGTTGACCGATGGTAGGTGGGTTGAGTTCTGGTCCGGTAGTCTTGGTTCGGTTGTGCCTCCCTTATCTTGGTTCGGTGGTGCCTTCTTTGCCTTGATTCGGTAGCATTGGACTGGTGGTGGTAGGAGTGGTTTTGGTTCGGTAGTTCTTTGGAGTGGTTTTGGTTCGGTGGTTTTTTGGTCCGGTGGCTCCTGTTCGGTGGTGGGTGGGTTGGTCGGTAGCGTTCGTTCAGTCTTCTGGGTGAGAACACGCCCAACATTTGCCCCCCAAAGTGGGGCATATGCCGGTGTATGCCGCGCTTTGTTTTCCTCAACTTGGACACCCTCATTTGGCCCAAGTGCCGAACCGGTTGGTCCTGTCATCCTACGTTTTCCTATAAGTATGGGCATCACGCCTCTGTCGCCCTTCATCATTTGAAATAGCCGAATCAATCAAGTACCGAACCAGACTTAACTACCGGACCAGGTGAGATTTTCTTCTGCCGAATAAACTTTATGCTTGAACTACCGAATGAGTCCGGGGAGTATGAGTGCCGAATGGGCTTTCGCCTCGAACTACCGAATGCACTTGGGGAGTACGAGTACCGAATTGACCTTGGCCCCGAACTACCGAATGCACTTGAGGAGTACGAAGGCCGAATGGACCTTGGCCCAGAACTACCGAATGCACTTGGGGAGTACGAGTGCCGAATGGACTCTGGCATCGAACTACCGATTGAGCTTTTATGTTTCGAATTATGAATGTGATTCCAGGCCGTAGGTACTTGTTTATCTACATCCCTTGTTCTAACTATGTGTTTTTTTATGTTGCATATAATGTCTCATAAAGTAGAAACTCATTCTGACAAGAAGAAATCCAAGGACAAAGGGGAGTCCTCCATAGTGCCCCCAGTTCAGTCAGAGCCAGAACGACATGGACCATCCCTCAGATCATTAGTAGATGGGTATGGTCCTTAAGAGCTTTTGAACTCACCGCCTGACTGCTTTCCCAGCTCCCTCAAAGACGAACAGCTTGACGTTATATCTAGATCCTTTGGGATTGACAGAGCGCATATGATGTTTCCAGGGAAAGGAGTGATGCCGTATAACCTCCCTGAAGGATATTTTGCTTATAATAGGTATAACTGCATGTGCGGTGCCATTCCTCCAATCAACGCTTGGATCGTCAGCTTCATCACATACTTGAAGGTGAACCCTTTCCATCTTTAGCCCAACTCCTATGCCATCTTGGTGAGTCTGTTTATTATCTTTCGAAGAAAATACGGGCGTCCCCCTTCCAACCGGGAAATTCGGTACCTGTACAACTAGATAGGCTACAAGAAGGGGTCTCCATATATTAGCTTAGAATCGGCCGTGTCTTTCAAGCCGGTCCTGGACTTATATTCAAAATTTAGCATGTTCAAGAAGGAATGGTTCTTTGTCAGGGATGACTCTGTTTCTTCCCACCGCTTCACCTCTGGTTGTAAGTTGAATCTCATTTATAATTTCCGTCCTGACTGCAATGCTCCTCCTTATGCGCTTTGTTTCTTGCTAGCGACAGGTGGCTTTGTGGTTGTAGAGAACGATCGTCTGGTTCAGATGGCTGCGGAAATAGAAGCCATTCCGAAAAAAGAGAGGGCAGCTTCTTATTTGATCAGGAATGCTGCTCTTTTGGGGCTTAACTTGATTCTGCCATGCCACTCTGTGGTCAAGCAAAGAGACACAGCTGAGGAGAGAGCTGCCAAATCTAAAGGAGGGGCTACAGCGAAGAGCGGAAAAAGGAAACCCTTTTCGAAACATCCAATTGCCGGGGGGAAGAAACTTAAGAAGTCCGATGGACCCTCCCCTAGCACATGTCCACATGTCCCAAAGGAGGAAGATGTGGAGGAGGAAAGAGGCGAGGATGAAGGAGGTGAGGCGGAGAATGGAAGCGGTGGAGAAGGTGATGGCGATGGTCATAGCGATGATGGTGGCGTCGGACGGAGTGGTGATGGCATTGGGCTTTGTCTTCTGAGAAAGCAGGTGTGATACAGGAGTGGACAGATGACGCTTTGCGCCTAGCTTTTGAAGGGTTGGAGGAAGGATCAGCTTTAGTGGAGAAGCCTAAGAAAGCTGACAAGGCCGGGACTGGCGCTGATTCATCTTCTAAGAGCGCTTCAGCTAAGGCAATTCCTGCGACTCAAGGTGAATTTTTGACTCCTGCCGACTCCGTTTATGATAAGGATTTAGGAATATTTTATGGTCAGCTCCCGTCCTGAAATGAGATCCAGGACTTGTTGCAATATCCTACTCCTCTCAGGGTTTGTATAACAAAAGCGTCTCTTTACTCTTCTTAACTTGATATATTTCTTGAATTATAGCTCAATGTATGCTTGTAATACTTGGTTTTTATCACAGAAGCGAGTAAGGTGGCTAAGAAATCAGATGTTCGGCACCGTCTTGAACAATACAAACTTCTCAAGGATTCTACTAAACCAAAGCCTCTGACTAACCGCCCTAGAGACGTAGTTGGCTACCGCCCTATTCTTGGAGTTATCGAGGAGGATATCCAAAGGAAGAAGAGGAGTCGTTCCTTGTTTGAACCCTCACCTGGTCCTCAGTCCCCAACTCAGCTTCTTCGGGATACGACGAAGAAGAATACTGAATTTGTACCTTCTCCGCACCCGTCTGAAAACCCTACCGTTACCCGTATAGGCCATCTCGGCTTGGCTCGTAATCCGTTTGCAGGTCATCCGGATCTAGATTTGGGTTCTTGTGATATTACCTTCGATGAGGCTACCGGTGAGCACCTTCTTTCCCTAATCCTATAGTAAGGGTATTGGATGAAGCTAAGTCCCTGGACCTTGATTTGCTTACCACACGGGTCGTAACTTTGGGGGACGAAGCTAAGGCAAACATTGACCGGGTTGCTGAGGAAACCAGGAAGCTGATGGGGCATCATGCTCGACTGGTCAAGGCTGGAGAGGAAATCGGGAGTGCTAACATTCGAATGAGGTTAATGGTTTCCGACCAGGCCAAACAACTCGCTCCGATCAGGCGATTCAGATCTCTCAACATGAGGCCGCTTCTAGGCAACTAAAGAAAACCATGGAAGAGGCCAGCAGGGCAGAGTTACGGAAAATGGAGGCTGTTTGTAAGTAACAGATTGATATGGCTATTGCAACGGTGGATGAGGTTCGGAAAGCGGATCTCGAGTGGGTGGAGGAGTTATCCGAGAAACTTGAAGCCGCAGAGCTTGCTCAAACCAAGATGAAGGAGGAGATGGAGGCGATGAGGAAATCCTTTCAGGCTGACTGCTCGCGATACCAATCGGAGAGGGATGCTGCCACTGCAAAGCTGTTCGCTTCTGAGGACCGAATAAGGGAGTTCGGGGAGAATGAGGGGATAGTGGATGAGATGCTTCACGATATTTACTTTCGCACTTGGAAACATGGCAACTTATCTTGGATGGACGATTATCCCCGAGTCATGGCCAGGATTTATCGCAGGGCCCTGGAGGAGGCTAAGGACGATGCAGATAAGGAGGGTGGCTTGGCCTTCAGAATGGACGTGGTTACGTCTCAATTCACCAAGGAGGATAAAGCGGCGGTGAAGGAGGGTATGCGGCTGCTTACTGCTGAGGAGGTAGGTGTGCAGTTAGAGGATGATGATCAAGGAGCAAATGCGGGTAAGTCTTTCCTTTTAGTTTTTCGTAAATTGATTGCTTATTGTTTATTTAATGGATTCCTCTCCTGGATTGGACAGGCGGGACCTCTGAAGCACCAACTATCTCTGATCAACATGCTGAGAGTTCCAATCCTGCGGTTAAGTAGATCTCGGAGGGTGAGTAGGATAGAGGTGAAGCTCCGATGCAGCCGACTTCTTGGCTTGATCTGGATATCTTTGGTTTACTTGACATTTCTGTCTATGGTTGTCCCAAAACATTGATGTAACTTTTAGGTTATAATTATGTTATTCGTAACAAGCGACTTTATTCTTGGCATGTAAATTTTAACTTTAGCTGATTCTGTCATATTTGAATGCTATCGTTATTTTAATGTGTTGCATAAGAAATATAGCTGTGCACATTCCTGTTCAATTGTGTTTGATGTCAAGTTCTTGCTTAAAATATAATTTCATATCTTGCAATTTTAGTGTGATGTGCGAATAAATTACAGCTACGTATTCATATACAAAAGAAGAAAGTACCACCCTTCATGTTTTAGTCGTAGACGGTTGCTTTGAATGTCTTGTATGGCGGAGCATGGAATGCAGCTGAGTGACCTGTCATCCAGTTGTGAGTTCCTATTCCCATTAGCGAGCGTCTCCTATTTTGTGTCCTGTACTTTAGGGATCGTTATAAAAGATAGGAGGAAAGTTTTTAAACAAAATAGAAATATAAGGAATAGTAAAACTTCCAATCACGGAAGGCCTGCGATGTGCTAAATTTCGTGGAAAACGGGTTTTGTAGTTACTTTCCCTAGTTGTGGGTCTTGGAGACATTTGTCACCCATCTTACGTCTACGCGGGGAGTTTCTCTTTTTTTACCACAGCCGTACTTAAGACACTCGGAGCCGAGATCGCGCACAGTAACTACCCGGGCCATTATGGCCCATAATCGTGGGTATTATTCGATTTACCGTGGCCGGCTAGCATGGGTGCCGATCGTCAACCGTGAATTACCCTTGGTTGGCCACACCTTATGTTGGGGCTTAAAGTAGGTTCACGGTTGCCGGCAAGCCGAACGCCGTAATGAGCTGCCTTGGCTATAGTCGTCCTTCTCGGTGGCTTATAATCGGCTCATTACAGTTGGGTTTAAGGGCCGATCGCGAGCAATGAGTTAATCCGTAGCAGAGGGATGCTGGAGGAAAAGTGTCTCATTGGCGAGGGCATAGATTCGTATAGTACCTGTTGGGTCTTGTCCAGGTGAAGTCGCGCTGTGATGTGTCTTGAATGGAAATGCCATTACACAGGATTTTGTTCAACAGAAAAGGATAAAGTTAACAAGCAGCCAAGATATAAAGGAACAAGTTAAAAAAGAGACTAGTTTTTAAAGTGGTTCGGCACGAAAATGCCTACGTCCACTGATTCTCTTTGTTAATTCACTTAATATGGGTGGTACAAGTTAAGAAAAGTATCGATGAAGATGTTGGATGTTCCATGCCCTCTGGAACACCTCTCCGTCCACTGTTGACAAAATATAAGCTCCGTTGTGGAGATCTTTACGAATTACATATGGTCTGTCCCAGATTGGTCTAGTGTACCGGGGTGCGGGAAGATTCGCTTGAGGACAAGATCTCCTTCTTGTAAGCTACGATGCTTGACTTTGGAGTTGTATTGCGCTGCCACTTTTTTCTTGTGATCTGCTACTTTGAGCGCTGCATCGTTTCTTCTCTCTTCAATTAAATCCAAAGACATGTGAAGGAGTTCTTCGTTTTCTTCTGGGTTATAGTGGATGCTACGGTGGGAAGGCACTATAGTTTCGACTGGGAGCATGGCCTCCAATCCGTATTCCAAAGAGAAGGGAGTATGCCCCGTTGATGTTCTGAAAGATGTGCGATAGGCCCAAAGTGCCGTAGGAAGTTCATCCACCCAAGCGCCTTTTAACTTTTTAAGTTTCTTCTTGATTAGAGTTTTGAGAATTTTGTTGACAGCTTCGACTTGTTCGTTTGCCTGGGGATAAGCTACAGATGAGAAGCTTTTGTGAATTCTGTGCTCTTAGCACCAGTCGGTAAACTCCCCGCTATCAAACTAAAGTCCATTGTCCGATATGATTTTGAGTGAAACTCCATACCTACATAGAACATTTTTGATTAAGAAGTTAATAACTTTTGCCGAAGATATTTTATTTAGAGGTCCTGCTTCTACTCATTTGGTGAAATAGTCAACTGTCACTATAGCATATTTGGCTCCGCCTTGGCCCACTGGCAATTCGCCAATCAAGTCAATTCCCCATACTGCAAAGGGCCAAGGGCTAGTCATTTGAGTAATCTCATTTATTGGTAGTCGAGGAATCTTGGCAAATTTCTGACATCTGTCACATTTTTTGACGAATTCTAAGGTGTCTTTGTTTAAGACGGGCCAGAAATATCCATATCGGAGTATTTTCTTTGACAGAGTCTGCCCTCCAGTGTGATCTCCGCAGCTTCCTTGATGGATGTTGGATAAGATTTCTTTAGCTTCCCTTCCAACGACACACCTTAATAAGGGGTTAGAGAAGCCGTAGATAGAGGATGCCTTCTTGTATTGTATAGCGGGAAGCTTTCCTCAAGATTTTCCTAACTTCGTTACGCTCGCTGGACAGTGTGGCATCTTGTAAGAATTTTCGGGTGGGAGTCATCCAAGTTTCCTCTTCGATTGCAGCTATCAGATTCACTTGCTCAAAACTCGGGGTTAGTTGCTTTGAGATGGATACTGTTCCGGAAATGGTACTGTCTTTAATGCTAGCTTGCTTTGCCATCTCGTCGGCCTCTTGGTTCTCTTCTCGAGGGATGTGTTTGATTAAATAGTGATCCAATTGATCGAGTGGCAGCTTGGTCTTCTTTAGATATGCTGTGAATCATTCTCCTCGAGTCTGAAATTCTCCTAGTATTTGGTTTAAAATAAGTTGAAAATCACTATGAAGACATAAAGAACTGACTCCAATCTCTAAGGCAAGTTCCAATCCAGCTATTACTGCTTCATATTCTGCATTGTTGTTGGTGGCAGCGAATTCCAACCTTAGAGCATAGTGTAGCCTCCTTCCCCTGGGAGTGATTATTACAATATCTGCCCCAAGCCTTGTTCGTTTGATGCTCCATCCACAAAGAGATTCCACTTAATGTCTTTTGCTATCTCAGATTGCTCCTTACCTTGTTCGTAATGAATTCGGCAATGAAATCGGCCATGGCTTGTCCCTTGATGGCGGTGCGAGGATGGTAAGTGATATCATATTGACTTAGTTCAATGCACCATTTAAGTAGTCGTCCAGAAGTGTCGGGACGATGGATTACCTGCCTTAGCGGTTGATCGGTTAGAACTCTGATAGAATGAGATTGGAAATAATGCCGCAGTTTCCGTGACGTGATTAGTAAACAGTATGATAGCTTCTCAAGTTTAGGATATCTGGCTTCTGCCCCCGTTAACCTCTTGCTTACAAAGTATACTGGCCGTTGCGCGCGGTTGTCTTCTCTCACCAAAGCGGCGCTTAGAGCATGAGATGACACAGCAAGGTATAGGTATAGCTCTTCGCCTTCGTTTGGAGTTGAGAGTACTTGTGGTCTCTGGAGGTGTTCGATTAGGTTAAGGAAGGCTGTTAAGCATTCGTCAGTCCATTCGAACTTTCCTTTGTCTTTCTTTAGAGCCTCGAAGAAGGGGACGCACTTGTCAGTCGCTTTAGAGATGAATCTGCTTAGGGCGGCCACCTTTCCATTTAGGCTTTGCATTTCTCTTCGAGTGGAAGGTATCCTGATATCTTTCAGGGCTCGGACTTGTTCGAGGCTTGCTTCAATTCCTCTGGCATGGACGATGAATCCCAAGAACTTTCCTGATGATACTCCGAAGGAGCACTTTAGAGGATTCGGCTTCATTCCATATTGGCAAAGTACCTGAAACATCTCGCCCAGGTGGCTTACGTGATCATCGGCTTTCCTTGACTTTACTAGCATGTCGTCCACATAAACTTCCATAGTTCGTCCTATTAGTTCCATGAACATCTTGTTGACGAGGCGCTGATAAGTAGCTCCGGCATTTTTAAGAGCAAAAGGCATTATTCTGTCGCAGTACAATCCCCGGTCAGTGATGAAACTAGTTTGGTCTTGATCGGGAGCGTGCATAGGAATTTGGTTATATCCCGAGTATGCGTCCATAAAAGTTAAGAGTTCGTACCCGGCTGTGCTGTCCACAAGCTGATTGATTCTGGGGAGTGGGAAGCAATCTTTCGGTCAAGCGTCATTTAAGTTAGAGAAGTCAATGCATGTTCGCCACTTCCCATTAGCCTTCTTTACTAGTACCCGGGTTACCGATCCACTCTGGGTAAATGGATTCTCATATGAAGTTATTGGCAAGTAGGTTCTTTACTTCTTCATCGAGGGCTGCTGATCGTTCTGCCCCCATACTTCTCTTTTTCTGCTTTACTGGCACCTTGGTAGGATCGATGTTTAGTACGTGGCATGCCATGTCTGGAGAGATTCCAGTCATGTCAGCGTGCGTCCATGCAAATGCATCCAAGTTGTGGCGGAGAAAATCAATGATTTAATCCCTCAATTTCGCTCTTAGCTGAGATCCGATTTTCAACAGTCTACTTTAGTCGTGTTTGTCTACAGATACAAACTCCATAGCCTCTACAGGCTCGGTGGTGGCCTCCTCCTCTTTGTCTCTGTGGTCTAATTCATTGAAAGGATCACTGGTATATCGAAGAGGAGGGGCTTTCTTTAGTTGCTATGCTTCCAAGTTTTTCATGCAGAGAGTAGTCTCTGTATTCTTCCCTCTATCCTTCCTGCGAGTATTGCGAAGTTCAGTTACATAGAAATCTCGAGCGGCGTCTTGATCTCCCTCTACTTCCCTTATTCCATTGTCCGTTGGAAAATTCATCTTCAGGCACCACGGGGCCAAGACAATTTGGAAGTCAGAAAAGCCTGGTCTTCCTAAAAAGGCATTGTAGACCGAGTGGTTATCTATTAGCACAAATGTTTCTTTCCGCACAACAGAGCGGGGATGACTTCCTATTTCAACAAATAGGTCCAATTGCCCGAGGGGCATCTTCGCGTCTCCAGTGAAACCGTGTTGTGGTTTGTTGCGGGGAGACACATCCTTCATTGACAGCTTCATTCTGTCGAAAGCATGCTTGAATAGGATATTTACCGAGCTTCCAGTGTCTACTAGAATTCGGAAAACTTCGGCTGCGCCGAACCGGGCAGAGATGACCATAGGATCCATGTGAGGGTACTGCCTTCCTTCTAGGTCAGGCCTATTGAATGTAATGTCATCATTCTCTTTTCTCTTCGGATGGCGTTCTTCCATAACAGAATTAAGGTAGCCTTCATTGTTTCTAAGTGACTTTCCGTATCTTTCCGTATCTTTCCATCTCTGCCCAGCTTTTGTCGGCGATGTGTGGTCCTCCCGATATGGTATGGACCACTATCTTCTCTTGACTGGAGCCGCTGGTGTTGCGATTTCCCCCTCCTGTTTCTGGGAGGGGTGACCTTGGGTTCTCATTGGCAGAAGCTGGGGTCCTGTTCTGACCTTTTACATAACGTTTCAGTCTCTTCCTTCTGATGTGTTCTTCAATTAAGTCCCGGAGATGATGGCATTCATTGGTATCATGCCCATGAGATTCGTGGAAGCGGCAGAACTTTTCAAACTTAATTGCATTGTCTGATTCCTTCTTGTACGGGGGGCGCCTGTATTTAAACTCGTTTTGGGTGGCTAGGAAGATGTTTTCGATTGTTTCATTCAAAGCAGTGTAAGCGTCAAATCTCGGTCTTGGCCGATATAGACGCTTTTCTCCCTTCTTGCCCCCAGCATTGTCTCTAGAGTCACTCCTTCGAACGTCCTTTGCTACAGCGGGTGGGTCGCCATGAGCAGCCTTGGTTTGTTGCCCTGTCTGTCTTTCAGTGGCAGCGTCTTCAAGTCTCATATAACTTCCGGCTTCATGGAAGAAATCGGGTAAGGTAGCTGGTTTTTCTTTCGTTAATCTTTTAGAAAACTTAGTATCCGGATGCACACCACTACAGAGGGCCATTAAGATGAGTTTCTCATCGGCATCTTGGACTGCGGTTGCTGCAGCATTGAATCGGGTTAGATATTGCTGCACTGTCTCTCCGGTTTCTGTTTGATATTAGACATGGAATAAGCGTCCTTGGGTTGTTCCACATGAATGCGGAACTGGTTGATAAACTTTTCCTTCAACATTTCCCATGGGCTGATGGATCCTTGGGGTAGATGGCAGAACCAAGAGGTAGCTAGATCTGCCAAGAATAGTGAAAAGCATTTGCATAATACTCCTTCTGTGGCTCCGCTCATGAGCATATGTTGTGTGTATCTATGCAAGTGTACAACGGGGTCATAGATTCCCTCGTAAGGTTCCATTGTTGGCATTTTCCATTCTCGGGGGGTGATGGCAATTTCGATATTGCGGGTGAAAGGGCTGGTTACCCTAGCGCCTATCCATCGATCTCTTTGATCCCGTTGGACGCACTCTCTGAACAATCGCGCCATCCTTTCGTCAGAATTTGGAGCAGATAGAAATGATTTTGGTTCTTCTCTGCGAGATTGATTCCGTCCAGATGACCTGTAGGGATGGTATCGTCTATCACTCCTAATATTTTCTAGTGGCTGTCTCTGGTCTTCTGGGAGCATGCTAGGGTCAGCTACAGTTGGCCCTTGCCTTGATCTTCCCCTGCTGGTTTCTGTTCCGGGAACTTCCTCGAGTCCGACTTCGGGCTGAACTCTAGCTCGGCCCCGTTCATTGGTGTTTCCATGGCTAGGTAGCATGACAGGCTCAGCTACATCTGACCCTCGCCTGGTACCTCCTTTGTTAGGCTTGGTTCCAGGTGTTTCCTTGGGTTAGAATTCGGCTGAGTCCGGGCTCATTTCCTGCCATTGTTGTTTCTGTTGTTAGCTTCTTCGAAGAAGAAAGATCTTTGTCGCCTCCCAAATCCTCCAGACTGGGACTCATCCCATGATTCAATGTTGCGGTTGGATTCTTCAGCATCCCTTAAGCGTGACATGAGTTGGTCCACCAAGGCTTCTTGTTGGAATGTGAAGCGGTTAGTCACTTCAGCCACAACCTTATCTAGATCTGCCCTAGTAATTGCTGCCAGTTGTTTCGTGGCAGGGGCTATCGGATTTTCCTGATTTCCATCTCGTACTGCTGTTGGAACGGGACGATTCTCTTGATTTGTGATGACTGGATCTGGAACGCTGCTAGTTGCGATGTTCTTTCCTTTATTAACATCTTTCTTCTGCCTGGGAGGCATGTCTTCCTAGCAATGAGCGATGCTGTCGGGAAGAAGGTTAAGTGGGAGAAGCTGAAGCTTCTAGCTCGAGCTCTCAATGAAAGCACCAAAAATGTTTGCACAAAGAATGGGCAAACACCTCCAAGTCGTATGATTTAGTCGATTTTTCGCTGTTCTTCGTAATTTGGGTGATTTATGAAAATATGTAAAAAGCGGGGATTAAACTGTAAAAGACACACAGATTTATAGTGGTTTGGCCAGAATGTGCCTACGTCCACTTCATATGCTATTCTCTTTCACTGTTCAGATTACAAGTACAAAGCTTTTCTTGCAAGTGTATGAAAGTTGTTTGAAAGCTCTGTCCGTGCTTGAGCTCTCAAACTTGTCCCCCATTGTTGTACCTCTACCCCTCTATTTATAGAGTGATGCTGGAGGTAGGTGTTTTGGATGTATATAGCTGCTGGTGGGCCTGGGATGACGTGATCTGGCCTGGCAATGTTGGTTCGGTAGTGCTTTGGTTCGGTAGTTGGTGGAGCGTTGATTGGACCGGTGGTAGATGGGTTGAGTTCTGGTCCGGTTCTTGGTTCGGTGGTGCCTCCCTTATCTTGGTTCGGTGGTGCCTTCTTTGCCTTGATTCGGTAGCATTGGACCGGTGGTGGTTGGAGTAGTTTTGGTTCGGTAGTTCTTTGGAGTGGTTTTGGTTCGGTGGTTTTTTGGTCCGGTGGCTCCGGTTCGGTGGTGGGTGGGTTGGTCGGTAGTGTTCGTTCGGTCTTCTGGGTGAGAACACGCCCAACAAAAATGGTTTATATAGTTGAAATAAATTCTATTTGAATTAGAATGATGTTAGAGAACTTTTAAAATTGAATTAAAAGTTAATTGTAGAAATTGAATATTTTAATATTTAATTAACGTGTAAAAATAGACATTTTTCATACAGTCTCGAATTTTGACGAAACTAGTCTCATTGGATCCGTAATGCTATATTATTGAAGGATTTCAACTTTTGTGTCAATCGGATTTACAGTTTGTCCGGGGTAAGCTGAAACGCATAGAAATCCATTTAAGTGAATTTTAAAT
Organism: Allium cepa; assembly: GCA_030765085.1. Classification (NCBI taxonomy): domain Eukaryota; kingdom Viridiplantae; phylum Streptophyta; class Magnoliopsida; order Asparagales; family Amaryllidaceae; genus Allium; species Allium cepa. Next base: position 413,253,210 of record CM060937.1, read on the forward strand.
TTAAATAGTCGATTCGAAAACCTATCTTGAACATACGATCGAATTGGTTTTTGATATATATTCCATTATGTTCGGAATAAGGGTAAAACATTATAAACGCCAGGTGGCAAACTTTGTTTGGAGTTCAAAATTTTTTCGAATGAATAGTGCGTGTAAATTTTCTATAAAAGGCCATAATTTTTCACTTTCTTCACAATTCTAGGGTTGGAAACCCTAGCCGCTAGTTTTATTTTAATGGCCACAAACATTCAAAACTTCCTCCTCGATTATCTCTCAATCCCTCGATTATTTTGAAAATCTTACAACTAGAAAATTGTAGAGGGTAGTGAGTACTACAAGATCAATGGTTGTGATCTGATTTGGAGTGTGGTGGTGACTGCTAGGGCCTCACGTCCAGCGCGTGTTCATGGGGCTAGATCTCGGCAGTGGCATGGATAAGCTTAACTAGACCGGGGGAGTTGGTGGAGCTCATGATGGGATTCGACGTGAAGGTCGTAGATCATCTTCGAAGGCAACATGGAGGGCTCGATAATTCAATTGAAAGCGGCAACATGGGTCTCTTTGTTTACGTTTTCGAACGAAGGAGAAGAAAACGAAAATGGGCCAAGATTGATCAAGCAAAAATGAATGGCCTGGATTGATTCTAGGTTTTAAAAATAAAATAAATTTGTAAATTTATATATATATTAAATTCGCATAAACTTTGAAATTGCGTAACTTCTTCCTACGAGGTCCTTTTTTGACAAAACGAATTACATTGAGTTCGTATTGACGAGCACTCATTATAGAGCTGGTTTGGAGTTAATTAGAGCTAGTGAAAATTTTAGGTAAAATTAAACGGCTGTTTAATTTTATTCGGAATAAAACACTACAACTGCTATTGGAACCAAAGTGAGTGCAACTTACTTTTTCTGATTCGCTTATATTTTTACACAAGTGTGAATAAATTTATTATATGATGATTGATGATTGTTTGGATGTTATATGATATGTTACATATATATTGATTGGTATTTGGATATATTCCTGCCTATTGGAGCAGATGAGACCATATACATTCCCGTGTATGAGCAAATGACCCTTTGTATGCGCGTCTGCCTCGAAACTGACATTGTACACATATTCTAACATGTATATGTTACAGGTGACATGTTGGAGGGATCCAATTGGATTCCTCAACAGTATTGGTTTTATTTGTAGATATTGATATATATGATGTTTTCATATGATATATGATGTTTGGATGCCGTGATTGATGTATTTAGTGTTGTTGCTACATTGGCCATATTTTTGGAAATTTAAAAATGTTAAAGTGATGATTTCAAATTAAAAAGGATTTTTAAAGTGATTTTGAAAATAGATTTTCTATTTATTTTTGAATTATTAAAGGAATGAATTTATTTTCAACAAAATAAAAGTTTTTATGTTATAAAAAATATGATTTTTATGAAATATAATCGGAATGTGGTTTTTGTGTAGGATCGATTTCACCCTAGAGGGGGGTGAATAGGGTGATTTTATTAATTATAAAAATCATTGCGAAAGTTTATAAAATATTTTCAAGACAGATATATCAGAATAATAGCAGCATAGTTAATAGCAGAATAATAAATGTAGAAATAGAACAACACAGAACTTACCCTACTTCGGCAAAACCCTGCCTACGTGCTGCCCCCAAGGTTTCTACTAGAAGTTAAGCAGTCAAACGCTTACTCACGTAAACTCGTGACACCCGTTATCGACTAGCTTTAACTCTATGCTCAAAACCCTGCCACAACACAGCCACTGAGTTACAAATTCTTGAACTACACCATAGTAGCTCGTCCCCTAGTCACATGACTAGAAATTACAATTTTTTAAAAATAAAATACAATAAAAAAATTAAATAACCCAAAACCCTAATTTAAAATAAACTAAAGCCTTTAAAAAAAACAAGGTCGGCCCACAAATACACAAGTGACAAAATTAAATCCCTTTTCTTCTGTATTACAGCTTCGGCCCAATATCATTGTTTAACAATGACTGCTCGTTCTTTTTCCTCTTTGCTCTGAAATTAGGGCTTTGGAAAATTGAAGCCGCTGACTTTAGTATCTAAATCGAATGATGATTTATGTCCCTTAGCTTTGTTGATCGATGCTTACTTCTCTTTGCACTCGTTTACGGCTGCTTCAATTTTGGTCAAGTTCGATTATCAAAATGGTATGCAATTTTTCCTTTTTCGATATTAATTCTGCTCGACCTTTTTGAATCGAGTTGAATGATTATGCTTAGTTGCTTGAACTCGAATGATCCTCTCAGCCGATGATGAATGGTGTATGTAGGGTTCGAATCCCTTTATTTCCGTTCGTCTTGAATCATTTGAATTTGTTAATTTCTATGCTTTGGCCATTCGATTTCGTATGGATGATAGTGATTTTTTTGACTTGTTCATAATCGTTTTTTCCTTTACTTAGTTGTCACGACTTTGATTTTGAGCTGTATCTTTCCTTGACAACCACGGCTTTGAGTTATTTGGACTTTTGACTTCGGTTTGAATTTTTCTTTGTAACTTGAATTCAGCTATTGACTTTGGAAATGGTTAACTCCGACCATTGCTTTGATATTGAATTGTAGTTGTTTACTTGATAATTACGGCTTTGATTTGTATTTTGTCCCAACTTACTGTATATCATTATTTTGAAACTGCTACCTGATGCTTTGTTCAAAAACGCTGTTACATTTGAATCTCTGACATTTTTAAAATTGACTTTGGTATAAAAAATTGTCTTTGACTTGTTCCATTTGGATTTGTGTTCGCACTGCATATGTGTGTGCTAGTTGCTGTGCACATTGTTCTGATTCTATATGAAGTCACATCTACGCACTTGTTGTTGCATTGAAATCTGTTGACATATGGATTGAGTTAGCTCTGAATAGATGTAATATATGTGAGTGCACTAGTATTTCATAGTGTTTGGTCTTCTAGTTGAGTTGCAGACTTGAGTCTGTTGTACTTCATGTAGCCTTGAGTACATATGTGAGCATGTTGACCTTATGTTACCGTTGGACTACGCATTACACTTGTTCATGGAATGATTTCGAACCATTCTGTTGTCAATGTGTAGTTGCTGTGCATTGTGCATATCACTGCACTGCTTTGAGTCAGGTTGCATACTGTCTTTGTAGGTTTTTTAAGCCTGGGCATGTGTATTGATCTATGATGTTGCTCCTTGATTATATCTTTCATGTTGCATGGTTGCACTATCCACTTCATGTCACTGTTGCTTGACCATATGCATTTCTTTGAACTTTGCACTATCTACTTTCTCGACTTGTTTCCAGTTCATTGATACTTGCTTATGTACTTGGATGGTTTGAACTTGATTGTTGGACTTGTTGTGTTCTTGCTATTTTGAATTTGGAGCTTGTGAATTTCATCCCTAGTCTGGTATACATGTGCACTGCCTATATACGTGTACATGCTATAGTATGAGTTTGATCTTGACTATCCCGAACTCCATGTCTGGTTTGCTCCTTTGTTTCAGTGCTTATATATGTTCACTGATATATATGTCTTCAAGTGTGTAGCAATGAACCTTTTTGGTCGAGACTTGTTTTATGTGTCTTGACCATTCCATTTCGATTTGCACCTGTGTTGAATCCAGCTTATAGCTTGGGTTTGACCTTGTGCTCGTGTTGTGACTTTATTTGTATTGCGCTTTAGTTGAACCCGACTTTTCAATTGGGTTTGACCTGTGCTCACCTGTCCCTGTAATTTGATCAAGTGTATATCGGTGTGCACGGCCTTGTGGCATGTGCAATGATACGTTGTGCATGTCACAAGCTATTCGTGTATGATGAATTCAAATTTAAATGATGACGAACAACCTAAATAACTGAGGCAAATAATATATTCAAAATACATTTTTATTTCAAAACACTACAACAATATTTTCTTTTTCAATTTTACTGCGTCAGTGTGTATTTTTGGAGATTGCTCAGATGCTGGGTTCAATCTGGAATAGAGTTGAAGAATAATACGAGTGAATGAGCGATATGTAGCGAGGACAGTTGTATAAGTTGAAATGTATTGTAATTGAAATTTTGTGTATATAGTGAGAGAAAATTTTATACAATTCAAAAACTATAATTAATATTTGTTTGAATAAAATATCTGTTTGAATTTAAATTCTATGTTTTATTCAACAAATATTTATTTAGTTATGCGAAAAATAAAATAGTACATTAGCAAATACATTTAAATGAATATATATATGTTTATTATCATCAAACAAAAATCATATACTCGCATATTCAATAATCTCCCCCTTTTGTTGATAACAAACATACATTTAAGATTTTGAATTTATTAAATGTATTTGATTATTCAATTTGCTCCCCCTATTTGAATGATGCCTCTCTGTATAAGGCCCCCCTTCATATAAGCATGTAAACAAAAATATGCAAATGTGCCTAGATACAAATAGAAAATATTTGACCTTTATTTGTCAAAATCTTAACTTTTCTCTCCCCCTTTTGTTATCAGCAAAAGAGTAATAGTGTTTGAAAAATAGAGATAATGTAACGATCCTGAATTTTTATTTAATTTAAATTAATAATTAAATGAAATTTTGAATAAAAATTTATAAAATTAATTATAAATAGTGATGTGAGTTTCCCCGAGTTCAAATATATTCTATATAAATCATTTAAATTTTTGAATATTGTATATATATGTATATATGTGAATATATATATATATATGTATATTTGGGTATATATGAGTCAATTTGAAATTATAAAATCTTGTGTGTATATATATATATTTTGATTTGAATTTAAATCTCAAATAAATGGTTTAATAATAATAAATACAAGGCAATAAATAAGAAGTAAATAAAATATAAGATATAATAATATAAAGTAAATATATATATATATATAAATATCTTAATCTCATATTAATAAATCAATACAAAATAATACTAATGGAGTAGTCTACAAAAGTAATAAGAGTAAAATAAAAATAGAAGTTCACTTATTTTGTAAAGTAAAATAATTCATACTTAAGCTATCAATAAAAAAATAAGAACATTGATATATAAAATATAATCAATAAGGATTCAAAACAAATAAATAAGCAAAGTATGAATCAAAACAAAGTAGAACATAGAAACAAATTTATTAAATCTAACAACATGTTATTCATTAAAATTACAAAGCAATATATATACTCAGCTGAAAATAAGAAGTAAGTAAAAACATTAACTAATAACTAAAACAAAAGTATGCATACAAACAAATACAAATATAAGTACATGTACAAAACAAAGAGGCTGTAGACAAAGCATAGAAACAGCAAGTATAAAGTATCATCCCTAAGCACATACAATATCCTAGCACACATTTTTCATCTCAGCAAAAGATGTAGGCTGAAGTGAACGAATACATTTATATGTATAAACAAGTACAAGCAAGCACATTCACCCATGCCTATTGTACAAACAAAGTGATATCCCTGTGCATTCCTTTTCTTAAATATATCAAGACTTATACCACCTCAGTCTCATTTATTCAAAGCTAAGAGGACTGAAGCAAGCATTGTTTAAAATTAAAAAAAAAAAAAATCAAAGTTAAAGAAAAAAATGGTGCAGGCTCAAACATCTTCTCTGTTCCTTGTTCTTGTGCTCTGTCCATTTCAAAGATCCAGGTGAGCAAATTTTCTTTTAAAACCTTCTTTAGCTTAGCAATCTTTGAAGTATGATCTGGATTTTTTTTGAGTGATAATATCTAGTTATAAATAGAAATGCAGTTAAGTATATGTGAGATGGTTGGGTTGTGAATATCTGTGTACTGCTCTCTGTTCTTTTTGGTTTCCAGTTAGGAAATAAGTAAGAAATCCAACATCTCTTCGTTTGATCACCATTGAACTTTGAAATTAAACAAAACAAGTTTGTTTGTACTTGAATTAAAAATCTGGGAACATTCTTAGCAGTTGGTATTTTGAAGCATCAAGTAAAATATTTTTATTTACAGGGAGGTTTCAATTTTTGGTAAAAAAAAAATAATGATAATAATAATCAAGTTCTTCATTTCCAATCCATGTTAAAACTTAAGATCTGAATAAAGTCTGGTTATCTCAGCAAGAACTAGATATACAGAATATCTTTAAGATGAATTAATAGGAGATTGACTGGAAATGTAAATATACAGTGGAATTTTTCAAAGAACATGTTTTAATCGAATATCATGATCATTTGATTCACTTATACCATTCATCTCGTATTTGGAAATCACGATTTTTGAAACTAAAAACAAAATTTTTAGTTAAGAATTGAGTGAAGATTTCGAGATTGCATAGAAAATGCAAAACAACCATATTCTGGTGATCTACTTGGATGGAGTGGTCGGATTTTTGTTTGGAGTTGGAGGAGGCTAGCGTGGGTCAGGGAAAAATAACCTGAGGTGATGGAAGCGACTGTGGTGGCGGCGGCGTGGGTTTTTTTCCTCTAAACCTAGTTTTGAGAACTCGGGGATTTTGGGTTGGTTCGTCGCCATCGTTCGACCGAGTGTCTCGTGGCTTTGGAGGATGGTAGCGGGGGGTTAGACGATGTCGTGGACGGAGTCTTGGGTTCTCTGGTGGTCGGTGGAGGGAGCAGTTGCCGTTGACAGGTTGAGGTGGTATTTGTGCGTGCGTTTCCAGGTTTGGGTTCGGCTATGCAATTTTGTTACGAAGTGCTGCAGTGGTTTTTGGGGGTTGTGATGTGGTCGTGGGGTGATTGACGATGGGAAGTGACGCTGGTGGGTGGCTGGAGGTGGCTGGAGGCACGGTGCACGTGCACCGTGCATATTGGAGGGGCTGTCATTTTTTTTTTTGTGGAAGTGCAGTTTTTTTTTTACCTGTCATGTTTTAGGGTGGGTTTTGTTTTTTTTCTCAGGGGAGACTCGGGTAATACGAGAGCTCGACTCGAAGCAGGGGGAGGCAAGACTCGGAGCAAGTTTAATTTCCTCGAGTCAGTTTGTTTTGCTTCAGGTTTTTTTTCAAAACCTGTTTGCAAACCTGAAATTGATCAAATTTAAATAGAGTTTAAAGTTTTGAGATAGTTTTAAATCAAGTCTAAATCAAAATAGTTTTTTTTAAGTAAATTTGTTTAAACAAATGTTTTAAAACTTGAATTTGTTCAAATAAATGTTTTTCACATTTATTTTAAAGGATTATGAACTGAATTTAAATTTGATTAATGTTTAAATGGTTAATAATTTTGGATCTTAAATTCAAAATGGAATTTAAATTTGAATTTAAAAGTGTAATGTTTTTAAATATTTAGTTAAACGTTAATTAAATCATAAGTAAAGGAAATGAATTATATTAAGGATAATTAAGGTTCTTAGTGATTTAATTAATAGGGTAATAAAAAAAATGATTTTTGTTATATAAATTAATAAATTAGACTAATTTATAATTAAAGATAATTAATAATGATTTAATCTAAAATAATTTCTTAAAAAAGAAATTTAAGAAATGTTATTAGAAAATGAAGATAATTAATTAAGGATTATTTCATAATTAATTAATGTGATAAACATTATGAATTAATTAGGTTAATTCATTAAGATAATTATTGTATTAAATGTAATTACTTAATGAAAGTAATTAAGGATTTATCACTTATTGCAATTAAATTTGGATATTTTGATTTATAAAGTGAATTAATTTAGTTTAATTAATTTAATAAAACCATTAGATAAATTAGCAACAAATGATTTGGAATTAATAAATCAAAATTGGATAATTAATTCATAAGTAAATAAAATTTAATTGGAAATAGATTGAGTCGATTCGGATTAAAACAATTAATTAATCCTGTTTATGAATGAGTATTAAATGCTTAACCTTACTTATGGATGTTTGCATTCCATTGGATGATTGTTTTGTTTGAACCCCTGATATTTGATGCTTTGTTATGAGCTGTGTGACTTAGTTATCTGTGATATATATATATCTGTGATCTGTGAATCTGTAAATGAGTGATAAGCGTTATGTTTATATCGTTTATCAACTATATTTCTGTGTTTTGATCTGTCATAATTGAATGATGTGCACTACTGTGTATAACCCCTGGACCACACCATACACACACAATTATGGATTTCACGTGGAAATCGGTTAAGTCACAGATAATTTAAATGTAATGTTTTTGAAATTAAAGTTTTAAATTTCAAATTAAGATAGAAAATGGATTTGGGTTAAAGGTTAAAGCTTTTGAAATGGGGTTTTTAAGATAAAAGCTATTTCGAATAACTTGGTAAAGTTTCAATTTAAATAATACAAATTTTGAAATTGAATTCCATGATTTGAAAATTATGATTAAGGATGTTATAAAGGTGTTTATATGAAGTTAAAACATTTTAAAATATTGGTTTGAGAATTTGGATTTAACCCAAGGGTTTCAACTCGTATGAATGAATCAGATTTCCAAAATGAAACTGTTTGTTTAAAAGAATAAAGGCTTTCAGATAAGAAATGAAATTCCAGTTAATTAGGGGAATTTCAAGACTGAATAGAGAAATGATTTTCCAAGTTATGAATGAATTCTTTTTGAAAACTATGAATTAAATCTGTTTATTTTTAACAGATTTAAATTGATGATTTGTTTAAATCAAATTGAAATGAAATTGTTTTGAAGGCTATAAGTTAAATCTTTGATTTAAAGATTTAACGAGTTAATCAAATTGAAATGAAGATTGATTTGGAAAATCTGTGAATGAATCTTTTGTTTAAAAGATTAAAATGTGAAAATTGTTTAAACCGTTAAAGATTGTGAAAATGAATCTTTTTGTTTAAAGATTGAAAATGGTAATTTGTTAAGCCATTTGAAGAAAAGTTTTGAATTATTAAGTTGTGACTTAATTGAAATCCCAATATCCATATATTTTAAAAATATTTTCGCTCACTATTCGGTTTAGCCGGGAAAGGACCTTTGGGTCGTATAACCCATTCTGAATATGTGATTCGACGTTATGGATAGCATTTGAAGACCGGTGATGAAGACCGGGTATTTGCGAAAGCGATAGGATGACCTATCGATTATCTCTGCACTGGGTAGCTCCTGGTATAGAGATTCCCTAAGTGATGGGAAATCCGATCGGGATTGTGAATATCCGGGTTGCAAGGACTTCTTTGTAAGTGCCTTCGGTTCTGTTCGAACCCAAAACAGACTTGTATGGATTGTATGTCTGACATTACAAGTTGAGATATAAAGCAGATTTCTTTCAAATATATTTCTGCTGGTGGCGGAGAATTTATTCTTTTAGCTTAACACCCTTCTCTGAGACGTACGAGCTCAGAGGTTATATAGTTGAAGTTATCAGCGATATATTCCCAATTTGGTAATGTGACATGCTGAGTGTTGCTGTAAATGATCATTGTGTTGATTATTGTGATAGGATCGTTTATTTGATCGTCTATCTTGGTGATCATTGTGTTGATCATTTGTTGACCCAAAGCATGGCTTTTGTATAAAGTATGTTTTTGTGGACGTGACTTCGTCGAGCCTCACACCCCGGAAATGGTCAAAACAGGAAAGATGCGGCAAGGTTATGAGGGGTAGCACCCTTTAGGGTATGTACATTTCCTTCTGGATAGAGGTGGTATCATGGTATGGAGCCCAGATATTTAACCTATGTGGTTACTGCGAATTTATTACTTTGTGGTTGTTGGTTATCGGGATCCCGTGAGAAAGGTCGTTTACGATCGGGGAATGGCGTGCTCGTGTCAGTAGTTACCCAGTTAGGGGTAACCCGGCCTTGTGTTGGCAGAGTTCCGGTTTGGTTCTCGGGGATGTCTTTCCAGAGGCATTCTCATGTGGCAATGGGAAGTTCCTTGGCCTGACCATTTGTTGGAAATCCAAAGAAACAATACGAAACTTGTACGGTATTAGTTGTAGAACCTATCATTCACTTATGGTGTCGCAACACTGTTTGGATGGTAGCTATAGTAGGCATAGTTCGAAGTGTCTATGTTGGCTAAGATTTATATCTTTACTTTCGAAATGATTTTTACTACACTATGCACTAGTAATACTATCAAATGTTCTTTTTAATGCGTATCAAGCATCTTTGACTATCATAAGGAGAAATCTCCTCCGATTCTGCGTTTGCATTGTGTGTGTGTGCGGGAGGCCTTATGGTAGTCTCATTTTTCAAAAGCATTGCGAATTGACTTTGAAAATCTTTTGTTGAATGTTTTTAATAGATAAACTGTTTTGTTGCTCACACCAGTCCCACGACTGATCCGGAGTTTATCGTTTCTTTCCTAAACTCTGGGTGCTCATTATTTTCTACACGAGCAGTCTAGAGTTGGGTTTTACAGATAGTTAGATATAGTGGATTATCTGGAGTTAGTTCAGTCTTTGGATCGCACCAGTCTTGCTGAGCTTGGTGATATGTTATTGGGGGTTCGAGCTATTGCTGGATTGATTCTTGGAAATGGAGTTGCAGTTATCTTTGGAGTTCTTCCCTGAAGACTATCTTAGAGTTATTTTGTTCCGCTGCTAGATGTTATCTATCGTTTTCTTTTCCGCTGCTGTTTATTGTATCATATCTTTGATGTATATTGATATCTATTGGATTATCTGTTGTATCAGATATTGTATCAAAGCTGTATATCAATGTATTATTATTTTATTCCGCTGTGTTGTTTACTTAATGATTGTTATAAGCTCCGGCGAATCGGAATTGAACGGTCGAATCTATGGCATTCGAATACGATTTGAAGTATGGATGTCGATTTTCGAGCGGGCAAAATTCGAGTCGTTACAAATAAAGTGATATACATTAATACAACATTAAAACTCAATCGAATATAAATATTAAATTTCAATAAAAATCAAACAAAAATCATAAATCCTCTGTTTGACTCATATTCCACTTTGGAATGATAGGGATGAAGTCGTCATATAAAACTATATAGTTGTGTCTATTTGTGGTATATTTATATCAGGAATTTGAATATCACTAACCATGCATAATCGTTAGGACTTTTAAATAAGATTAGTAGTATTCCATTTCTTTTTTATAAAAAATGAATTCAAGTATCTTCTTACCACGCATAACTGTAAGGACTTTTAAATGGGATTGGAATCAACTTGTCTATTTAATAAATCAATTTTGATATGCGTTCCATACATGCATAATCGTGAGGACTTTTAAACGAGCATGGAAGCACATAATCAAAAATTCCATGAAATTCACCCATGCATAACCGTAAGGACTTTTAAATGAGAGCGAATACTTTGGATATTTAAAAAAAAAATATAAAATGAAAAACCAATGATTTCCTGTTTAACATACTACATATTAACAAACTATATTGAATTTTGATTAGTAGTGGTTGTTAGAAATATGATAGGAATAGAGATGGTCATGGAATTTTCACCAATAGAAAGTTTTTATAACTCTTATTCAAATTTCTAAAGAAATTTACTAAATATACTGTCTCAAGTTATAATATATGATTAATATCAACACTCATCACTTTTTCAATCATTATTTATCTTTTCGATAATTAGTAGGGAGTCAGATTAGTCAATATATTCATTTAAGATCAAATCCAAAAATAATTATAAAATCAAATATTTTAAGACGACCAATCTGAAACAAGGTCAACAAAAAATATTTTCTAGAAGGGTTTTTATAAGAAAATTGTCTGCAAAAATTTGAAAATTATTTGAAGCGAAAAATATGTAGATATTCTCTTTGAAAAACAATGCAGCTACAAAAATATCTTAGCATAAATCACGTCTCACTAGTAATTTTTCTATCAACTAGATTACCAGTGTAATTTGCATCTGAAATTTTTCCTTTAACTTGAGATTATCATTAATTGAACATTATAGACTACACTGTGAAGTTTCAACAAATTTATTAAAATCATTTTTAATAGGTTTTAAATGAATTACTCTTGAATTTGAATTGAAGTCGTGTAAATGATGAAACAATGACCATAGTGTCAAATCCTGAAGTAATAAGATAAGCAAATATATCCACGTGTATCGTGAGTAATCAGCAATTAGTAAAACATTATCATTAGTCTAAGCAAATCTATAGTTCAAAGTTGGTTGGTTAATATCTTTAATAAGTCAGAATCAAAATCATCATTCATTTCACCATTACATTACTGGCTGATTTAATTCAGATTACGGTGCAGATTATCACATTTAATATATCGTTCAAAATGAATATATAATTGCCCTTTTTTAACCTTTACGATATTTTTCATTGTTTTCCATTGTGATTCTATCACCTTTATACTAGGCTAAGGAACTTTTATTAGTCGCCCGTTGTGTGTCTGGAACAGCCAGAATCCAGATAACACTTTTGTTGTTCCTTAGCCTGCCACCACACCTACACAATGAAAGATTTTTGTGACCTATTTGTTTTTATAGGTTCATGGTTGTTAGTGGCAAAATATTTTTGAAAAATATGTTTGTGAAGACACAAAACTATTTATATATGTTTCTTTTGACACCCAGATTTGCCTGACTTTCAGGGATTTTATATTTGTGCCTTTTGGAACCCAAATTGGAATTATTTTCACGTGTTTAGGTCTATAACAAAAAATATTTTGATTATGTCCTGTTTTTCTACAAATAGCGCGCTCGGATTTAACTTGATTAATTTCATTTCTAACATTTTCAAATTGATTATATCCAAGTTCTTGTCTAACTGCATTAACAGTTTGTTTCCCTAATAGCATATTCAACGATCTTTCACTTTTGAAAAATTTTCCTAAAGTCGTTGACAGTTGTTGGACTTGTGTTTTAAGAGATTCAATTTCACTTAATAATTGTGTGCACCTTTTAATTGAGTTTTCTCTCCTCGTGTTTTCACTTTCTTTCAAAATGAGAATTTAATTTTCAAGTGATTTAATTTCAATTTTTCATTTTTTAATTTCATCTTCAAATGTTGGACACTTTTCACACTTAGGGCTCTTAATTTGATAGTTTTTAACTAATTGATTAAGCTGTTTATTTGATTCTATCAAACTATCTCTTTGTGATTCAATTTTGGCATATTTTTCCCTAAGTCGTTCAAAACAGCCATTTAATTCGCGGAAATATATAAGTAATTGTGAGTGAGAAAGTTTTGATGCCTCCCCTTGGCTCATCATCATCACTATCAATTATATTACCTCGAAGGGACAGATATGCTCTCTCACTCTTACTGCTAGTGCTTTTATTATCATCATCACTTTTATTCCACATGGCTGTAAAATTTATCCTTTTTAATTTCTTTTCTTTACCGTGTCGATTTCGAGGATAATTGGGCTTGGTGTATCCGGGTTTATTGCACTTGTGAAAGATGATCTTTCGTTCATTTGGGTTGTCTAGTGCTTTGACTATTCAGCTTTTCAATTTTTGATTTAGAGCTGGATTTCTGTATTTTCAGTTCCACTTTTTGAATATCTTCATTAATAATGCCAACTCAGCCGCTCCATCTTCATCATCGTCACTGCTGCTTTTTGTCAATCCTGCTAAGCATGTTTCTGTATCGATTGAGGAGGATTTCTCATTGTTATTTACTTTTGCACCATATATTGCATAAAAGGTATTCCAGGTTTCCTATGCACTTCCATAATGAGAGACAAAGTTAAAATTATCTTGATTAATATGAGAATATAATATATGCATAGCAAGAGAATTAATCGGGATTATTTTCTCGTTGTTATATTACACCCATTTTCAATAATATCCCAACATTTAACATTAACAGATTTTAAATAAAATAACATTTTCAATTTACAATTCAAAAAATCCGTTCAATCAAAAATAGGAGGATAATACTAGACTGACCCTTGGAAAAAGTAGCCATTTTAAAAATTCAAAATTAAAAAAAGGGTCTCTGAAAATCAAACTTAAAAAAAAATTGGCTTTTGAACCAGGCTCTGATAGCACTTGTAGAATCGATTTCACCCTAAAGGAGGGGTGAATAGAGTGATGTTATTAATTATAAAAATTATTGCAGAAGTTTATAAAATATTTTCAACACAGATATATCAGAATAATAGCAGCACAGATAATAGCAGAATAAGAAGTGCAGAAATAGAACAACACAGAATTTACCCAGCTTCGACAAAACCGTACCTACATGCTACCCCAAGGTTTCTATTAGAAATTAAGCAGTCATACACTTACACACTTAAACTTGCAACACCCGTTATCGACTAGCCTTAACTCTACGCTCTAAATCCTGCCACAACTCAGCCACTGAGTTGCGAATTCTCGAACTACACCACCATAGCTCGTCCCCTAGGCACACGATTAGAAATTACAATTGTTTAAAAGGAAAATAGAATAAAAACAAATTAAATAACCCAAAACCCCAATTTAAAATAAAGCAAAGCCTTTAAAAATAAAGCAAGGCCGGCGCACAAATAAACAAGTGATAAAATTAAATCCCTTTTCTTTTGTATTATAGCTTCGGCCCAATATCGTTGTTTAACAATGGCTGTTCATTCTTGCACCTCTTTGCTCTGAAATTAGGCCTTTGGAAAATTGAAGTTGCCGACATTAATATCTCGATCGAATGATGATTTACGTCCCTTAGCTTTGTCGATCGATGCTTTCTTCTCTTTGCACTCGTTCACGGCTGCTTCAATTTTGGTCGAGCTCGATTATCAAAATGGTATGCAATTTTTCCTTTTTCGATATTGATTCTGCTCGACCTTTTTATTCTAGTTGAATGATTATGCTTATTTGCTTGAACTTGAGTGATCTTCTCGGCCGATGATGAATGGGTTTATATAGGTTCGAATCCCTTTATTTTCGTTCGTCTTGAACCAATTGAATTTGTCAATTTCTATGCTTTTGCCATTCGATTTCGTATGGATGATAGTGATTTTTTTTGACTTGTTCATAATCATATATTTCCTTTACTTGGTTGTCATGGCTTCGATTTTAAGCTGTATCACTCCTTGACAACCACGGCTTTGAATTGTTTGGACTTTTGTCTTCGGTTTGAGTTTTCTCTATAACTTGAATTCGGCCAGTGACTTTGGAAATGATTGACTCCGGCCATTTCTTTGATATTGAACTGCAGTTGTTTACTTGATAATGATGGCTTTGATTTGTATTTTGTCCCAACTTGCTGTATATCATTATTTTGAAACTGCTACCTAATGCTTTGTTCAAAACCGCTGTTACATTTGAATCTCTGACATTTTTAAAATTGACTTTGATGTAAAAAATTGTCTTTTACTTGTTCCACTTGGATTTGGGTTCGCACTGCATATGTATGTGTTAGTTGCTGTGCATGTTGTTCTGATTCTATGTGAAGTCACATCTGTACACTTGTTGTTGCATTGAACTCTGTTAACATGTGCACCGAGTTAGCTCTGAATCAATGTCATATATGTGAGTGCACTAGTATTTCATAGTGTCTGGTCTTCAAGTTGAGTTGTAGACTTCAGTCTGTTGTACTTCATGTTACCTTGCGTACATATGTAGCATGTTGACCTTATGTTACTGTTGGACTGTGCATTACACTTGAGTCTTGTTCATGGATTGATTTCGACCTATTCCGTTGTCACTGTATAGTTGTTGTGCACTGTGCATATCGCTGCACTGCTTTGAGTCAGGTTGCACACTGTCTATGTTGGTTTTTTTTAAGCCTGGGCATGTGTACCGATCTATGATGTTGCTCCTTGATTATATCATTCATGTTGCTTGGTTGCACTATCCACTTCGTTTCACTGTTGCTTGACCATATGCATTTCTTTGAACTTTGCACTGTCTACTTTCTCGACTTGTTTCCATTTCATTGATACTTGCTTATGTACTTGGATGGTTTAAACTTGATGGTTGGACCTGTTATGTTCTTACTGTTTTGAATTCAGAGCTTGTGTATTTCATCCCTTGTCTGGTATACATGTGCATTGCCTATATATGTGTACATGCTGTAGCCTGAGATTGATCTTGACTGTCTCGAACTCCATGTCTGGTTTGCTCCTTTGTTTCAGTGCTTTTATATGTTCACTGATTTTATATGTCTTCAAGTGTGTAGCACTGAAACTTTATGGTCGAAACTTGTTTTATGTGTCTTGACCATTCCATTTTGATTTTCACCTACGTTGAATCCAGCTTATAGCTTGGGTTTGACCTTGTGCTCGTGTCATGACTTTATTTGTATTGCACTTGAGTTGAACCCAACTTTTCATTTGGGTTTGAACTATGCTCACCTGTCCCTATAATTTGATCAAGTGTATATTGGTGTGCACGACCTTGTGGCATGTACAGTGATACACTGTGCATGTCACAAGCTGTTCGTGTATGACGAATTCAAATCTAAGTGATGACGAACAACCCAAATAACCGAGGAAAATAATATTTTCTAAATACATTTTTATTTTACACTGAAAAAATATTTTCTTTTTCAATTTTACCGCGTCAGTGTGTATTTTTGCAGATTGCTCAGATGCTGGATTTAATCTAGAATAAAGTTGAAGAATTAATATGAGTGAATGAGCGATATGTAATGAGGACAGTTGTATAAATCGAAATGTATCGTAATTGAAATTTTGTATATATAGCAAGAGCACAAATTTGTACTTTTGAAAATTGTAATAAATATTTGTTGAATAAAACATCTGTTTGAATTTAAATTCTGTGTTATTTATTTTATTCAACAAATATTTATTTAATTATGTGAAAAATAAAATAGTACATTAAAAAATACATTTAAATTAATATATATGTTTATTATCATCAAACAAAAACCATATACTCTCATATTCAACATTTTGAATAATGAAGTCCATTTTTTGGTAAAATAGTTTAAATTGGGATTTTGTACTTATTATAAATGGTTTAAATATAAGATTTATAAAATTGATTTTTTACAAATCAAAATAATGGGATTATTAAGGAGTTTGGTAAATGTTAAAATGAAGTTAGAAATGTATCTTATAAGTAAATAAGAATTATAGATTTATAAATTTGTGAAGTTATACAAGAATTATAAATAAAGAGATTTATAAGTAATTAACTTATAGTTTGGATTTGGGCATATAAAAGAGATTTATGAGTTTGGTAAATAAAGGATATAATAAATGGAAATTTTTATAAAATATAAATGTGATTTATAAAAATTGTTTTGTAAATATGAAATCAATTTAAATTGATAAACTAGATATAGAAGTTTATTAAAGGAATTTCATCCATGATTTTGGACAGTGGATTATCCTTTAATAAATGTGTAGGAGTATTTATTTGGTAAATGAACTATATTCATCATTTTGGA
This sequence comes from Allium cepa, assembly GCA_030765085.1. Taxonomy (NCBI): domain Eukaryota; kingdom Viridiplantae; phylum Streptophyta; class Magnoliopsida; order Asparagales; family Amaryllidaceae; genus Allium; species Allium cepa. The sequence continues at coordinate 413,270,487 of CM060937.1, forward strand.
CAGTGAATAATCTTTTAACTTAAATAAATGTTTTGATAAGTGATCTTTTGAACGGAGTTAAATGGTTTAAAGATGTTTTAAAACGTGTTAAGTAACGAATGCATAGATTTCAACATTCATTGTTAATATAGATGTTTTCGAGTAATAAGGAAATGATGGACTATAACACTGTTGTTATAGTAAATGATTTCAAAAGGAAATATTTAGTATAGTATATGGGATTTATATATCTATCAAATTTTTGAATCCCTATACTATTGATTTTGGGTTGTCGTAACGATATTTTACGCAACATTCATTTTGATCCAAGTAAATGTGTTTAAGAGAATATTTTCCTAAAAAAAATAAAAATATACTTGATCATGTTTAAGTGTATGTAATATTTTCTAAGCGTTGAAAATAAATTAATTTGTGAATTACTTATCATTAAATAAGTATTTGTAAATGTTTTCCAATATAGAAGTTGAAATGGTTTTGAGAATATATCTTTCTAAAGATAATTTTAAATGAATATTTGGAAAGTGATTTAATTAATGAAAGATTAATCAAAAGGGCCTAGTGATTGCTTATGGTGCAAAATATTTGTTTGTTTGCTTTAATAGTTAAACAACTGACTATCAAATTTGGCCATTTTAGTTCCTCGACTTGATGTGGGAATTATTTAGTCATACACTTAGTATGTAGCCTTCTGTGTAGGCTGGATTATCGTTTGTGTTGAGATGTTGATTCATGTAATGCGGAGTATTACTCTAATCTATCGAGCTTCCTTCTTGGCTAAAGGATATCAAGTTAAAAGTTGGAGACATGATAAATCTATGAGACATAGTTTCTATGTTAGGTTGTGAAACGCTTTTGCATTGTTAGTGCGAAGAGACCGGGATCGGTTTATCCGAAAACCACTTCGGACGAACATTTATGTGATGATTGTGCAGGTTGGTTGTGTTGATATTGATATTCAGGATTTTTCAGTGGAGGATTGCTTTGTTGATCGTTTGGGGTTAAAATCCCAATATACATCCAGTAGCAATAGTCTCTTCGTTATGAAATATCCAATGCAAGGACTATTCGCTACTGATCCTAGGATTTCCTGACAGGATGTGGTAGGAAAGTACCTTCGATTTGTCTTGTTACTGGACAACTTGTATGGATGTTTGTCTGACATTTCATTTCTAAAGATTACGCACATTGGTTTTTACAAATGTACATTACTATGGCGGAGAAGACAACTTCTCTTAGCGTAACACTCCTTGAGAGGTATGAGCTCAAAAGTTGTATTTTTGTGGAAGGGAATTAGTAGTCAACGGAAATGACCGTGTGGCATTCAAAGTGATGTGATATGTGAAATGTAATTGTTATCTCAGGCCTCATCAACCGAAAATGACCGAAACATGGTTAGATGTAGCAAGGCTAAGTGGGTCGCTCCCAAGTAGGATATGATCATCCTCTTTTAAATATATCATTACACAATATGACGTCATGTTTCTGATTATTGTGGTTTGTATGCTATGAGGTCCCTCGAAAAAGGTTAGTAACGACCAGAGGATGGTATATTCGGTACTATCTAGTTACAGAGATATGCCAGTCTTGTGTTGGTAAAGGATCCTTTGTGATGGTCTTCAGCATATTCCTCTAGAGATGTACTGCCGGAAGGTAGTCCCTTCACCTGGATATTTGTATGGAAATCCAAACTCCATTACGTACATACCATTTATTTATAGAGCCTAGTATGTTGGAATTTAATAATGATAACAATTTCAGCTATTTTGATTATTATTTGTATACTAGACACTAGTATAATATAAGTTGATTTGATATGAAATGTTTTAGTTATCGTAAGGTAAAAACATGTCCGTGTATGTGTAGGCGGTCTTACGAGATACTTTTTTTCTGATAAAGGAAAAGTTTGGAAATTTAATAAATTCAGTTGAGAGTATTTCTCACGCTGGTTTACCAGACCGATCCGGACGTTCTTCCCTTTCAATGCACGGGTCAGACCAAGTATATTTACAGGTTTAGATTTGGTGCTATTGGAGCTTAAGCAGGCGAGTCGGAGATCTTCATTTTCATATACACTTATCTGTTTTGGTTATCCGCTGCTTAGTTGTTGTGTATTATCGACAATTGTAAGGACATGTTATTATAACTATTCAAGTCGATGGTTAGTGATTGATTGTTGAAATCTGATTGAAGTATGTATATACAGTTTCTGTTTTGTAAAGATCATTGATATGATATTATATGTTTTCCGCTGCGATGTATGATTCTGTATTGTTCTATTTGGTTCTATCTTCTCTTTTTCTTCTTCTCTCTTCTTTTCGTTCTCATGACTTTCCGTAAGTCTATGCTTTTTGGGTCGGACATGTGTGGTTTATTGTCGATCCAAGGGATACAGATTTGAGGGTTGTCACACGTGGTATCAGAGCTTAGATTTTGTATATTCTTAAGCTTTGATGCATACTCAGTATAGATAGGGACAGTCGCACCCTAGATTGAGTTTGAGTGTATTATATATATGAGCGCGTATTTGTTAGTGATATATAAAATATTTTATATTGTGTTTACTTATCCGTTGAGCTGTTTGTGAATTTTGGTCGGTATGTGGGACGCTATATTATCGATAGGGATTTCTAAACACTTAAACGTGGAAAGTCGACATAGTATCATTTTAAATTGGGTAAATGAAATAATTTTACCTTGATTATATTTTGTATATAAAGGAAACAATTTTTCAGAACTATTAAAGTGTATATAAATGAATTGTTTGGTTGTTTGAAAATATAAATATATATAAGTTAATAATAGAAGATGTTTGAATAATCTAAATAAAACAACAATTGTAAAAGAATATATTATATATGCAAATGAATTATAAGTACGAAATTATAATTAATACGATTTATAACTGTGAAATAATATTATATATAAGAAATGAAATAATATTAATATATTATAAATATGAGTTATAAATAAAAATGAATTTAAACTGAGAATGTGAGAATTTTGAATTCGAATATTTTGAAAGTTATTTTTCAAAGTTTAAAGATGTTATACTATTATAAATCTAAATAAGATAAATAAATTTGGAATGGAGCTTATATAAGTAAAGTGAAATTATATAAGTAAAAGAGTTTAAAAATGTGATTTATAAATAATAAAAGGATTTTTTTAAAAGAATATAAAGCACTGAATTCACTACTGTTGCTAGGAAACAATAAGGGTAATGATTGCAGCATCATCAGTATCATTTTCGAGTTTCTCTTTGATAGATTTGCTACCAATAGTAAATTGAAAATTTAAGTTTTGTTTTGATAAACAAATTTGAATTTTAAATCCAAGTTGAAATTGATAAATATAAGTAGAATAATACTTATAATATGAAAACAAAAAAAGTTTAACATCGGTGAAGTTGAAATAAATTCGAGTTAGCATAATAAAATATATGATTTGAAATTTCACTGAAGGAAAGTTAAATAAATTGAATTGGATTTGAACTGGATTAGATAAGCTATTGAAATGGATTTTAAACTTAAGGTAGTAAAGTGATTATATAGTATGATTTGGAAGTTTAGATAAATAAGTTGTATAACTTGTAAAATAAGAAAATGTAAGGAGAACCAAATATTAAAATGGTTGAACATTTTGGTTAAGCAAAACAAAATCTTAATTTATATAGTGATATGAAATTTAACTTAAGTAATGTTGAATGAAGTTGAATTTGATAACAAATGAATTAATAAAATGAAGTAGTTAAATGAATATGAATTTGAGTTATATAATGAAATTCAACTTTAGTGGTAAAATATTTTAGCAATTGAATAATTAAATGAAAGTCAATTAGATATTGAACCAATTGAAATTAAAAGTGTTAAATCAAATTGAATGTAAACAAAGAAAATATGAATGTTGAATGTAAAGTAAATAAAGTTGGTTATGTTGGTTATGCATTAGTTGTTAGATTGGTTGTTAGTTGATTGTATAAAAATTCATATGAAATCGAATCAATAAAATTGAAAGCTACGTAATTGAATTCAAATTGGAAGTAAGTAAATCTAAATAGAATTGAATTTGATTTGATTTGGAAGTGAACAAACTTGAATGTGAATTAGTGAATGTAAACTAATTTGAAATGGATAAAATGAATGTTAGTAAAATTCAATGTTAATGAATCAAATATGAATAAATTGAAAATCAATTCAATAATATTAACAAGAAATGAATGAATATTGGTTTGGTTATGGATTGATTGGATAGATATTGGTTTGTTGGGTGATAGTTGTTTGATGGTTGGATTTGTTGATTATTGATTGCATTTGCTATATTGGCATATATAGTTGTTGTATTGGTATATGTTGTATATTGATATTATTTTCTATATACATGTTTCTCATTGTATATTGAGTGTTTAATAGGTGCGAATGGCATATACTTCGCATTTAGAGCTCGCTTTCCCGCTATATTAGCCGTACATGCTTGCTATTAATACATAAGGCACATATCTCGAATTACATATCATACTTTTGTATTTTTTCCCTACGGGATGCCTCATCGTCGAAGTTGAGATGTATATTTGTGATATGTATGTTGTGATCCTAATACGATCGAACCGCGCAATGGAGACGCAGGCGATTTTTTTATGAAAATTTATGGCGTTAGAAAATTTTGAGAAATTGGAAAAAAATTTGATAACTAAAGTTTTGATATTGAGTTGAAAAATTAGACGACATTAGCTGGTTTTGAAAAGACAACTATGAATGGATTTGAAAACTTAGAAAAGTTTTTATAAGAAGTTTAACTAATGGATTTTGGAAAATTTAAAATGTTTAAATGAATTTGATATCTAGTTTGAACGAATTTTTTTGAAAAGTTAATGGATTTTATGGCTTTTTCTTACTTGGTAATTTCAAGGGCGAAATTCTTTTAAGTAGGGAAGAATATAACGACCCATAATTTTAGTCATTCGAAATTCATATATTTAATTAATTTTAAATATTCACAAGTTAATTTTATAAGCTGAATAACTTATTACTCGAATATAGTGATTTAATGGAATAATTAAATTGTTAATTTAATATCTGAAATTAAAGAAATAATTGGAATTGGAATTCAATGTGAATGAAAATGATTTATACAATTAAATTAAATTCTATTTGAATTAGAATGGTGTTATAGATCTTTTAAAATTGAATTAAAAGTTAATTTGTAGAAATTGAATATTTTAATATTTAATTAACGTGTAGAAGTATCAATTTTTCATGTAGTCTCAGATTTCGATCAAACTAGTTTCATTGGATCTATAATGTTATATTATTATAGGATTTCAAATTTCGTGTCAATCGGATTTACAGTTTGTCTGGGGCAATCTGAAATATGTAGAAATCTGTTTAAGTAAATTTTAAATTTAAACAGTCGATTCGAAAACCTATCTTCCAAATATGATCGAAATAGCTTTTGATATATATTCCATCGTATTCCGAATAGGGGTAAAACATTATAAACGCAAGGCGGCATGCATAGTTTGTAGTTTCGAAAACTTTCGGATGAATAGTGCGCGTAAATTTTCTATAAAAGATCATAATTTTCACTTTTTTCACAATTCTAAGGTTAACAACCCTAGCCGCCAGTTTTATTTTGATGGCCATAAACATTCAACACTTCCTCCTCGATTATCTCTCAATCCCTCGATTATTTTGAAAATCTTCCAACTAGAAAATTATAGAGGGTAGTGAGTACTACAAGATCAAAGGCTATGATCTGATTTGGAGTGTCGTAGTGACTGCTAGGGGCTCGCGTTCAGCGCGTGTTTATGGGGCTAGGTCTCGGTAGTGGGGTGGATGAGCTTAACTAAATCGAAGGAGTTGGTGGAGCTCTTGATGGGATTCGACGTGAAGGTTGTTGATCATCTTCAAAGGCAACGTGGAGGGCTCGGTAATTCAATTGAAAACGGTGGTATGGGATTTTTTCGTTTACATTTTTGAACGAATAATAAGAAAAAGAAAATGCGGCCAAGATTGATCAAGCAAAAATTAATGGCCTAGATTGATTCTAGGTTCTAAAAATAAAATAATTTTGTAAATTTATATATATTAAATTCATATAAATTTTGAAATTGCATAATTTCTTCATACAAGGTCTATTTTTGACGAAACGAATTATGTTTGGTTCATATTAACGAGCATTAGTTTGGAGTTGATTGGGTTAGTGAAAATTTTACAGAATCTCACAGCGGAATGACAAACTATAATAATCAAATAAACAGTTCATGAAGCTGTTTACAAATAACATTGGTAAAACCTTTATAATACTGATCAGAGTAACATAAAACAAGAATAAATAATAAATAAATGCAGCGGAACAACATGATGTATTGGAATAAATAATAATAATATCAAGTCTTCGTCTTCGTCCTCCAGAAAGAAATCTTCGATAAACTGAAAAGCTCAGGCTGACCCGAGCGAATTGAAAAGACAAAACATTCGAGTCAGAACAAAACGATCTTACGTAAGTTAATCAATGGTAAATAAATATGAGTGTAACGGTGTCAGAGATATTTATGGGATTTGACATCTCCTATCCAATGTCGATATGAGTGCAATAACTTAAGTGATGTTCGGGATTTCCGTCTTCTAAGGATCTGTTAAACTATCTACTATGTAGTACAATACGCTATTATAACTGTGTCTATAGTAAAGTAAAGTATTAAAATAGCGTTAAGGCGTTACCCATATCCCCCTTAACACATTTTTATATAATATTTCCATAGTATATACAATACCATAATTCCTCTGTAAACTAGTGGGCTATAAGAGGGCACTCCATAGGTATGGTACAAACCAAACTCGTAGAAGGCACGATAGAGCATGTGAACACGACACTCGAGGCAATGCCAGGGTGGATATACGAAGTGCGGATCCGGACTGATGGTAATGCATAGCAGCTGCTACTACCCACCTCGGTGCACACTTCAATAATCAAAATCATGGGGTGGCTACCAAATCATCATAGAGTCATAATATGCCATCGAAGAAATGTGTCCGATCAGAGGTTCTACCTCACTTGGCCCTACGTGGCTCTTGTTTTAGTCACATCTAAGCAAACTCATGGGAGTCAAGGTCACGTAAATACATTATACAGGATCATTTTCCAAACCATCCTAATTCATTTCTGGAATCTACACTACGTACATAATTGTAAAAGTGGTTTTTGGTATTGGCAGAGAGTATGACAATATCCGATCTCGGTCTCTTTAACAACCAAACGCTTATTTCACACTGGATGGTCCTTTTACAGTTCAAAAGTCAATTCATAATTGATATCAAAATATCATATTCTCAAAACCCTATCACTTTTGAATCATTATCACTTTCAAAATCACATTCACTTCCAAAATCATATTCAATTTTACATTTATCGATAAGATAGGTTAATCAAATCCTTGTTCCGAAATCATCATATTTACTCAAATATGTCTCATTAAAAAGTATCAATTCCAAATTCCAACTTAGGTTGTATCATCATTAAGGATTTAAATATAAATACTTCTACTTTACATAGTGTGAAATTTTAGAAAATATATTAGATAGTCATAAATAGTTTTAATAGTTTAAAAATAGTTTAAATATATTAAAATAGTTTAAATTGTTTAAATGGATTTAAATTTGATTTAATTTGATTTAAAATGGTTTAAATAGTTTTAAAATAGATTAAATAGATTTAAATTATGTTAATTTTTTTAAATAGATTAAATAAATATAATATATATTAAATAGATTTAAATTATATTAAGTAGATTTCAAATAGGTTTAATTAGTTTAAAATAGGTAAAATAGATCAAAATGGATTAAATAGGTTGTAATGGATTAAAATAAATTAAAATAGTTTAAAATTGATTAAAATAGTTTAAATTGATTAAAATTATTTAAATTAGTTTAAAATAGATTTCAGAGTTATATCCAAACATTTTCAATAATTCAATTCCGATGAATTCATTTATATTTGATACTTCAACTTTGGAATTCCAATTTAAATCCTTTGAACAATTCATTAAATCAATTCCAACATTAGTGCTTAGATTATCGAAAATAATTCAGTATAATAAATCAATTTCTATTTCAAAATGCCAGTTAACTGAATTCAAAATTCAAAGAATTAAAATCATTTAATTTAATCAATCCGGTGTCCGTATATAATTTTCTACCCTATGGTCAGGTGATACGGATATATATCATTTCAATCGGCAATTTAAAATTTTATGGTTATATAACATTTCAAACTGCAATTTCGAATTAAATAAAAATCCATAAAATTGCTCGAGTCTATCATTTCAACCCATAACGATTTTTCCCTAATCTGTAGATCGTACGGGTATGTATCATTTCAACCCACAGGGAACTTGCAGTGTTATAACAGTATAAAAATACAACATCCAATCATCCAATATCAACAATCAAACATCCATCACAATCATCATCCAAATCAACCAATAAACATCAACAGATAACCGATTATCATTAACAGGTATTAGATTGGCAATTAAATTCGATATTAAATTAAACGATGATTAAGTGCAATTAAAGTCAAATTTAACTAGAATGATAGTTTAAACATACCAAACATTTAATTTCTAATTACATCATAATTTAAATTCAATTAACATAAGATAATTTAATCGTTGTGAGTGGGTCAACACACTCACCTTTAATTTCAAATCGATTTGAAATCCGAAATAAGGCCTAAAATTCAATTGTCTCGGAATTCATCCAAACTAGAGCTATAATGTCCAGAATTTCGATACGATCTCAACATAGAAAACTGCACAAGAATCCGAGCTCGTATGCAAAAGTTATTAACGTTAGAAGATTGGATAATTTCGACTTTGGGTCTTACTTTGAGTCGCCGCCTCAATACCCGGTGCTTGCTTTGAGTTTTTGCAAAAATGACCCTAGACCCGGGTTATTTAGAACCTGACCCAAAGTTGCTACAGGGTTTTTGCCTCTAGAACTCAAAGCTCATCCAGATCCACCTTGTTTGGCATGTAACACTCTCTAACCCGAAGTTGCTGTAGGGTTTTGCCTCTGGAACTCGAAGTTAACCTCTTCCCGACTCGAACAAACCTGGAGCAACATTTTTTTTTTGAAATTAGTTTTTGAAATTTGGAATTATGTTTTATGTGCTAACGTTTGAGAATGAGGAAGAAGATGTACATACATAAATAATAAAATAAGAAACAACTAGGGTTTATAACAGCCTATATATAGGCAGGGTTGGATCAAAACGATAACATTAACCCGTAAAGCCCGTTTCGTTCCCGAAACGAAAATGAGTCATCCAATATATCAAAATATAGGTTTTCGATATTTTTAAACTCAATGAAATAGGTTTCTAGTCCTAATTCCATAGTATACAAAAGTTAGCTTTAAATTAGCTTATTTCAAATTGAATTCAATTAAATTGATTTCTACACGTTTCAAGCCCGTACGATCAAACGAAAAATCCGATCGCTATGAAACTTGAAATCTTATAATAATTCACCGTTACGTATCCAGAAACTGGTTTCGTCAGAATCCGAATTAGTGGCCAAAATGGCTATTTTCACAATAATCAAATAAATTATTATTAAATTAATTAAATCTCATTTTCAATTCAAATTTAATAACTAACAAATTTTGTCATTTTTGATTACTTAGACTTTACAATAATTTAAAACAAATTCACAAGTCAATTTAATGTTAATTTTTTTACCAGTTACAGTGTTTAATTTCAAATGAAATAAATACAATGATTATTACCTTGAATTCCAATAAATCCATTTATTCACCGTTTCATCTTATTATTCAATCAATTGTCATCTCATGACTATAATTTACATTTATTTATATCTTATTACAGTAATATTTTACAATTACCATTTTAGTTTTCATTAACTCAATATTTAATTGCAATAAATCCATTTATAATAATTTAAATTCTAATAAATTGCTCAAACTTGATTTCAATCCTTTTATTCAACCAATCATTACTTATGGAAGTAGTTAACATTAGTTTACATCTTATTGCATTAATATTCTACAATTATCAATTTAATTCACATTAACTGCACTAATTAAGTGAATTAATTGCAATTGATTTCCAATTTATTATCAATGAATTAAATGGTGAATTTATAATTAAACCACTGTTATAACTTACCAATTCAAACACATTTCTATGTTTGTTGTTAACAAACAAAACTAATAAATACACATACGGATTAATCATTCTATTTTAATCAATTTCAATTTATTATATATAATTTCACCATTTGATACAACATTTGATTTGTTTACTCACTTACATTTTATACCCAATTTTGACTTTACAATCATTCCAATTAATTGAGATTTCATTAAAATAGCTATCAATTGCCTTAAATTAACATTATTAAATTTCGATTAATTGGAATTGCATTAAAATGGTTATCCATCAACTTACACTAACATTATTACATTTCATTCTAGTTCTTATTCTCATTATTAATTATTTTTTCTTTCACAACACTAAATTTCAAAACTTATTTAATTAATAAATTTAATTATCGAAATTTATGGGTCATTATAGAGTTGGCAGGTTGTGCGAGTTGAAAGATTATATGTAATAATTGTTCGTAAGGGATCTTTTATGAATCTTCCCAAAAGAATTTGTAGAAGAATGTCACTAAGCGACATTTTATGTTTTGAACATAAGTTTTGTAAACTAAAATCAAATCGGTTTTACAGATAAAGAAATTCATAAAACGTTTATGAATACATATTCTGTTGCACTGAGAAACAATTGTTGTTTCTAGAAATACCAACTTCATTATGAAGAATTTTTTTAAAAGAATTACTTGTGGTCAAATGTAATTAGATACGATCCATAGATAATACCGACCAGATGAGATGAAATGAAATTAACTAACCTAAATGAACACAATGCATTAGAGTGTCTAATAAGTATTCTTGTATATTGAAGAGAAACTATGAGTTTCTTATTGATGTCGAAAATATATTATCCTAGGTTGTTTAATTAAACCATTGAGAGTGTTTACTCTATATGGAATGATGCACAAATCCGTAAGAATTCCAAGTACACTATCAAAATTTTGATTTTGGTGGTTATAACTGAAGGTATATTATCCATCGACCACGACCATGTCTTTATGAGTAAGACTAATGCAGTTGAAATTAAATAAGCAATATTGATAAGAATAATATCGTAAATTTCAATAGTTGAAATTAGCATAATATATTCGATATTTAACAAGTTCAAGTCAGTTTTGATTTACTCACAAAATTATCGCTTAATAAGTCCTAGTGTTTTGGTTCATATGTATTGAAAACAAAAAATTCTAAATAACGATTTAGAGTAAGCTGTAACCAAAAATGTCTCAAAGTCAGTGGGAGCGATATCAAGTTTGTGAGTCTTTGGATATGATCCAAGAAATGGTACGAAAGTATCATTTTATAAGTATCAAGATTGAGTAAGTACTTTGATAAAAATATCAAATAGTTTGATTTTTAGTCAAAATGCAGAGGAAGCATTTGTTCATAAGAAAGAACGTTAAAAGGTGCATTGATATTTCTAAACTATGAGTAAACAACACGTTGTTGATTTTAACGATGTACTTGTGTCAAAATAAGCCTTATTTGTTTTTATACTCAACATTGGATTAATAAATGATGTCTTTTATAGTAAGTATAATAGATGTTGGTGTCCAAAATGATATGCAAGGACACCTTATTAAAATGTTTAATATGGAACATGTAAGATTGATTCCTTTGCATTGGTAAAATAAATTATCATACATGTTGTGTTGTCTACTATATCATGATTTGTTTATGTATTTGATACATGAAGCAAATATCAAATCAAAGTTGATATCACTAATTGGTTGTTTGAAGTGTTCTCGTGTTTTTATAAAATAGTAGAGAGTTGTTTATAGAAACAAAAACACCATATGAAGGGGTGTTCAAATTAAGCTTCATAAGTCATAGTGAGTGTAGTATGTCAATAACAAATTCAAGATAAGAATATTTAAGTTGGAACTGTTCCAAATAAAAGACCGTGGCTTATTCAGTGAAAAAAGGTTATATACATCGCCTTGAATATAGCCGCAATAAAAAATAATGCATATAAAATTATAAGTGCACAAATTTATAACTGAGCCGATTCCAAATGTTGAGAATCTCATAACATTGTTATATGATAACAGTGTCACGATATGGTTCGTAATAGAATTTAGAGCTCATTTGAGGTCGAGGGGCATACTTCGAATTGTTCCACGTTATAAAATAGTTTATCACCATTGGTGTAACAACCCGCATATTTATCGATTTTATATTTAAATATTTTGTCGCTAATCAGATATTGGTCCGAAAAGCTACCTTTTGCAAACGGTCAAATTAGGACCGGAGACCACTTCCATTGAGTTCGAAATGCCGTTTACAATCTTTTTAAGTATAAACTTTGATATGTTTGGGGTTAGTGGAATTTCACTAACTTTTCCCGCTTTGGACTTTGGGTTGGTTTAGCCTATTAAACCTAAGTTCCAACCCATTCTCCTCATCTCTTCATAAATTCCTACCTAACTCTATTTTTAGCATTAATGGTAAGTGGAAAGCGAAATTAAAATTCCAAGCCCAAGTTCATTAGCAAATTCAACATCCAACTCCAAAATCAAAGTAAAGACATTGGATTCAAGCTTGTAGTTGCTTCTCTATTGACTTCAGGCTTCTTCTTCATTGAATTTGTGCAAAGGTGAGATTTTTATCTTACAATTCTAGTCTATAACTATATTGGACCGTTGGGAATGATTCCCCATCACTTTATCATGTACATTTGCATTTGGTTTGGATTGGATTGGTGAAAAACCCCAATTTTTGGTGTTTTAGGCAAAAAACTGCAGTTAGGTCGTTCTGCCTATGCTAGGTCGTTCGCATGGAAAAGTCTCGGGCTGCATATTTCGTTCGCCCTTAAGTCGTAGGTCGTAGGTCATAGGTCGCTCGGCTCTAGGTCGTAGGTCGCTCGGCACTAGGTCGTAGGTCGCTCGGCTCTAGGTCGTAGGTCGTAGGTCGCTCGGCACTAGGTCGTAGGTCGTAGGTCACTCGGCAATAGGTCGTAGGTCGTAGGCCGTTTGGCCTTGAAATGCTCGATTTAGTTCGATTTAGGTCGGCGTTCAGATTGGTCGCTCGACTGAGTTAGTTCGCATACCCCCTTTAGGTCGTGTGTTCCACTAGGTCGTGTGGACCCTTAGGTCGTTGCACCTTATTTACAATAGGTCGTTAGACCTTTAACCCTCTAGGTCGCGTGACCCTATTTCCCTTAGGTCGTTAGACCTTATACCGTTAGGTCGCATGACCTTTATACCTTTAGGTCGTGTACCTTGTTAGGTCGCGAGTTTGATTAGGTCGTTCGGCCTTAAAATGTTAGGTTGCTTGGCCAGTGCTTTTGTTAGGTCGCAAGTCCCTTAAGTCACTCGCCTCTGTTAGGCCGCTCGTTTCTGCTAACTCGCGAACACCCCTAGGTCGCAACCAATAGGTCGCTCGATCCTATCCTCCCTTAGGTCTTCACAAGGTCGTACCGTTTTGGACGGGGCGCTGCCCCTGGACCCCTGCGACCTGACCGGGCAGGTCGAACCCCGTAGCGGGGGTGTTGCCCCCACACCCTCACCTTGGGGGGTTGCCACCCCCCCGGACCCCCCCTCCGTAGGGGATCTTATCTGAAAAACATTCAACAGAACTTGCTTTGTTGAGATGCTGAGTTGACCATTCTTCGAGACAGACTATCTTTGGCTTCTCGGTCGATTTTATGGTATCAGAGCCAAACTTCGGAACAATGTAGAATAACTTAACAAGGATCATCGTCCTAATTCCACCTTAGGAGTTATGTCATAGGATTAATTCGAGTCGTCGTACTGATTCATCTTATATCCTTTATGATTCCTTGTTTTATCTAGCAAGATTGCTTGATATTCATTAGTGAATAATCTTCTTCTTTCTTTCTTAAGGAAGAGAAATGGTTAGACCTAGTCATCCCAGAGCTGGACCATCTAGTGCTCCACCCTAAGATGGAGTTTTTATGACTACCCAGCAACTTCTTGACCTTGTCACGAATGCTCAAGCAACCGGTTCTAATCCGGAACCTACTCACCCTAAATCTGGGTTTGCACGTTTGTGCAATGATTACACCAACCTGGGTGGGAAGCCATTTAAAGGTTCTGAAACTATCATCGAGGTCCAAGCTTGGTTGAGGACCTGCGATCGAATCTTCATTCGCATGAATCTCGTCGATCTTCACCGTGTTCAGGTGGCTTCCAATATGATCCAAGAGAGAGCATTGGACTGGTATGAACTTCTTATTTCTAAAGTCAACGAAGCGGACCTTACCTGGGAGCAATTCCATACACGCTTCGAGTTAAAATTTATACCAGAAGCAGAGAAGGTAACTCTGGCTCGACGCTTTATAGACCTTGTTCAAGGTGAGTCCTCTGTGACTGATTATGTCGCAGCCTTTGAGTCGCTTTCCAAATATGGGGTTGAATACATCAACACCTCATTGAAGAAGAACCAGAGGTTCGTTTATGGCTTAAACAAAAGCCTCAAGAAGCCATTACTTCTAAAGTTAGAAGTTCCTTTCGACCAACTTATAGATATCGCTCTTCGTTTGGAAGAGGCTCATAAAGAAAGTGATGTTGAAGTAGTAGCTTCCAAACCCAACTTCAACAACAAAAAGAGGCCCAGTAAATTCAAAGGCCCTTATCCCAACAAAAAGGGTAAGCATTCAACCCCTACGGCAAAGTCTCCTTCTCCTAGTGGTGCGAGATGCTTCGACTGTGGATCCGGGGATCATTTTGCGAATAAGTGCTCTAATCCCAAATCTTGTCGCTATTGTAAGAGCCCGGATCATTACATACATCAATGCCTCAAACGTGAAGGCAAGAAGGAGGGAGAGTTAAACGTGGCTCAAGCCCCTGGCAACACATCTCGTGGCCAAGGTATTTCTTATTCCATTCTTGATGGTATTATTTTATTTCATGATCAACCTATTAGAGTTCTCTTTGATACGGGTGCATCCCATTCTTTTATATCAAAGGATCTTGTCGACACTTTCTCTTTCAATGTTGATGCTTTAATGACTTCCTTGAGAATTGCGAATCCTGTTCGTGGATCCGCAACTCTTAGTTTGCTTTGTAAAAATGTGGAGATTATTTTATGTGATTTTCCATTCCTAGCCGATTTTCATGTTATGCGTTACCTAGGCTTTGGAATGATTTTGAGAATGGATTGGCTTAATCGTTATGAAGCTCGTATCCTATGTCCTGAGCGGACTATTTATCTCCGACATCCACAATCTGTAAATCAGATTTCTATTATTCTTAAAGATTCGGATTCTGCATTGACTGCATCTTTATATTCTTTAAGTCCTCATGATAATGATGATGATGAGGAAGATGTCATTTCTCGAATTCACGTCGTTTGTGAATTTTCCGACATATTTGCGCCCGTTTTAGGTTTACCACCTAAACAAGCAATTGAGTTCAGAATTAATCTTACCCCTGAAGCTCAACCTATTACTCGTCCTCCTTATCACATGTGCAATAAGGAAAATGAGGAGATGCGCAAACAATTATCTGAATTGGAGACGAAGCAATTTATTCGCTCTAGCTCCTCGCCTTAGGGAGCTTCGGCTATTTTCGTGAAGAAATCCGATGGTACGCTTAGGCTTTGCGTTGACTATCGCAAGCTTAACGATCTGACTATTAAAAATAAATATCCTTTACCTTGGATTGACGATTTGTTTGATCAGCTTAGCGGAGCTTGGGTCTTTTCATAGTTGGACTTGGCTACGGGTTTTCATCAGCTTCGTATTGCTGAGGATAGTATTCCTTTGACATCGTTCCGTACTCGTTATGGATCTTATGAATGGCTTGTTACGCCATTTGGTTTAACAAATGCTCCGGCTTACTTCGTTAACCTCATGAATCGAGTTTTCAAGGCTTTCCTCGATCGGTTTGTTCTCATCTTCATTGATGATATCCTTGTGTATTCTAAAACCGAGGAGGAGCATGAAAAGCATCTTCGGATTGTATTGGAAACTCTTAGGAGTAATCAATTAAAGGCAAAATTTTCTAAATGCCACTTTTGGCAATATCGTGTGAAGTTTCTCGGTCATATTATTTCCAAATCCAGAATTTCCGTGGATCCTTCAAAGATTGAAGCGATTCAAGATTGGAAGAGACCGGAGGGTGTGACAGAGATTCGTAGTTTTCTCGGATTGGCGGGTTATTACCATCGGTTCATTAAAGAATTTTCTAAGATTGTCGTGCCTCTTACTGGCTTGACTAAGAAGGGAGTTAAATACATTTGGTCGGACAAATGTGAAGCCTCTTTTCAGAAATTGAAAGAACTCCTTTCCGATGCTCCTATTCTTGTTATTCCAGAGGGGAATCAAGATTTTGTTGTTTATACTGATGCTAGTCACGTTGGTTTGGGTGTCGTTCTTATGCAAAGAGAACGTGTTATTGCTTATGCTTCTAGGCAATTGAAGCCGGCCGAGACTAGATATGCCACACAAGATTTAGAACTCGCGGCTATTGTTTTCGCCCTTCGAATTTGGCGTCATTATCTATTGGGAGAGAAATTTATTCTTTACACGGATCATAAGTCTTTGAAATATTTATTTTCTCAAAAGGAACTTAATTTGCGTCAACAATGTTGGCTTGAGTTCCTTTCACCTTATGATCTTGATATTCTTTATACCCCCGGTAAGGTTAATCGTGTCGCCGATGCTCTTAGCCGTAAACAACAAGCAGTTGTTTCTATGATGATATCCGAATGGAACGATCACAAGATTATATACACTTGTGAGATTCGAGAGCGCGTATCCGATTTATGCTCATCACTTGTTTTATGTAGCCTTGAGTCTCATCCTTCTCTTTTAGACCGCATTCTTGAAGCTCAAGGGCTAGATCCTGAATTGTCTCTTCTTGGCCAAAATGTTAGGGATAAAATTGATATTGAAGGTTTGAAAGACTTTGATATTGATTCTCGTGGCGGCATTCGAAAATTTGTAGAATTATCGTACCAAATATTGGTGATCTTCGTAAAGATATTTTAGAAGATTCCATCATTCTAAATTCACCATTCATCCTGGTAGTAGTAAAATGTACGCTGATATGAAGCGACTTTATTATTGGGAGGGAAAGAAATCTGATATTGTTAACTTTGTTAAGTGTTGCATGACTTGCCAACTTGTCAAGGCCGAACATCAAAGTCCTGGTGGGTTATTGCAACCTTTAGAAATTCCAATTTGGAAGCAGGACCAAATTTCCATGGATTTTATAGATGGCCTTCCCCGTTCTCGTTCGGGTCATGATAGCTTATGGGTGATCGTTGATAGACTTACTAAATCCGCCCATTTTATTTCCGTTCGATCTAACCGAACCGTTCCTCTTTTGGCCAAACTCCTTATCAAAGAAATTGTTAAATTGCATGGAGTTCCTACTTCTATTGTTAGCAATCGAGATCCATTGTTTACTAGTGGATTTTGGAAGAGTCTTCAAAAAGCTTTAGAAACGAAGCTTAATTTTAGCACTGCTTATCACCCCTAGTCCGATGGACAAACCGAGCGTGTGAATCAAACTCTTGAAGATTTCTTCGAGCTTATGTGCTTGATTTTGGTGGAAGTTGGGAAGATCATATTTCACCTGTCGAATTTTCCTATAATAATAGCTTCCAATCTACTATTGGTATGGCACCTTTCGACGCACTCTACGGAAGGCCATGCCGATCTCCTTCTTGTTGGCTTGAGGCCGGTGAGAGGCTGGTTTTAGGTCCAGACTTTAATTGTGATTCCACAGAAAAGATTGAACTTATTCGACATAGGATGAAAGAAGCCCAGAGTAGGCAAAAATCCTATGCCGATAATCGAAGAAGCAAATTAGAATTTTCTGTTGGAGATCTTGTTTTTATTCGTGTTTCACCTATGGAAGGTGTTGTACGTTTCAGTCGGTCGGGAAAGTTAGCGCCTCGATATATTGGGCCATTTCCTATCACTGAACGTATTAGTTCCATGGCTTATCGCTTTTCATTACCGGCTCAGTTTTCTGCCATGCATGATGTGTTTCACGTTTCTCAATTGCGGAAATGCCTTCGAGATTCTGATTCTATTCTTGAGCCTGGTATTGTGGAAGAAATTGAAGTTTCGCCAAATTTAACTTACGAGCAGCATCCTATTCGAATTATTGCTTCGGAGGTCAAACGACTTCGAAATAAAGATGTTCCGCTGGTGAAGGTTCAATGGTCGCTCCTCAACAGCCTTATTCTCCGTGCTAGTTGACAGCACTACACCGTAGTATTCTTGGCTAGCATGGGTATAGAGGTGGGGCGTCACAATCGGAGAGAGTTGATTGATGGGGTAGATAATTAAAACATAATAGCATACCCGTTCACAAAGAGACCAACCCAACTGGTTTTGTGAAACCAATTAGAGAAGTTGGAAGATTCCATAATTGACCCAAAGTGCAAATGGGAGATTGATAGAGTTGGAGCTATGCCCTAGGGGTAATTATGTAATTTGTTACATATATCTAACTCGTTGAACAATCTTTTTCATAATAAACGTGTTTCTTTTTATTATATGCTTGATATAATGTGGTTGTAATGATTAATTAATTTAATTAAATGTATATTAAATATAAAATCCATAAATGACATATTTTGTGATATTAATTACAAAGTGTTGTAACTGTGAGTAATTTATTACAGTAAAATAAATATACCATTTTAAATGTTAGTAGTTAGGATACGTAGAGGCTGGATATCGATGTATCGGTTCAGACAAGAGTATATGTAACGACCCACCTTTTTGGATGGTTTAAATCAACAATAAACCACACATGTCAGACTCAAACCATTCAAAAGGGAGGATTGTTATGGAGTAAATAAAAGAAAGCTAAGAAAGAAGAAAACAAGCACAAAATTTCACAGCCAAATGATAAAATATAATAATCAAATAAACAGTTCATGAAGATATTTTACAAATAACATTTGATTTCACTTTTACAATATAGAATTAGAGTACATACAATAGGAATAAATAAGTAATGCAGCTGAACGACATGATCTAGTGGAATAAATTAAATAAAATAAATAATAATAATACTAAATCTTCATCTTCGTCCTCCAAAGGCAGTCTTCGATACATTGAAAAACTTAGACTGGCCCGAATGAATGGAAAAGACAAAACATTCGAGTCGGAACTAGAAGATCTTACGTATGTTAAATCAACAGTAAATAAATATGAGTGTAATGACGTCATAGATGTTTACGGGGTTTTGACATCTCCTATCTAGTGTCAACATGAGTGCAATAACTTAAGAGATGTTCGAAATTCCATCTCCTAAGGATTCGTTAGACTATTTACATACATAGTACAATATGCTATTATAATACTATCAAAAGTAAAGTATTAAAATAGCATTAAGGCTACCCATATCCCCTTTAACACATTTTAATATATTCCCGTTGTCTATACAGTACCGTAATTCCTCCGTAAACTGGAGGGCTATCAGAGGACACTCCATAGGTACAGTACAAACCAAATTCAATTTTTTTATATCCATTTCTATTCAATTAAATTTTCAATTTCATTTGAACTCAGTTTATTAGTTCATTTACTAATTTATTTCAAATCTCACTACATTCCATTTTAGAACTATTTTCCATTTTAGCCTACTTACCTTAATCTTTCAAAATTCAATTTATTTTTAAACCTAAGTTAAGTTGAATTTCCATTCCAATAACCAGGTTCAAATTCTACTTAATTACAAATTTAAATAATTTGTTCATCTGAATAAACTTTATTTTCAATAATTATTTCATTTAGTCCACTCGAATAAATACTCCAATTTCACTTTATTCAAATTAAATACCATTCCAATATTCAAATTTCAAATTTTATAAATTTTCCAAACTTATTTGTATTCCATTTTAAAACATTTTAAATAACATTATAGAGATTTAAACAGTTACTTGATATTTCAAAAATTATTTTTGAAGTCAATTACATATACACACTGTGACGACCCAGAAATTTTAACGAATTAAATTGGAATAATTAATTGTTTTTAAATATTTAAAAGTTAATTTTAACTTAAATTCCAGATAACAATATTTACTGGATAATTAAATCATTGAATTATATAGTTTAAATATTGAATTTAATAATAGAAATTCGGTAAATTGTTGAATCAGAAATTTCTAAGCCAGTTTAAAATAATTTGAAGGCTTATAAAATTTATAATGATGATACAGAATATAGTAAAGGTGTTAAAATCGAATTTGGAAGTGTTTTGTTCCATTTTGAATATATATCGTTTAAATTGGTATTTAAAAATAGCATTTCGAGGCACAGTCTTAGAATTCAACGAGATCAGTTCCATTGGATCCGTAGTAGTTAGTTATTATCGGATTTCAATTTTCGTAGCCATCGGAGTTGTCGTTTAACCCTAGCAGCTCGAAACGCGTAGAACTATTTTAATCGATCTATTTTAAAATTGATCGTTTACTTTCGTAATTCGCGCATACGATCGAATTAGGTTCCGAATCATGTTCCATTGTGTTCGGAACGCGGGTAAAACCTTATAATCGCCTTGCGGCATTCCTTAAGAGGGGTTTAAAATTTTAAAGGGGCATTAGCGAGACGTTTGAAAGTTTTATAATATAATAAAATTATGGTCAATCAGTCAAAGATATTTTCATTACAAGCGTACTCGAGAAGCCTCACACCATCATATATCTCATTACCGTCCCCCTCGTTACTTTGAGAAGCATAATCGAAACAATTCTAAAAAAAAAGAGAGAAGGAAAATAAAACTGAAATCGAGGGAGGCTGAAGCCGTGTTGAATCTTGGCAGCTTCGAGGAGCCACGAAATCGAGTTTGACTCGAGTATTGGATTTAAAGCTCGCGATTCAGGAAGTTGCAACTTCAATGTGGGTGATGCTTGTTCGAGGGTCGAGGCTGCAGCCGCAGGCGATTGAAGGTATTGCGAGCATTGGGGTGACAGCAGTGGGTTGCAGCACGAGTTCGTAGCCGCGACACATTCAGGTGGCGAGGAATCGAAGTCATTCTCCTTTGATGTTGATGCCTGGGCGTGATTTAGGAGGTGCGTGCAAGAATCAAGGAATCGATTTCGACGTTTCAAAGCAACGAAGGCCAGATTCGAGGAATCGCTCGCTGGGGTTCTTCGAGAACGAAGTGAATGGTAATCAGAAAACTAAGGTGAGTAATCTCTGATCCATATAATTGATTTACTGTTTGAATTTGAAAGAAAACAAAGTTTAATTTTAAATGAATTTGAAAGAAACATTTTAAAAGTGTGTAGGAATGATCAGTAAATCAGTTACTATTATGAACTGTAATTAAATAAGTTTAAATTGTTAATCGATGAGTAAGAATTTGTTATTCGAGTAATTAAAGATAAATTTAGTTAAGGTATGTGAAATCGATGATGTAATTAGAAGTTAAATAGTTTGTAATTAAGAATGAATTAACGAATTAACTTGTAATTAAGTGTTTAATTTAAGTTAAGAACTTAAAGAAGTACTTTAAGGATTGGTTAACGAATATAGCTTATGAAAGATCAATGATTAAAGGTTATTAAATGATTCATTGACGTGATTAATTTAAGGTAATTAATTTTATTAATGAATTAAGGATAATCAATTGTGAAATTTGAAAGGTATAATTACTTAATGTAATTTATAAAGTAAGGTTACTTAGTAAGATAATTAGTGATACTTGAAATTACTAGATGTAATAAATTAATGGATGGATAATAAATGGAAGTAATTCAGATTTAAATTACTTGGTGAAATTGACGAGAAGGGCAAGTTCTTAGTAGAAGCAATTGAATGGAAATTTATTAGGAGGCTAATTAGAGAAATTTAACTATCCTTTAAAACAAGTACAAAGGTGATAAATTTAAGATGGATATTTAGGAAATGATAAGTTACTGGAGTGTAACTAATTATTAGTAAGTAAGCAAGATTTCAATGATGAATATTGTGGGTTTTAATTAATATAATTAAATTAGATGTGTAATGATGTAATCAAAGCCCGGTTAATTAAGATTGATTAATCCATAACAAATGACTTGTAAGAAATTAATTAAAGTAAGTGATTAAGGGTTAATGTAATTGAAATAGTTGGGTAATTCATGAAGTAATTAAGATTTCTTCTTGATTTGGTTAAGAATAATTAATATCATGAATTTAATTAAAAATAATTACTTGAAGGTAATGGAAGGATAATTAATCCAGGGTGATTAATCAAGATGAATTATGAGGGGATGATTGATTAATTTGTTTGGAATTAATTAATATTGAATGAAGAAATCTAAGTGATTGAGGTTTGAAATTCAATTAGAATCAATTGAATTGGTTTGTATATGATTAAGTTTTGCGTATGGATGATTGATTGGTATTGGTTGCTTTGAATGAGTTGATATCTCTGATATGAAATGTTGTGTATTTCATTTGGATAACTTGGGTAAGGACGACATGAATTTCGAGGAGAGCGGGACCGGGTATTAGGGAATACCCGAAACCACTTCGGATTAAAAATAAATTGATGTGTGAAATCAATAGGCTGAAATAAACGATTAAAGTGAATTGGATTATTTTATCTAAGATTGGTGCTTAGAAATTGATTTATGTTACCCAGGTTTAAATAAGTTGATTTCTTTGGTTTTCCATGTTAGTTGGGTTTACTCACGCTGGTTTCCAGCCTGACCCGGGTGTTACTTTGATATAATGCTCGGGTCAGACCGAGTATTACAGATTTTCAGGTAGGTACGTTCCGGAGTTCAAGAGGCGAGCAGGATGGCAATATTGCGTAGAATATTTCCACTGTAAGTATATTATTGTAATTCTGTGATAAATTGATTGTATATGACCGGGATTTGAATATATGTGAAACTCTGATGTATCGAAAGGTAATCGACAGATATAGTATTCTTTGGGTAAGCTATTATTGTTTATTATTATATTTTATCCGCTGAGAATGTGAGATGTTAATGTTTCTATTCTTTCTTCTTCTATCTCTTTCTTCTTTTCATAAGTATCTGGAATTTTCTGGAGTGAAAATTTCGGGTCGTTACATTTGGTATCAGAGCAGAAAGGTTAAGTGAGAACCTTGGCTTTGGTGGGGATTACTCATTTAAATGAGTCTGTAGTACTCTAGAATGGGTTTAGACTATATATATATATATATATATATATATGAGAGCGTACTTGTTATTTTCTTATATAAAGATTTTAAATGATTTGATATAAAATATATTTTGATATATATAAAGCAATATTTCCTTCTAATAAATATTAAGGTGATTGATTGTTAATTATTGAAATTTTGAATTAAGTAGTATAATACAACCAAACTGAAGTCTTGAATTGGAATTAAATTAAGTAGAAATAGAAACACAACCAAATTAAAATTTAATTGATTAAAAATGAAATTCTAAATCTGGTCCCAGAATTTGAAAATTTTGTTTCAAAGTAATTAAAAATAACGAATAAGTATTATTTGGGTAACTGAGACTTGTTGCAAACAATGGTTTGTTTGAAATTTGATTTGAGTTTAAAACCAAGGGTAGTTTAAAATTGTAAAAAATGGCTGGGAGGGCCAAGAAATAAATGTGTATATATGTATGAATATACATGATATCAAAGATAATTTGAAATAAAATCTAAGAGGTTGATTGGATTAAGTAAATTGGAATTTAACTTTGGAAAAGTTAAATAAATGTAGAAAAAGCAACTTGAATTGGAAATTTCAAGACGAAATTGGAATTTAACTTGAAAAGTTAAATGGTTGATTTGAATTGGGGATTTGTGTGATCTCAAAACGGGTTTGGGATTTAAAAATTGAAACTGAATGGACATTTTAAAATAAATTGGATGATATCATCCTATTGTTAATAAAAATCTTTAAATTGAGAATGGTATTATATAAATAAAATAAATTTGAATAATTAAGTTTGTAAAATATACTTGTTTAAGAGCTAGCTTCAAATTGGAAGTTAAAAATTGAATAATAAATTAATTTTTTTTAAATAAATTTGTATTGAATTCTTATTTGAACCTTGAAATACATAAGTAAAGATAATTTAAAATGGAATTATGAGAATTGAACTCAGAAATTAAATTGATTAAAAACTTTTAATAAAGGTTAATTTGGTTTAAATGGTTAAACCAACCTTTGAGAATTTAAATCGAATTTACATAATTCGAGATAGTTTCAAATTCAAGATTGAAATTGAATTAGTTCAAAATTGAATTTGGTTTGAATTAAGTGGATTGGTGATTAAAGATGTATAAGTTTAAAATTTTAAATGGGAAATTAAATTGGATTATATTGAAATGATTTGAATTTGAAATGGGTTCAATTGATAATAATTCACATTGATTGGAATAATATGAAATTATAATTAAAGTTGAACAGGGTTAAAATCAAATGGAATTTGATTTAAATTGGGGAAGGAATCAAGATTTATTCAGCTTGAATTGGGAATAAATTTCAATAGAAATTGAAGTTGTTCAAGTTAGAATTGAGTCAATTAATGGAAGTGTACATTGAATTGTTGGGGTAGTGAACAGTTTGACTCTTCACTATTTTAAATAAATTGTTTTAATACAAACTTATTTTTCTAAGCTATTTAATATATACAACTTTTCTTTTTAAAGCTAACTTATTTTATATTTGTTTTACCATTATTTTTGGAGCTATTTAATCATTTTTCAACTGTTTTCTAAACTAATGGCTATTTTTCAACTATTTCACAAACTAATTTTTACTTTACAACTATTTCGCAATTATTTGAAATTTCCGAAATTATTTAACTATTTTCAACTATTTTATAGTTAGTTACCTATTTTATAGCTATTTTGCAAACTAATAATTATTTATTCAACTACTTGTCTATTTTTTAAAATTTTCAAGCTATTTTCTAAAAATAAACTGGTCGGAGTTCAAACTGTTATTGATTTAATACCCAACTGAGATAAGAATTGAAGTGATAATCCAAATGGGGATTAAGGGAAAATGGGAATAAGCAAGCGAAAATTTAAGTGAATGAGAATAGAAATGGGATTGATTTGGCTAATAATCAATGGAAATAAATACGTAGGATGTACATATATTATTCTATTCGCATAGTGATTTGATCCAGATTCGAGCACAGAATTTCGAGGTAGTTTATCGATCCGAGTTGGGATTTTTCACTCGATTTTCGACGGCGAACCTGGTTATGGATTGTTGATTGGTTCTGGATGTTCTCTATCACAGTTATAACTGTGCAAGGAGAATGACGGTTTCTGATCAAGAAACCAGATCTGTGTTCGCACTAGGAAGTCGGTTGAACGATACTAGTTCGGAAGTGAAATTGTGTGATCGAGTAAGCAATCAGATTGGTATAGCATATGGATGATAAGTGTACATCGTATGGATTTGAATGAAATTGATATTGGGAAGAGAAATCAAATTTGAATATTTGTTTTAAATAAACAAAGTTATATATCTTTGCTATATGAGATAAAACTCCCCTTGATAAATCTATAGCCAAAAGAAAATATTTTTGAAAGTGTTTGAAGTATAAAAGGGTTTTATACAAGTTTGAAATGATCCAAGTTTTAAAAATTATATATATCTGTGTGTATATATATATATAAAGGATCTTATGAGGATTTTGGAAAAGGTTTTGAGAACTTTTGGATTTGGAAAGGCTTTTGATTTTTGGGTAAAATCAATATGAGAATTTGGAAAGCCTAGTATGAGAATTTATCGATTTTGGGATAATCGATTTTGTGTAAAGGAGCCTTGTATGAGATCATACTAGGTGTATGATTTGAAAGATACTATATGTATAGTATAAAATGTTTTGATGATGGCTCTGGGGAAAAAGGCGCTCTCTTGAAATGAACTTCTCAGGAGTGCCACCGAGTGGTGCTGTCTTGAGCCCCAAGGGGGGGAGGGGTTCTAAAGTTGATCCTGTGAGGAGTCCGGACAAAACTAGTTCCTGAGGATTATTGGGTAGCGAAAGTCGAGGGCGCTAATGCCTACAGGGGCATTTGGGTTATGCTGTGACGACAGTGTAACTCGATGTCGCTGCGATCTGCTGTGGGGACCATAGCAAAATTCGTGTGGAGGATGAGTGCCAACAGTCTACACTTGATTTTGTCGGGAAGGCAACGCAACATCGGTAGACTGCGATCTATGGTCAAGTTGAGTGGAGAAGTTTCATTTTTGGCAGCGAAATTCGATGGCGCTGATGCCTACAGTTATATGGGTTTTTGCTGTGATAGCTACGTAACCCCGGTTGTAGCTGCGATCTGTCGTGGGTTCCATGGTGTACTCGAGGGGCGTGGAAGCCTACAGTTATCTATGGATTTTGTCGGGATGGCAACGTAACCATCGGGTTAACCGCGACCATGGATGAGTGTGATGATTTCCAGTTCATCCTCACCAAAGATATTTCCTCAATTTTCAAAAACCGTTTTCTATATCTTCAATAAAATTATTTTCCCAGTATTTTCACTGGGTGTTGAAACGAGTTTACCAAGTACTTATAGATTTTCAGTCCTACGCCTGATCAACGTATGACTGAATTTCTGTGAGAACAAGGATGGACTGGTTGGGACATCGAGTTATATAAAGTATTTTTTATAAAGAACTATTTTATTAGTATGATGTGAACTTAAAAGCATTTCTAAAATTTAAAAAAAAAGTGTTGGAATTTTAGGGAAATAAAAAGGAAATCCAAACTGAAATTTTAAAGAAGTGATTTTGTAATTAAAAATCGGATATTGATTTAGAAGTTGGAAATAAGCTAATTGGTTAAATAATTAATTGATGGAGTATATTAATAAAATTAACTCGGTTGAAATAAACGGATTGTAAATTAATAATGGAATTTATGAATGAATTAGAATTATAGATAGAATTCGACTTAGATTTTTATAATGAACTGAATAAGAAGAGATGTTGTAAAATAAAATAAAATAGAGTTGGATTGAAAACGTGATGGTTGAATTACAAATAAAATTCAAGGGTGATTTTGAATAATATTTAATGAAATTTGCAAGTAAATTGGATATAAGAGAAGTGATTATAATAGAAATGGTTTGTGTTGCAAAGCAAAATCCAAGTGAATAAAAATAAATAGAGAATGACTTTGTATTAATAAAATAAATTCGATAACGAAGTAAGTAAATTAAAATTTTAAAACGAGTTAATTGAGTTAAATATTAAATGGATGAAGTCTGATTGAATAAAAACTAAATCAAGTTGTGATTGGAATTGGATAATCAGACTGAACTTAAATTTGGTGGTATATTAATTTGAAGCGTAAATGAGTGAAGTAGGTGCTTGGATATTATTTTGATAAACTGAGAAGGTGAATTTGAAATTAAATTTAAAATGGATGGGTTAAATGAATTTAATGGAAATGGATTAAATGAGAATCAAATAGAAGTAAACTTAAGTTTGATGTTGGAATAAATTAAAGTAAAGTTACTTAAGTTAAAATTTATGGAAGCTTGGCATTGAATAAGAGTGGAAGCCCATTAAATAAAAGCTTAGATTAAACTAATTTGAAAATGGTTATTAATTTATAAGTTTGAATGTGCCAAGCTTAATAAATTGTTTTGAATGAATCCAATATGGGGATGAGATATAATGCAATGTGTGGTTGGTGAATAAATTAGAAATGAAATGGGAATAGTTACAGAGTGAGCTGAAATTAATTTAAAGTAGTTATTAACTAAATAAACACTTCATTAAGCGAATATTGTCGAATTGGTATAGAATTAATTGTCGTATGACATAAACAAAAGGAATTAAAATTCTATGAGATGATAGAGATTAAATGAAATTGATTTTGAATCATTTGAAGAGAATATGAGCTTGTTTGGCTTAAAAATCAATTAAATGTAAGAAATTGAGTTGCAAACCATTAAAAATTGAATGAAATGGTTTATGAATTGGTTGAAAGCAATTGAATTAGCTTTAAAATTATATAAATCGCTTATGGGAAGCGTTTGGTGTTTGTTGCTTTTGAAATGCTTGTGTTTAGCCATTAAAAGTAAGTGAAATGTTAATATATTCTCTATATATGGCACTTACATATTTAAATTAAGTAAGTACAGGTACTTAAAGGCCGTTTGGCTGGATTTGGATTGCACTAATTGCTAAAATAAATAAGCTGCTTGCTTAAAATGCTAAATAAGGTACGCTTACGCAATAAAAATAGGAAATATGAACTGTTTTTGCCTTTTTCCGACCGGGTGGGTCGATGTATATATATATTTATATCTCTTGTCAAATTGCAAAAGCTCCTCCGTACAAATGAGACTCTGCCAAAATTTTGGGAGTTAGAAAATTTTTGGGAAATTTTTTATAAACGACAAAACCATTTCAAATTGAAAATTTAAAGTAAATTTGTAGATGAACTAATATGAATCAGTTATAGTTGCAAGATAAAATTTAATATTCAAAATTTAAAGTAAATTGAATTCGTATGAAAGTGGAAGGAAAACTAATTTGAATAAAAGTGGGTATTAAACTTATGAAGGAAAATGTATACAATGATTTGGAAGGGTTACGATTGGATATTATTGTCAAGTAAAATATGCAGGTATTAATAGGAGAAAAGAAAATTGGATTTGATTCCAAAAGATAAATGAGAATTGCCCGACAAAAAGGTATGCATTTAAGTTTCAGTATGAAATTGGATTGGGTTTTGGATCTAGCCACTTGGCTTTCTGTTTTCTTTTTGGTATTTGGGAGCCCGTAGAGGCCTTTTGTAGTTGTACCGAGCTAGCCGCGCAAAGGAGACGCTGGAAATTTAGAGAGTTAGAAAAATTTCGAGAAAATTTTGATTATTCAAAATTTGATTTAAAATTGAAATTTAGATAATTGAGCAAAGGGATATGATTTGAAACTATGAAAGGTTTTGAGAAGTTGGTTGATGCAATAGTAGGTTTTTAATAAAAGGATAGTTGGTAGGATGTTGAATAGGGAGTTTTGGAAAGAGGTAAACGGGTTTTGGTCCATTGTTCCTTATTAGTAATTTCGGGGACGAAATTCTTTTAAGCGTGAAGGAATGTGACGACCCGGAAATTTTAACGAATTAAATTGGAATAATTAATTGTTTTTAAATATTTAAAAGTTAATTTTAACTTGAATTCCAGATGACAATATTTACTGGATAATTAAATCATTGAATTATATAGTTTAAATATTGAATTTAATAATTGAAATTTGGTAAATTGTTGAATCAGAAATTTCTAAGTCGGTTTAAAATAATT
This sequence comes from Allium cepa, assembly GCA_030765085.1. Taxonomy (NCBI): domain Eukaryota; kingdom Viridiplantae; phylum Streptophyta; class Magnoliopsida; order Asparagales; family Amaryllidaceae; genus Allium; species Allium cepa. The sequence continues at coordinate 413,299,866 of CM060937.1, forward strand.
TGAAGGCTTATCAAATTTATAATGATGATACTGAATATAGTAAAGGTGTTAAAATCGAATTTGGAAGTGTTTTGTTCCGTTTTGAAAATATATCGTTTAAATTGGGATTTAAAAATAGCCTTCCAAGGCACAGTCTTAAAATTCGACGAGACCAGTTCTATTGGATCCGTAATAGTTAGTTATTATCGGATTTTAATTTTCGTAGCCATCGGAGTTGTCATTTGACCCTGGCAGCTCGAAACGCGTAGAACTATTTTAATCGATTTAATTTAAAATTGATCGTTTACTTCTGTAATTCGCGCATACGATCGAATTAGGTTCCGAATCATGTTCCATTGTGTTCGGAACGCGGGTAAAACCTTATAATCGCCTTTCGGCATTCCTTAAGTGGAGTTCAAAATTTTAAAAGGGTATTAGCGAGACGTTTGAAAGTTTTATAATATAATAAAATTATGGTCAATCAGTCAAAGATATTTTCATTACAAGCGTACTCGAGAAGCCTCACACCATCATATATCTCATTACCGTCCCCCTCGTTACTTTGAGAAGCATAATCGAAACAATTCTAAAAAAAAGAGAGAAAGAAAATAAAATCGAAATCGAGGGAGGCATGAAATCGAGTTCGACTCGGGTATTGGATTTAAGGCTCGCGATTCAGGAAGTTGCGACTTCGATGTGGGTGAAGCTTGTTCGAGGCTCGAGGCTGCAGCCGCAGGCGATTGAAGGTATTGCGAGCGTTGGGGTGACAGTAGTGGGTTGCAGCATGAATTTGTAGCCGCGACACATTCAGGTGGCGAGGAATCGAAGTAATTCTCCTCTGATGTTGAAGCCTGGGCATGATGAGGAGGTACGTGCAAGAATCAGGGAATCGATTTCGACGTTTCAAAGCAACGAAGGCCAGATTCGAGGAATCGCTCGCTTGGGTTCTTCGAGAACGAAGTGAATGGTAATCAGAAAACTAAGGTGAGTAATCTCTGATCCATATAATTGATTTGCTGTTTGAATTTGAAAGAAAACAAAGTTTAAGTTTAAATGAATTTGAAAGAAACATTTTAAAAGTGTTTAGGAATGATCAGTAAATCAGTTACTATTATGAATTGCAATTAAATAAGTTTACATTGTTAATCGATGAGTAAGAATTTGTTATTCGAGTAATTAAAGATAAATTTAGTTAAGGTCTGTGAAATCGATGATGCAATTAGCAGTTAAATAGTTTGTAATTAAGAATGAATTTACGAATTAACTTGTAATTAAGTGTTTAATTTAAGTTAAGAACTTAGAGAAGTACTTTAAGGATTGGTTAACGAATATAGCTAATGAAAGATCAATGATTAAAGGTTATTAAATGATTCATTGACGTGATTAATTTAAGGTAATTAATTTTATTAATTAATTAAGGATAATCAATTGTGAAATTTGAAAGGTATAATTACTTAATGTAATTTATAAAGTAAGGTTACTTGGTAAGGTAATTAGTGATACTTGAAATTACTGGATGTAATAAATTAATGGGTGGATAATAAATGGAGGTAAATCAGATTTAAATTACTTGGTGAAATTGATGAGAAGGGTAAGTTCTTAGTAGAAGCAATTGAAGGAAAATTTATCAGGAGGCTAATTAGAGAAATTTAACTATCCTTTAAAACAAGTACAAAGGTGATAAATTTAAGATGGATATTTAGGAAATGATAAGTTACTGGAGTGTAACTAATTATTAGTAAGTAAGCAAGATATCAATGATGAATATTGTGGGTTTTAATTAATATAATTAAATTAGATGTGTAATGATGTAATCAAAGCCCGGTTAATTAAGATTGATTAATCCATAACAAATGACTTGTAAGAAATTAATTAACGTAAGTGATTAAGGGTTAATGTAATTGAAATAGTTGGGTAATTCATGAAGTAATTAAGATTTCTTCTTGATTTGGTTAAGAATAATTAATATCGTGAATTTAATTAAAAATAATTACTTGAAGTTAATGGAAGGATAATTAATCCAGGGTGATTAATCAAGATGAATTATGGGGGGATGAATGATTAATTTGTTTGGAATTAATTAATATTGAATGAAGAAATCTAAGTGATTGAGGTTTGAAATTCAATTAGAATCAATTGAAATGGTTTGTACATGATTAAGTTTTGCGTATGGATGATTGATTGGTATTTGTTGCTTTGAATGAGTTGATATCTCTGATATGAAATGTTGTGTATTTCATTTGGATAATTGGGTAAGGATGGCATGAATTTCGAGGAGACCGGGACTGGTTATTAGGGAATACCCGAAACCACTTCGGATTAAAAATAAATTGATGTGTGAAATCAATAGGCTGAAATAAAACGATTTAAGTGAATTGGATTATTTTATCTAAGTTTGGTACTTAGAAATTGATATATGTTACCTGGGTTTAAATAAGTCGATTGCGTTGGTATTCCATGTTAGTTGGGTTTACTCATGCTGGTTTCCAGCCTGACCCGGGTGTTACTTTGATGTATTGCTCGGGTCAGACCAAATATTACAGATTTTCAGGTAGGTACGTTTTGGAGCTCAGGAGGCGAGCAGGATGGCAATATCGCGTAGAATATTTCCGCCGTAATTACATTGTTGTAATTCTATGATAAATTGATTGTATATGACCAGCATTTGAATATATGGGAAACTCTGATGTATTGAAATGTAATCGACAGATATAGTATTCTTTGGGTAAGCTATTATTTATTATTATATTTTATCCGCTGAGAATGTGAGATGTTAATGTTTCTATTCTTTCTTCTTCTATCTCTTTCTTCTTTTCATAACTATCTTTAATTTTCTGGAGTGAAAATTTCGGGTCGTTACACACACTCCATTTGTAAATTAAATTTTCCCTTTTATTTCAAAATCAAACCAATTTTTCAAACGAAACCCAATTCAAATCTTGAGGTAGCAATCCCTCCATTGGAAACTCGAAAATGAACATCGATGATGCTATAGTCATCGTCGAAATTATTTTCCAACGGCTGAAGTGAGTTCAGTGCTTTATTCCTTTAAAACCATTTTTTAAAATATTTTCAATTCACCAATCTCTATAATTGTTATTTCCAATTCAAAAATATTTTCAAATAATATCACTTTTATTTTCCAAGACTTTGGAAAAAATTTCAAAACCAAAAGGATTTAATTTTTTCCCAATTTCCAAATTTCAAATTCCTTAAATCATTTTTAAATATTCCTTTGGAATTTTGTTTCATTTCAAATTATAAATCACATTTGTAAATTCATATTTACAAACTCCATTTTTTTATATGAATTTTTTCTTAACTATTAGTTATAATATCAAACTTTTATTTCAATTACCACAGCAAATAATAATAGTTTAATATTATCATTTCATAGCGACCAAGCAACCCTACATGCTATAATAATTTTCGAAAAATTATTTCCTTTTATATATATGAAAATAATTTGGGTTTATTCCATTTACCCCATTTAAGTAATACCATGTCGAGTTGCTTTGTTATAGTGTTTAGAGATCCCTATTAATAACGTTAATTACTCGTATTGACCAGAATCCATAAGCCACTAAACAAGCCAATCAACACAATATAAAATAGTTTTATATTCACTAACGAATCGCGCTCATATCAATTAATACACTCAAACTCATTCTAGGGTGCTACTGACCCCATCTTTAATAAGTAATCCCCAACAGAGACAAGGTTCTCACTTAACATTAAGCTCTGATACTAAGTGTGACGGTCCGGGAATTTCGACGCCCGAAAATCGACATCAATACGTCCTTTGTATTATATGCCAAACAATCGAATGCCAGAAATACCAGATCGTTAGGGAAAAGAAGAAAGAATTAGTAGAAGAAAATAAAAATACCAATATCGAATCTCACAATCACAGCGGAACAATATATAATAGATAACAATAGATCTTTATACAAAGGAAAGCACTATAACTGTTTTTATACATTACAACATCAGAATACAAAGCAAAACAATAGCACAATATTGGATTGTTATAATAACTGGTCCTCACAAAACGCTGAATATACATCATACAATACACAATGGAATATAAATCAAATACGTGTAATATGTCTTCGTCATCCAGCTAGTCTCCTGAGCTCCATAGCATCGTATCCTGTATCTGTTTTATTCGGTCTAACTCGAGCATTATAATAAAATAGCATTCGAGTCAGTCTGGAAAACCAGCGTGAGAAAACACATTCAAATTTAAATTATTAAAGTTATCAAATCCTATGAAAAACAAAGGTATCTAGTAAGACCACGCCACTAATAAACAAGATGGGATTTTCCCTTACGATAACCAAAACATTTCATATCAAATGCTCTGATATTATTGTAGTGTCTAAATACAAATACTTATTCAAATAGCTGAAATTCTTGCATCTTACGTTTCAACATAGTTGGGCACAATCAAAACCATATGGCGCTTATTGGAGAATGGATTCCATACGAATGACTAGGTACTGGGGTACCACCTATCACAGTACATGTATAGAAACATTGTATCGAGGACCACGTCGGGATCCACTGCCACACAAGTCTGGACTAGCTCTGACCTGGATAGACCGAATATGCTATCACCCTAGGTGTTCCCACTTTGAGAAATGCGGATTATGGATCTTAAGGCTAGAATAAACACTAGAGGGGGGTGAATAGTGTTTTAAGGAATTATTAAATCTTTTCGAGTTTATGTTAATTTGAACACAAATGTATGCAATATTCAGACACATATATGATCACAGAATCAAACACAGATGCAAAAACAGAGTAAAAGCAGTAAAGGAAAGAACACACCATATTTTATACTTGTTCGGAGATATCCTAGATCCAGTCCCGCACACAAGTACAGATTTCCTTTCAAAAGCAATTGTGCAATTACACCCTCGATTTCAAGGCTACGAGGTATACGCTCCAGATTCACAATCCTATGGGTAGAGATACTTGATTTTATGGGCAACAAGTTCACCCAATTGATTTGCAAGGCTACAATCACACCTTTTCTCACTTGATTGATTTCCAAGGCCACAATCACACATTTTCTCGTTTAATTGATTACAAAAGGCTATAACTCTGAATAGCACTGAGGATCTTGTTGAGATAGTGATAGATAATCAAACCAGAGATAATCTAGTTAGATTCAATGTTGTTTTCGATAGAGTAATGGTAGGAATATGTGTAAATAAAATGTGGAAGAAGAAGAGAAATGAAAACCAGAAAATTATAAGTGAAAATTCGTTGAAACCAGCCCCTATTTATAGAAGAACAACAGCCATGTCCATTCATGAAGGGATATGACGAATAAATGCTTCTTTTGAAATTCAAAATTTTGAAATCAACTGAAACTATGTCAACATGGGTAACTTGGGTATGTCGACATCCCAAAGGAAATTTTGATGTTTTGTTTTTATTTTGAAAATAACTTTTATCTTATATCAAAACTATTTTAAACTTTTATAAATATACTTAACTATAGTTAAAATACATAAATAAATCTAGAGAATAATATTTTGGTATATATAAAATTTTATTATAATTTTATGTTTAAATCTAAGTATGAATATTAAAAGTTAAATATATTATTATTAAAGATAATTTAAAACTAAGGATAGTTTGATTTTGAAATTAAATATTATTTTGAGGCTAAAAGTATTTAAAACGAGGATATATGTTTTTGATTCTTTGAAAAGGAAGATTTTGAAATCATTTTGAAAATAAGATATAATTTCGAAAATCATTTGAATGAAAGTTAGCGGATACAAAACAATGTTCCACTAGATTTTTCGTAGGTTCCATCCTACTCAGGGTTCTATCCCTTTAACGGGCTCGAAGTGGATTCCATTCCACGAATAAATTGGATTTTAAGATGCAAGTGCTTTTCTAGGAGTTATAACAAAATTCCTAATAAATTAAAAAATAAATTACTTGAAATCTTGAACTCTTGATTATCTTGATATTCTTGGTACTCATGAGTCTCCATTCCTGATATCTTAACTCTCTATACTGTATTGTCTTCATTCTTGGTACGTGCATGGTTAAATCCTTCATATACATATAATTCTAAACTATAATGTTAGTATTTATATTTTATAATGCTATACAAAGGTTGTTGTCATCAAAACCATCATCTCATGGACTAACAGTCTCCCCCTTTTTGATGTTGACAACCTTTTTATAAAATATTACTTCTATCCTAATAACTCCCCCTTAATCTATGCCTAACTATCCTATTTTATATTTCTTCACCTTTGTCATCAACAAAAACTAACTCTAAATATATAACTCCAAACTATATAATCTCGAAACTTTATAACTCCTCCTCATTCTTGGACTAAAGTACCTTTTTTCTGAGTCCGCTTCTCTGAATTCGTCGGAGTGGTGATGTCACAACCCAAAATCCAATGTTCAAAAATTAACATCAAATTCCTCACTTGTATTCGACTGTCGAATAATCTAACATCGAACTCCAGTCGGATGGAGCTTATAACAACATTAGATGAATATAAAACAACGGAAACAAAATGAATATCATGCATTACATCACATGTAACATTCCTGAATTTCAGCTAAAAATAATTTGATAATTATTTTAATTTTTGGAATTAAATTATGAAATTATTGGTAAAATAATATGAAATTTCCGGAACAAATAAAAAATATGTACTTTAAATAGAATTTAGGGTTGGAGTTCCAAAAATAAGTATTTGTTAATAAGTTTAATATCTTAAGTTTAAAAATATAAATGTATTGAAAATAAAAATTGTATTTATTAACTTATAAATATTTATTAGTAATGTATAATTTAATTTTAAACCATTTTTCTTTAAATTTGTACAAGTATAAATAATACATAAGAAAGTATTAAAAAAACTGTTTTTAACATTTAAAACATAATACGTATAAATTGAGAATATACATATGTGAACATAAAGCAATTTATAAAATGATAGGGTTAAAACAAAAGTTGTGCAAATAAAATAATATATATATATATAAATATATGTAAATGACTTGTAGATAAATTTATAAAAAAAGTTTAAAATGCATAAAGCATGTTTTGTAAAATTAAATAAGTAAAGAATTTAAAACAAAGTTATAAATTAGTCTTGTACATATTAAAGCTAAAGAAAATAAAATATGAAGTATACTACATAAACTTATGTAAATATATTAACATGAAGGTTTAAAAAACAAAATGTATAAATTAATTGTAATAAGGGTTTAAACACAAAATAGATGTAAATGACATTTGTGAGGTAAGGACAAAGAATTTAGACAAGTGTTAGCAAGAATATTAACAAGTGGCATTTAATTTTTTTTTCTTTTAAATTTAAATGTAAATAACATACAAAAGAGAAATCAGGCCATTTTATTTCAAACATTGGAAAATCTAAAACAAAGTAATTCAAAGAACTCTAAGCAAAGTTAAATCAAACCTGAAGAAAAAAATATAAATTTGTCAAAACAAGACTGAAGCAAGAATACAGATCAAAGGAAATCAAAACCTGGTAATTGAAATTCAAAACAGAGTGCAAACAAAAACTCAAATCTGGAACAAAGAAAAAGAGATCAAGTTTCAGATTCATGTTGCTGAAGCATGCCAATGGAATTCAACGGTATCAAGCCTCAGTAATCAAAAACTTAAAACAAAGCATTTCAAAGCCTGGAAACAACAAATTCAATTTCCAGTTCAAAGGAAAAATAAATTCTAGAAGTAATTCCATCTAGTCCTCTATTCAAAAGGAACCAGGTTAGCAAACTAGACCTGAACACACTTTTATATCTTGATATTGTGATTGATTATTGAATTAGAATAGTAGATAATGTTTTGTTTCTATGAATTTATGTATGCATGTTAGTATCTGAGAAATGTTCATGCATCTGTTCTCCTCTGTTTGAAGATGTAAATTCAAACTCGGTAGAAGAAAAAAAATTTAGTATCTTCCCAATCCAATCAATATTAAACTTTGATGTCTAAATGAAAGTTGCTTGTTATTGTATGATATGGATTTAAAAATAGTTCCAGGGTTTTAAATTTAACAAATTATTTTTAAATTTTTAAATAATAGTGAAATCCTTATATGGGTTAAAAATCAACTATTTTAATTTTTAAATTGGGTTACAGGAATGAATTCGTGACTCGAAATTATGAATTTTAATATTCATTTCGTGATTTTTAGTCCAATAATTCTTGGGAATTCTGGTATTGTTCATTGTTGGCAATTGAGTTGATTGCCGATGAACGACATGGTGGAGTTGTTCGATTCTTGGACTGGAGGTGGTATGATTAATGGGCAGTGGAGGAAAAATAGTTGCTAATTTTTTAGAGGATCGTGGTGGCGAGGCGAAGTTGAACTAGAGTTTAGATAGCAGGTTCTTTCGTTGATGATGTTCGAATTAATATGGCTCAAATGGTGGATCGGAAGATGCCGGAGTGGGTTGAATCGATGCATTGGGGTATGATGAAGTTCGGGACGCGATGGCGAGTTCATCGGGGGACATGGCGATGGCCAGAGATGGGTTGTTAATCAAATGTTGTTTCCAGTCAGGCATCTGACCACCTCGTTTTCGATAGGAATGGTCGATTGAAAATTTTGGTAGCGTGGGTCATCGACAAGATCAATGGCAACTTGTGGGGAGTTGCGGCGGTGGTCAAAGATGGTCGGGGTGTTGTGCAAGGTGCACGGTGCCGTTAGTATTCGATGGTTATTTGAGAAGCTTGGGAATGATAGGAAGGAGATCGAACACGAGAAAATATAGGATGGGTTCGAGTTTGACTTCGGGGCATTTGCGTGTGATTAGCTGGCAACAAGTTTGAAATTTAAACCGAAGTTTTTAAAGGGGGGAAGAAGAAAAAAAAGAAAAAAAAAGGGACTTGCTCGAGTTTGTACTGGGGAAATATGAGGGTCGTGCTCGAGTTTTTCCTGTGCTTAGCTCGGGTTCGCTGATGTATATAACACAGTTTTAATTTTTTTTTAAAAGAAAATTAAGTTATTTGTTTAAACCAACGCTCTTTTAATATTAGATGTTATCTAAGTTCTTAAAATTGGTTAAGAAGGTTTTTATTGTTTTAATTAACCAAGTTTTAAATGTTTAAAATATACCTAAACTTCTATTTGAAAGTTTATATTAAATAAACTTAATAATATATAAAGAAGTTAATTAATATAAAGGATGTTTTAAATTGTTAATTAACTTTCAAAGTTAAGTTACATATTTGTTAAAGGAAATTTATTATTTGAGGTTAATTACTTAAATAGAGTAATTAAGATAAATTAATTAATGATTTAAATTTGGTTAATCAAGTAATTAATGAAAAATTAATTTAATATAATTACTTAATGATGGCAATTAAGAATGGATAATTTGTGATTAAAGATTGATTAATCAAGTAATTTAAAGGTTAATTTAATTAATTTATAAGATTTATTAATTAAGGTAATTAATTTGAGAATAATTAATTAATAAAAGGGTAATAAATTAAGAAAAGTAATTAGTGGAAGATTAATTAATGAGAGTGATTAAGATTTAATTAATTGTAATTAATGACAATTAATCGTTTATTTAAAAATTTAATTAAAGGCTAATTAACAAATTAATAATTGAAGGTTAATTAATTTCTAACTTATTAAGGTAATTAATTAAGGTAAATAAATTGCAAGTTAATTTATGGTTAACGATGATTAAGTGGTTAAGAATAATCGCTTATTTTAATTAATTAAGAGTAATTAATTAATGTGATAGATTAATTAAAGGCAATTAATTAATAAAGGTAATTAAGGGATGATTATTAAGTAAGAATTAATTATTGTACTTCATTAAGGATAATTAATTAAGTGATTTGTAATTAATTAACATTAATTAACTAAGATTAGTGAGTAATCTGATTTGAATTAATCAGATAATAAATTGATATTACTTATGGATGTCGGATTGGTTGATTTAATTGTGTTATATCCCGGATATATGATGCTTTGCATTATGAATTATCCAGATTTGTGTTGTGATCTGTGATGTAATTTATTTATCTGTGATGTAATTTATTATCTACGATGAACTTATATTATCCATCTGTAAATAAAGATAAGCGTTATAGGTTATACCGGTTATCGATATTTTCTGTGTTTGAATCTGTAATGGTTAATGTTGTTGCACTATTGTGTGCAAAACCACTGGACCACACTATACACACACAAAAATGGATTTCGTGAGGAAATCAGTTTAAGTCATAGATTTTTGAATTTGATATTTTGAAATGTTTTAAAGTTTGAAAATTTGAATCTGAATGGTTTTTGAAATGAAATAAAGTCGAATTTGAAAAGTATTTGAAAAGGAGTTTTTGAAGATAAAAGTTATTTTAAATAATTTGATTTAGTTTGAAATTTGAAATATTTTGATTTGAGTTTGATTTCAATATTAGAAAATGGAATTCAATGAATTGGAAATGAGTTTGAAAACTGTTGAACCTTTGATTCAAAGATCGAATAAGTTAGTCCAAACTGAAATGGAAATTATTTTGAAAACTATGGACGAACCTTTGTGAAAGATTGATAAGCTTTGTTTTGAAATCAAAGAGGATTCTAAATGGTGTATCTTTTATATATAAAAGATTCGAAACGGGAATTGTTTTGAAAAGTTATGAATGAATCTTTGAAATTTGTTTTGAAAGCTATGAAATGAGTCTTTGATTTATCCATATGTTTTAAATATTGCGCTCATTATTCGGTTTAGCCGGGAGAGGACCTTGTGTCGTATAACCCATTCCGAATAATGATACGATGATATGGATAGCATTGGAGACCGGTGGTGAAGACCGGATATTTTCGAAAGCGAAAGGATGACCTGTCGAATGTCTCTGCACCGAATGGCCTCGGTATAGAGATTTGAGCACCCATTGTGATGGGAAGTTCGGACGTGATTAGAAATTATCCGGATTTCAAGGGCTTCTTCGGAAGTGCCTTCGGTTCCGTTCGATTCCGAAACAGACTTGTATGGATGTGTGTCTGACGTTACACTTTGAGGTGTAAAGATGGTTTCTATCAAATACATTTCTATTTGGTGGCGGAGATTTATTATCTTAGCTTAACACCCTTCTCTGAGACGTACAAGCTCAGAGGTTATTAGTTGATGGTTACTAGTGATACATTCCCAATTTGGTAATGTGGCATACGAAGTGCTGCTGATCAAAGCATGGCTTTGTGAAAGAAGTTTAGCTATGTGACGAGACCTCATCGAGCCTCACAAATCGGTAATGGTCGAAACAAGAAAGATGCGACAAGGTTTCATAGGTAGCTCCCCTAGGGTATGACCATTCCTTCTGGAAAGGGGTAGTATCATGCTATGGAGCCCAGATACTTACTCGTGTGGACACTGTAGTATATTTATTACCGCATGATGTTGTTGGAGGGCCCTCGGATAAAGGTCCCAAAGGACCGGGGGTGGCATATCTTAGGTTTTATTCTCCGGAAAGGAGGTAGCCGGCCTTGTGTTAGCAGAGAACTGAGGGATGTTCTCGGAGAGTCCCTCCAGAGGCATACCCATGTGGAAATGGAAAGTTCCTTGGCCTGACCATTTGTTGGAAAACCCAAAGAAACAATACGCGTCCTGTACGGTTTTAGTTGTATAAACTGCCATAGAATGTGGCGGCAACCTGCTATTGAACATGGTAGCTATAGTAGGCATACAACGAAATGTTGTATGCTGGCTAAGATTAAAATTATACTTTCGAAATGTTTTCCACTATGCACTAATAATAATATCAAATGGTTTTTTTTGTATCACGCATGTTTGACTATCATAAGGAGAAATCTCCTCCAATTCTGCGTTTGCATGGTGTGTGTGGCGGGAGGCCTTATGGTAGTTTCATTTTTCAAAAAAAAGCATTGCGGATTTCAAATTTAAATTCTTTTGTTGTTTAAAAAAGATAAAACAGTTTTCGTTTGCTCATACCAGTCTCATGACTGATCCGGAGTATATTGTTCCGTTCTTAAACTCTGGGTGTCCACAATTTTCCACACGGGCAGTCTAGAGTTGGTTTTTTTTTCAGATAGTAGATATAGATATCGATTTGGTAGCTTTTAGCTTTCTCTTTGGTATTCTTTGGAGATCTTGGATATTAAAGTCTGTGGATTTATGGAAGAGACTTGTTTATCTTGGTACAATTTGATGGTAGTTCGAGCTACTGGCTTGGAGTTTTTGCATTGGTGCTTGGGAATTAAAGTTGATGTTGCTGTTTGGAGTTTTGGTTCCGTTGCTATATCATATTGTTATTCCGCTGTAGCATTGTTTATCTTGTATCGCTGATGTTGAATCATATTGTATCATTGTTGTATCGAATTTTGTATGTCAATGATATTCATTCCTTTCTTCCGCTGTGTTGTTTACTTAATTGTGTTATAAGCCCCGGCGAACCAGATTCGACATTTCGATCTGCGGCATTCAATTACGAGTGTTATATTCGGTGCCGATTTTCGAAGGTCGAGTCAGGGTCGCAACATCACAGATACATCTTCATAATATCCATTACAACATCAGAGTATCTTTATACATATATCACAACTTCAAATGGAACATCACAATAGCACAACAAGTGATCATATGCCAAAAAGTCTTCAAAGGAATGAAGCGATAGTGAACTTCCAAAACTAAGCACCTTGAGATCTAAAAGCTTTCAAAATATCTCCGTGACAAAAGCCTCCAAAAACCGATAGCCTCCAACCCCAAAAGACTCCAAAATACTGCTAGCAACAAAACACGGAAAACCTGCTACTAGGCTGCCTGTGTGGAAATTATGGGCACCCAGAGTTTAGAAAGAAAACAATAAACTCCGGGTCAGTCATGGGACTGGTATGAGTAAACAAAAATAGTTGCTTTTAAATAAAACTAGATTTATAAAAGAAAATCCGGTATGCTTTTTGGAAAATGAAACTACCATAAGACCTCCTGCCACACACACAATGCAATCGCAGAATTGGAGGAGATTTCTTCTTATGATGGTCAAACATGCTTGATACGGGAAAATTCTTTGATATTATTACTAGTACATAGCGTAGAAAACTATTCCGAAAGTATAATATTAATCTTAGCCAGCATAGACATTCTGTACCATGCCTGCTATAGCTACCATCTAAACAATGGTGACCACCATAAGTAAATGACAGGTTATACAACTAAAACCGTACTAGGTTCGTATTGGGAATTGGATTTCCAATAAATGGTCAGGCTAAGGAAATTCCTGCTGCCACATGGGTACGCCTCTGGAGGGACGTCTCGAGAACTTAACCAATTCTCTGCCAACAGAAGGCCGGGTTACCTCGTAACTAGGTAACTATTACACGACTATGCCATCCCCCGGTCGTTTGCGACCTTTATCCGAGGGCCCTCCATCACAAAGCAAGAACCACACAGTAAATGATATTGCAGCAACCACATAGGTTAAGTATCAAGGCTCTATACCATGATACCACCTTTTTCCAGAAGGAAATGACATACCCTCAAGGGTGCGACCCTCATAACCTTGCTGTATCTTTCCTGTTTCGACCATTTTCGAGGTGTGAGGTCCGATGAGGTCTCGTCCACAAAGCTACGCTTTACACGAAAGCCATGCTTTGATCATAAATGATCAACAAATGATCATAAATGATCAACAAATGATCATCAACACGTAGTAGCACTTAGCATGCCGCACTACCAAATTGGGAGTATATCGCTAATAACCTTCAACTACATAACCTCTGAGCTCGTACGTCTCAAAGAAGGGTGTTAAGCTAAGAGAATAAATTCTCCGCCACCAACAGATATGTATTTGAAAGTAATCTGCTTTATATCTCAAGGTGTAGTGTCAGACATACAACCATACAAGTCTGTTCTGGGTTCGAACAGAACCGGAGGCACTTCGTCCAATAAAGGAAGAAGCCCTTGCAAATCCGGGTATCCATAATTCCGATCGGACTCCCGATCACATGTGGAGATCTCTATACCGGAGCAACTCAGTGCAGAGACATTCGATAGGTTATCCTATCGTTTTCGAAGACACCCGGTCTTCAAATGCTATTCATTTCGTCGTATCACTATTCGGAATGAGTTATATGATACAAAGGTCCTCTCCCGTCAAATCCGAATAGTGAGCGCTCAATTTTAAAACACTTGGATGCATCAATCATAAAGATTCACATTCAGGGTTCGATGTGGGTTTCTGATAACTAACTGAAATCCGACTCCATGTCGCATAGAAGTTTAAATGCCGTTTTACGGGCAAAAGGGTTTTCATAGAAACAAATCATGAATCACAGTTCTGCACAAAACAATTCACATTACAGTATCACAATCACAACATAAATATCAATCTAGTGCACAAGATTTAGTAATAGTCAATCATCTTCAATTAAGGTGAATGATTTAAATGAATTAACCACATAATTATTTTTATTAATTATTTTAAAACAATGATTAATTATTCTTATCTATGAATTAATTAAATCTTAATTAACTTTATTGATTAATTTTTCTTTAATTAATTATCTCAATTTATTAATTCTTAATTGTTAATTAATTAAATCTTAATTTCTTTTATTAATTAATTATTCTTTAATTAATTATCAATTACAAAGAAATTACAAATCATTAATTGCTTAATCATTATAAATAAATTTGTTTTTAAGTTAACACTTTGAATATTTGATTTACTTCTCAATTTTTATTAAGTTAAATGTAAAACAATTTTATTTAAAAATGTAAATTTGAAATATCTTTGAACTTCATTATATTCAAATAATCATTTCAATACCATTTACTTCACCTTCCATTAACAAACTATCATCATTTATAAAGAATGAATTCAGGAAACCACTTAAACTTATGCTTTCAAAAAAATTTAAACTGGAATTTGCTGTTCAACGACCAACCCGAGGCTGTCTCGAGTCATTCCCGAGCGAAAATGTCCCCTGCTTTGAGTTTTTACCAAGATCGACCCATAGTTTTTTTTCACTAAAATTTGTTTAAGTTTTTGAGCGACTCGGGCGTAGCCAAAACTACTCGACCATGGCTTCGAGTCATCTCCTCCAAACCCCGAGTAGCACTTCGCCTCATTCCCCTTCTTTCCCAACTGCTTCCACCTGACACCATTTTGTCATTGTGCACATGCACAAACCCTCCGGCCGGCTACGGTCGATGCTACTGCCGTCGACGTGGCGATGATGATCTCCACGCACCTCCCTAACGCCCAGAAAACCAATTAATGGAAGAAATCAAAATTTGAACCTGGACCCAACTAGAACGAAAATACTGATCACCTTGGAATGCCACGTCTTCCCTCCACCAACCATCAGAGGTCACGGCATCGTACCTGAAGCATCACCGATGACTAACGCTTCTATTGGCGCACGTGCGATCAATGCCGGTCCTTTGAAAAACTCGCGGCATACAAATTTTGACGACCTCGTTCAAGCATGGGTTTAACCCTACTTCACTGTCGTACGATCGCCACGGCGAATAGAAAAATTTCCGAGTATTTTTCTGACTAACTACAAGCTTTCAGCAAAACTCGACCACGATCTCTGTAACGACCCGTATTTTACGTATTGATATATCGTAGAATTATTAGGTCGTTAGTGTTGTTTAGGTCATCCATAGCTTAAGTCGTGTGGTAGCTAGCTCGTGTAGTGTTTAAGTCGTGGGAAGCTTGGGTTGTGTGACCGAGTTAAGGTGGTGACCGACCTATAGTTAAGTCGTAGACGACTTAGGGAGGGTGCATGAGTTATGAGTTATTGGGTTACGACCTAAAGTGTTGCAGCGACCTTGAGGAGTTAGGTCGTGAGCGAGTTAGTGGAGTTAACGACCTAAGGGTTGTGAGAAACCTAGTAGTAGCGGCTTAAGGGGTGAACGACCTAGGGAAGATAGGTCATGGACGAGTTAAGGAAGTTAACTCGTGTAGGGGCGGCTTAAGTTAGGTCGGTAGTTAACGAGTTACGACCTATAGAAGATGACCGACCTAAGAGTTGGTGAGTTAAGGCTTAGTGCAGTTTAAGTCGTGAGGGAGTTTAGGTCGAGTGGAGCGACCTATGGATATAAGCGACCTAGTGATAGTAAGCGACCTAGAGGTAGTAAGCGACCTAGTGGTGGTGAGCGACCTAAGGGGTTAGACAATCTAAGTTAGGTCGTTGAGTCCTGTGTTTGTTTTAGGTCGTTGGATTGTTAGGTCGGTAGGTTAGTTAGGTCGTTAGACGACCTAAGGTAGGCTGCTATGAGTAGTTAGGTTGCGGCATTGTTAACTCGTGAAGTTGTTAGGTCGTAAGCTGATGAGTCGTATCTTGGGTAAGTCTTTAGGTCGTATGAGTGATAAGTCGTACGAAGGCTTGAGTGTTAGGTCGGGCACCTGATGAGTCGTGAGTCGTTGAGGCATAGGTTGCTAGGTCGTAAACGACCTAGTTAAGTCGCAGCACTGTTTTAAGTCGCGTGCATTCTGTGGTCGTAGGTCGTAATGGGGTTAGGTCGTAGCATGTTAGGTCGGCAGCGACCTAAAACCGAGCACACGAGTTAAGGGCCAGGCGACCTAAGGGGGCGATCTGCCTATAAATAGAGGGGTTTGGCTCACTTTTTGGCACCGGATTTTGAAGCGACGAAGTGCCGCCATTTTGAGAGCTCGACTACAACATTTCTTCACTTCTTTTCTCTACTCTAATCTTATGCTAACATCCATCCAAGATCGAAGATCCAAGAGCCAAAGTTGAAGATCTTCATCCAACAAAGTGAGATTTCATCGTTTCAAGCGGGATTTCGACAAATCAAGCTTGAATCCTTGCTGTCCAGATCTGAAGTGAATAGTTTTTGAAGTGTTTGGGTGATTCGGTGAGTGGTAGTTATCTCTCACGCGGACCCAAAGGAGTATATTGGATTGGTGGCTTGTTTGAGTGTTAAAGTTAGAGATTTCATGCATTTTTCTTAGTTCCAAGACTAGATTCATTACTTTTGAAGATGTTTACCTATGCAAGTTCAATTAACAAGTTATAGAGACAAAACCCATGTTTTATATTTGATAGATCTATGCTAAAATCCATGATTTCATATATGTTAGACTTATGCTTATTTATTTACGAAATTGCCATTATAGTTGATATTGCTTGATTAGATCTTGTTTGAATGCTTGATTGTTTGGATGTATGATTGATTTGATTGTCTCGAGTTAGCTTGTAGTTGATTTGGGACAAGATGGTTGAAGATGATTCAAAAGCTAAGTGGAAAGGCTCTTGAATGGTGAAAGCTGCTGTGGCATATGAAGCGGATGATGAAGCTCATATGGATGGGTTCGAGGACTTTGCTATAGTTAGAGGAAGCAAAGTATGATGACGAAATGGACTTTGCCATGATATGTTGAGGCGAAGTATGATGATGAGATGGACTTTGCTAAGATGCGTTGGAGCAAAGCATGATGTGGAAGCCTTGGTTTAATCCAGACGGGATCATCCCAAGCATGTTGATTACTCGATGATGCGGTTCGAGTTGGTGGATAATGGTGGGCTCGAGAGGTGCTTGAGCTATAATGGGAATAGTCGTCGAGGAGGATGACTAGAAGGCTGAGATCTTATCGTTATTGAAGGTTCTAGCAAGCTCAAAGCAAGAGTACGTTGGGTAGATCCGTTATACCCAGGCGCGGGTCATGATGACGTGCTAGTACTCTGGGTAGATCCGTTATACCTAGGCACGGGTCACGGTGACGTGCGGAGTTATGTCTAGAACCGGGGTTGCCATTAGCCCTTGACGGATGGTTGAAAGATGAGTTGGTCATTCAATTAACGATAAAATCAAGGCAATGATAACAGTGATAGCCAGAGTCATGGATGTTTGGTTGTATCATCATTCGGTCTCAAGAGCGGTGTTTTCGGGGTGCTTATCTGATCTTAGTTTAGGCCTTGGGGGTTTGTATTTGGAAAACATCGACCTTGACTCGAGTGATTATTACTTTACTTTAATTATCTGCTTTGCTATGCTTGCTTCTCCTTAGTGTGTGTCTGGGGCTATCATTGTAGAAAGAGGTGGAGTGGGATGATTTGGGTTCCTCTTCCTTTTATCCTTTATGTTCCTTTGGTATGTTTGATAGTTGATTTACTGCTCACTAAGACTGTTGTCTGACTCAAGGTTTTATGTCTCCTCTTATTACCTTGGGCTGTTCATCCATGTTTGGGATGGGCAGACTAGGTGACAGGTGGCAGGTGCTGATCTTAGTGGCTCACGCTGATGATGACGAGGACGAGCAGGAGGCTTTACATATTATTTTCATATTCTATGTACTGGATATTCCGCTGATTGTTGATTACTCTGAGTGCTATGTAGTGAGGCTTCTTGTATTCATGATTCAGATCATGTATAAAGCTATTATGATTAGATGATGATGTTCTGTTTTATGGGAGCCTCACTATATTATATTTCTCTATTGTATTTTATCCATGCGCTGTGAGTTTTACGATAGAGTCTGCGATGTTTATTTTACCCTTAACGGTCACTCATGGCTGCCTGGCACACTTTCAGCGCACCATTCCCTTGTTTCTGTGCGGGAGTCATGGGCGGTCGTCACAATCTCGAGGCCCACAAACGTACCGATCAACAGAATTTTAAAAAACTTCATCTTCTAATCGTGTTAAAATTTCTCACTAAAAACTGTATTAAAAATTCAGATTTAACTTTCTAAAATCGTTATTTTCAATGATGATTCAGATAGTATTCCTAAAATCAAAGTTTATGATATTCGAATTCATACATAATTTTGATTGTGACGGTGTTTTCATATTTTCCAAAAAAAATACTATATTGCTTTGCTTTGATTTATTACTAAAACATAATGCATGTTTAAAACAACACTTTAATTTGTTTAGATTTCAATTTCAGAAGAGAATAGAGGGAGAGATTTTGAATTTAGCATGGGTTTACTCTGTAAACCTGAGACTTAAGAAGAACAGGGATGAAAACCCGGAATATAATCATTCCCAGGCAAAAAAAATACACATGCACACAAATTTGTTCACATACAAAGGTTTTCAACATCATTCAGGCATGCATACTCACTTGTTGCCTGAGAACAGAAAGCTCGTGACTATATTTAAAATTTAAACATGAGAGCCTGGATAATTCTTTCTACTATGATCTTGAAATTAAATCTGCGACTTGTAAATATAAACTTTTGCTTAATCTCTGTTGTATTTGTTTAATTAATTCATCAATAAAAAACAAAGATCCAAGCTTTACTTACAGTTTGAATATCTTATATAACATAGAATGATTTTGTCTGCTACTTGAAATCCAGAACTAACTTAATCTTTGAAACCTAGGTTTTTTGCTGCAACTGATTAATTCAATTGGTTAATTCTTGCGTTATTACTGTTTAACAAATTCAAATTATAAAACTTTTTAAAAGAAAAGTTCACTTGCCTTAAATTAATTCAGAGAATCCAGCTCTGCTTCATTGGCCAAAACTGAAGCGCTGATTATACTAGTCCGCAGTTTGAATTTTTTTTTTGTTAAAACTTGATTTTGAAATTACAAATTCACTAAACTATAAAGTTTAAAGTTTACCTGAGAGGTGGAATGTAAAACTACTGCTTTGTGTTGGAGATGATTCTCGGATTTTAGATTTTTGAATTTAATAGGAAGTGGAAGTTTTTTTTTCTTACTATTTCCTTTGGTGTTGAGATTTGTGATGCTCAAAACCTTTTTACTGTTCTTTCAGAAATTTGAGAGGCTAAATAATTGAAACAGGGAAGCTGAAAAGTTTTCATGATTTTTTTTTTTTTTTCAATTAACTATATTGAATGCTACTTGTTAAAACCAATCATGAGATCTCTACACTTGTTAATTTTTTTCACCATCTCCCCTATGCATGTTTAACACTTGTACTTTTACAACAAAAGAATTTTTAAATAATTTTTTTAATATCAAATTCACTTTATTAATAAGTATGCCCCTTATTCATTTGTATATATACAATGTTAAAATAAGAAATGTTTTAACCAATATTTTACATTATATAAATTACACCTTTATGATTTCAATTGCCAATTATTTTTCTAAAACATTTAAAAAAAATTAAATTCAAATTCCAATTCAACTTGAATTATAATCCATTTATGTCCATCTATATACTCATACATATACTTGTACAATTTAAATTCAATTTCAATATTTACATTCAAATCTACTCATATATGCATTATATATAAAAAAAAATTAAATTCAAACGTCTTTTAAAACATTTATTATTTCAAGATTTTAAACTCAGAAGAAATTGGAATTTTATTCATACAAATTATCACTTATTTTATTTGTCTGAGACTTTTCAATTTATTTTCAAATTAAATTCCAAAATTTTAAATATATTACCAATTTAAATTGATAAATTTTCGGATGTTACAGATATCCTCCCTTAAGAAAATTTCGTCCTCGAAATTTGAAAGAGAGAGAAAAATAAACAAACAATATACGAATTCATAAAAGGATAGAGAAATGGCTTAATAGTTTAAGCCGAGATATCCACTCTGCAATTGGGATATGATTTCTGCATATTATCTTCAGTTTCCCAAGTGCAGTCCTTTGGATCGCCACTCCACTGTACTTTAACTAGTTTCACAATTTCATTTCTCAATTGCTTTTCATCATGATCCATAATCTTTATCGGTTTTTTTTAACTGTTAAATAAAGAGTGATGTCGAGATCATGTTGAGCAGCTTCTTCAATAATACTATCTGGATCGTGCATATACTTCCAAATGTTAGAAATTTGGAATACATCATGCACGCCAGATAACCAGCTAGGCAACTGCACTCGATAGGCTAAAGAGCCGATCCTCTCCAGAATAGGAAAAGGACCAATATACCATTGTGCCAGCTTACCGATCTTCCCAAACCTTAATATACCTCGCATTGGAGATACTTTGAGAAAGACAGAATCTCCACTATGGAATTCTAAATCCCTTATTCTGCGATCATTATAACTCTTTTGACGACTTTGAGCCGCCCTCAATTTCTTCCGTATAAAATCAACCTTTTCAGTGGCTTCTTTAATCATATCCGGTCCAAGGACGAGTCTATCACCTGCCTCAATCCAGCATGCCGGTGATCGACATGGACGACCATATAGAGCTCCAAAAGGAGCCATCTCGATACTGGCCTGATAGCTACTATTATAAGAGAACTCGACCAGATGCAAATGGTCCTCCCAAGAACCACCAAAATCAAGTATACAAGCATGCAATAGGTCTCCTAAAATTCAGTTAATCCTCTTAGTCTGCCCATCAGACTATGGATGATAAGTAGTGCTGAGATTCAGTTTTGTTCCTAATGCGCTTGAAATGCCTCCCAAAATTACTAGTGAAGATCGGATCACGATCACTCACTATGCTGCTAGGAATGCCGTGGAGACAGACAATTTCTTCCACATATAACTCGGCTGAACTTGCCGCCGTGCGGGTAGATTTCACTGGCAAGAAGTGGGCTGTCTAAGTCAAACGGTCCACAATGGCCCAAATTGCTTCATTGCCTTTCCGGGTACAACGCAACCCATCGATGAAATCCATCGATACTTGGTCCCATTTCCACTTGGGTACCTCGAAAGGCTGAAGTAAACCCGCCATTTTCTTTTGATCGCTTTTGATTTGTTGGCAGGTAGCACAGCGACTCACATATATAGATATTTCTCTTTTCATCATCTTCCACCAGAAAGTTCTTTTGATATCACGATATATTTTATTGACTCTTGGATAGATGCAAAATTTAGATTTGTGACATTCGTCTAAAACTTCACGTTTCAGATCAGGGATGTCCGGGTTACATATTCTACCTTTTAATCTTATAACTCCTCTACTATCCATCTCAAAACTAGTGTCTTCTCCTTGGCATATTCTTTTATAAATTACCCGAAGAAACTCGTCTTCATTTTTCTTTCTCGCGATCCTCTTAAGAAGAGTAGGAGCGATAACAAGATGAGCAAGAATAACATGCTTTCTACTCAAGTCGTCGACAATTACATTAGCCTTTCTGGGCGTATACAGAATGTCTAGGTCATAAGTTGCCAGAAATTCCGACCAACGTTGTTGTCGTAGATTTAAATCTTTCTGGATGAAGAGGTATTTCAAAGATTTGTGGTCGGTGAATAATTCGAATTTTTCACCTATAGAAAGAGAGTTCAATAAGTATATTGGATAAGTTAAATAAAATTCATAAATTGTTAAGAAAGCTGAAAAAGATTCTTACCCAGATGATAATGTCGCCATATTTTGAAAGCGAAGATAACAACTAAAAGCTCCAAATCATGGGTTGGGTAGTTTTTTTAATGAGGACGTAATTGTCTACTTGCGTAGGCAATTACCTTCCCGTTTTGCATTAATACCGCAACCAAACCTTCACCACAAGCGTCGGTATAAACAGATAAACCCTAGTTCCCGTTGATAATAGCGAGAATAGGAGCGGTGGTTAATCTCTTCTTCAACTCCTGAAAAGCTTCGTCACATTTTGGAGTCCAATTGAATCTTGCATTCTTCATTGTTAGCTTACTCAACGGACTAGCTATCTTAGAAAAGTCCTGAACAAACTTCTGATAATAAGCTGCTAAACCCAAAATGCTTCGAATTTTTTTTGGTGTAGTGGGTTTTCTCCAATCAAGAATAGCGTAAATTTTGCTAGGATCAACAGAAATCCCTTCTTCATGAACAATACGGTCGAGAAATTTAACTTCTTTGACCCAAAAATGACATTTGAAAATTTTGTGAATATAATATTTCTCCTTAATATCTATTAAACGATTCTAAGATGCTCGGTATGCTCCTCTTCGGTCTTGGAATAGACCAAAATATCGTCAATAAACACGAGCATAAATTTATTCAATACTTCCCGAAACACACGGGTCATAAAATCTACGAAGTATGCTGGAGCATTAGTAGCATTAGTTAGCCCGAAAGGCATGACTAACCATTCGTTGAACATATTAGGACCCCTGAAAGCGGTCAAATGAACACAATCTTCGACGATTCGTAATTGATGGTATCCCTGGACTAGATCCATCTTCGAAAAGAAACGTGCGTCGCACAATTGGTCAAACAGATCATCAATTCTAGGTAGAGGAAATTTATTCTTGAGAGTCAGCTTATTGAGATCGCGGTAATCTACACACAATCTCAAAGATCTGTCCGATTCAGCAACAAACACGACAGCTGAACCCCATTCAGAAACACTAGGACGAATTAATCTTTATTTAGCAAATAATTGGTTTGCTTAACTAATTCAACCCTTTCCCTGGGTGCCATCCTGCGACTCGCGTGAACGACAGGACAAGCATTGGGTAGTAGGTCAATTATGAATTCTATTTCTCGATGTGGAGGTAAGGATTTCACTTCTTCGAACACATCTGGAAAATCTCTAACAATGGGTATGGACTCCAGAATGGGTTTGGGATAACCCAAATTATACATTAACCCTTCTCCTTTAGCACTAGGGTTCTCACAAGAAATCTCAATGGAATCTCCAAATTTAGTTTTAATCGAAATTAATCGATTATTACCATCCATTTTGGCTTCATATTTTGTTAGCCAATCCATTCCAAGTAAGACTTCAAACTCGTTAAAATCAAGGACAAAGAGACCGATAGGGAATTGGTAACAAGAATAGGAGATAGGAATGTCTCTACATCGAAGACAATGGTTCGCGGGACCTCCAACTGGATTCTTTACGCATATAGGCTCATCAACAAAATCAGGTTCAAGATTCAATTCATTTATAGCTTGCTGAGAGATAAAACTGTGTGTAGCGCCCGTGTCAAACAGAACTCTAACAATGTTATCATAAATAGTGAGATTACCTTCCAAATCTCCTTTCCCCTTTTCTACTTTGGAAGATGTTGGTTTGTCTTCGACAGTGTACACCTTGGCTGTCTGGGCTTGCTTCATGGTTGGGCAGTCTTTAACTTCGTGTCCCAATTTCGGACAATAATAACATTTCCTGGGCTTCGCTTGAACATATCGATTGACTTGTCTCTTAGGCTTCGTACATCTGCTCGAATAATGGCCCTTTTCTAAGCAATTAAAGCAAGTAACATTCTCTGCCGATCTTCCCTGATTGCTCTTCTTTTTCTCCTTACCCTGCCATGGTTTCTTGCCTCCAAATTTCCTCTTCTTCCAATTTTGATTGGTTAAATTTCCTTTCTCCACCCGGGCTTCTTGCATATCAAGTGTAGCATATATGTACCCCATATCAATCAAATCTGAAAAGGATTCTTTGACGTGGCCAGTCATCCTTTCATGGAACTTCTTATTCATCCCATGAATGAACCTTTCATTCTTCTTTAAAGGTGTGTTCACCAATTGTGGACCGAAACGAGACAATTCATTGAATTTGTTTAGATACTCCTCGAATGACAAACTCTCTTGCTTTAAGTCCATGAATTCCTGGTACATTCGAGAAATTTCAGCTGATGGCATATAGCGTTTCTCAAATACTTCTTTAAATCTCTCCCAAGTAAACTCGTCTTCGAGCTCATCTACAGTGACTGTCTCCCACCATGCTAAGGCTTCTTCTTGAAGTTGCCAAGAAGATATGAGTCGCATCTGATCGTCTTGCAGCGTTAACCCTTTAAAGATTCTTTCACATGATCTGGTCCTTGCTTGGGCCTCAACAGTCGACTCCTTAATGGTGAACGGCTTACCACCAAGCCTTGAGAAACTCTTATATAAATCAGCCAGATTCGGCAGATGCTGAGTAGATAAAGCTGCTTCTGCTGTTGGGGGAACTTGGCAAGGTGTTGTGGCATTTCCTCACCCCCAGCTCTTCCTCTTCGTCCGCTCATCCTTACTATCTGCAATTAGTTAGAAAATTGATTTAGATATTCGGACGAGATATCTTAAGGAATATCGGCATTTAATGGAAATAGACTAAGAAAATTTAGGGTTTCGGTCTCGGTTATACTCATTCTAGAGTATACTTCACCCTGTCTCTATTGAGCCATCTAATGTGTTATACTCTATAGCTAAAGTTCCTACACAACCTTTAGCTCTGATACCACATGTCACGATCCAAAATCCAATGTTCGAAAATTGACATCAAATACCGAACTTGTATTCGACTGTCGAATATTCAAACATCGAACTCCGGTCGGATGGAGCTTATAACGACATCAGATGAATATAAAACAGTGAAAACAAAATGAATATCATGCATTACATCACAGATACAACATCTTCATAATATCCATTACAACATCAGAGTATCTTTATACATATATCACAACTTCAAATAGAACATCACAATAGAACAATAAGTGATCATATGCCAAAACGTCTTCAAAGGAATGAAGCGATAGTGAACTTCCAAGACTAATCACCTTTAGATCCAAAAGCTTTCAAAATATCTCCAAGGCAAAAGCCTCCAAAAACCGATAGCCTCCAACTCCAAAATACTGCTAGCCCCAAAACATGGAAAACTTGCTACTAGGCTGCCCGTGTGGAAATCATAGGCACCTAGAGTTTAGAAAGGAACAATAAACTCCGGGTCAGTTATGGCACTGGTATGAGTAAACAAAAATAGTTGCTTTTAAATAAAACAAGATTTATAAAAAAAATCTGGTATGCTTTTTGGAAAATGAAACTACCATAAGACCTCCCGCCACACGGACAATGTGGTCGTAGAATTGGAGGAGATTTCTTCTTATGATAGTCAAATATACTTGATAAGGAAAAAATTCTTTGATATTGTTTCTAGTACATAGTGTAGAAAACCGTTTCGAAAGTATAATATTAATCTTAGCCAGCGTAGACATTCCGTACTATGCTTACTATAGCTACCATCAAAACAGTGGTGACCACCGTAAGTAAATGGCAGGTTATACAACTAAAACCGTACTATGTTCGTATGGAATTGGATTTCCAACAAATGGCCAGGCTAAGGAACTTCCTACTGCCATATGGGTACGCCTCTGGAGGTACGTCCCGATAACTTAACCAGTTCCTTGCCAACACAAGGCCGGGTTACCTCAGTAACTAGGTAACTACTACACGACTATGCCAACCCCCGGTTGTTTGCGACCTTTTTCTGAGGGCCCTCTATCACAAAGCAACAACCACATAGTAAATGAGATTGCAGCAACCACATAGGTTAAGTATCAGGGCTCTATACCATGATACCACCTTTTTCCAGAAGGAAATGACATACCCTAAAGGGTGCGACCCTCATAACCTTGCCGCATCTTTCCTGTT
Organism: Allium cepa; assembly: GCA_030765085.1. Taxonomy (NCBI): domain Eukaryota; kingdom Viridiplantae; phylum Streptophyta; class Magnoliopsida; order Asparagales; family Amaryllidaceae; genus Allium; species Allium cepa. The sequence goes on from CM060937.1 coordinate 413,326,105, forward strand.
TCGAACATTTGCGGGGTGTGAGGTCTGATGAGGTATCATCCACAAAGCTACGCTTTAAACGAAAGCTATCCTTTGATCATAAATTATCAACAAATGATCATCAACACACAGCAGCACTTAGCATGCCACACTACCAAACTGGGAGTATATCACCGATAACCTTCAACTACATAACCTCCGAGCTTGTACGTCTCAGAGAAGGGTGTTAAGCTAAGAGAATAAATTCTCCACCACCAACATATATGTATTTGAAAGAAATCTGCTTTATATCTCAAGGTGTAGTGTCATACATACAACCATACAAGTCTATTCCGGGTTCAAACAGAACCGAAGGCACTTCGTCCAATAAAGGAAGAAGCCCTTGCAAATCCGGGTATCCACAATTCCGATCGGACTCCCCATCACATGTGGAGATCTCTATACTGAAGCAACTTATTGCAGAGACATTCGATAAGTTATCCTATCATTTTCGAAGACACCCGGTCTTCACCACCGTCTTCAAGTGTTATTCATTTCGTCGTATCACTATTCAGAATGGGTTATATGACACAACGGTCCTCTCTCGGCTAATGCGAATAGTGAGCACTCAATTTTAAAACACGTGGATGTATCAATCGTAAAGATTCACATTCATGGTTCGATGTGGGTTTCAGATAACTAACTGATATCCGACTCCCTGTTGCATCGAAGTTTAAATGCTGTTTTACGGGCAAAAGGGTTTTCACAAAAACAAATCACGAATCACAATTCAGCACAAAACAATTCACATCACACAGTATCACAATCACAACAGAAATATCAATCCAGTACACAACATTTGGTAATAGTCAATCATCTTCAACTAAGGTGAATGATTTAAATGAATTAACCACATAATTATTTTTATTAATTATTTTAAATCAATGATTAATTATTCTTAACAAAGAATTAATTAAATCTTATTGACTAATTTTTCTTTAATTAATTATCTCAATTTTTTAATTCTTAATTGTAATTAATTAAGTTTTAATTACTTTTATTAATTAATTATTCTTTAATTAATTATCAATTACAAATCATTAATTGCTTAATCATTATTTAATCATTATAAATAATTTTTTTTTAAGTAAACACTTTGAATATTTGATTTACTTCTCAATTTTTATTAAGTTAAATGTAAAACAATTTTATTTAAAAATATAAATTTGAAATATCTTTGAACTTCATTAATTTCAAATAATCATTTCAATACCATTTACTTCACCTTCCACTAACAAACTATCATCATTTATAAAGAATGAATTCAGGAAATCACTTAAACTTATGTCTTCAAAAAAAAATTTAAACTGGAATTTGCTGTTCAACGGCCAACCCGAGGCTGTCTCGAGTCATCCTCGAGCGAAAATGCCCCCTGCTTTGATTTTTTACCAAGGTCGACCCATATAGTTTTTTTTCACTAAAATTTGTTTAGTTTTTTAGCGTCCCGGGCAAAGCCAAAACTACTCGACCATGGCTTCGAGTCATCTCCCCCAAACCCCGAGCAACATTTCGTGTCATTCCCCTTCTTTCCCAACTGCTACCACCTGACACCATTTCACCGTTGTGCACATGCACAAACCCTCCGGCTGGCTACGGTCGATGATCCTGCCGTTGACGTGATGACGATGATCTCCACGCACCTCCCTAACGCCTAGAAAACAAATTAATTGAAGAAATCGAAATTTGAATTAGAACTCAACTAGAACGAAAATACTGGTCACCTAAGAATGCCATGTCTTCCCTCCAACGACCATCAGTGGTCGCGGCATCGTACCTGAAGCACCACCGATGACTAATGCTTCTATTGGCGCATGTGCGATCAATCCCGGTCCTCTGACGAACACGCGGAATACAAATTTTGACGACCTCTTTCAAGCATGGGTTTAACCCTACTTCGCTGTCGTACGATCGCCACGGCAAATAGCAAAATTTTCGAGCATTTTTTTGAC